>OX352305.1:17532648-17980148 GCA_947086415.1 Pammene aurita | reverse complement strand
CCAAACCGCAAGAAGCTAACGTCAGAATGATAAATCGACCTGATGTGTCAAGGGTCCAGCTACAAATCAAATTGATTCACTGCATGTAATAACTTCACGAACTCTGTGAACCTACATCTGACCTTTTCTCGTTGACAATAAATAATGGAATAAAAAACAATGGGATGAGATACCGCTCCATTCGTCTACTACGATCGATTAAACTAGTGGAAGACGTCAGATATGACACAATAATGAGAGCAATGAGACCTGTCTAGTTAGATTGCTTTACTATCCTTATTGCTAGATCCGGGCATCTGGCAGCTTTTAATGGGTGGAGGTCAGAGTGACAGACCAACAATTTTTTTCAGTTGGAAAAAGAGTACCTAATACTAAAATAGGTAAAAACTGCCGAAGTTGTGTCATTTATAGAGGTCAGGGCCTATATTTTAACATTAGAACAAAAAACGTTGTGTATTATTGCGGAAACAAAAACAGTAGGCGACTAACTATAAAATTCTTATTACATCATGTGACACTACTTTCCCCCAATAATCCCATTCCCAAAATAATCTAATTGATTACATCCCATAATATTGTATCAAACCCAGAACTTTAAGATTTGTTCAAGTTATTTACATTCTTTGACCTCCACCACTGTACAGCTGCCAGATGTCAGGATCTAGACACAAGCATAGTATAGCAAACTAACTAGAGGGGTTTCGTTGCTCTCATTATTGTGTCATATCTGACGTGGCCAGCTCTCCGTCTATAGTATCAGTTTTTGCCTATGTCAGTTACGTGTAAAGTATGTTTCTGAAACATTAAATATTGTCTTTACGTACCTTATTATAGGTGGAAGTATCCTGTCTCGGGCGCAGCAAATCGAGGGGGGAATTTATTCTTTCGTTGTATTTTCGTATCTGACGTGAGAATAATAATATACCTGTGTTTATAAGTTTCATTATATTTTTTTATTAGTTTCATTCTTTATTGACCGAGCGTTAGCGAAGGTCTCCGTTTCAGCTTGGGCCGAAATGCTTTCGTATGTCCGGATGTTCTCCTCTACAGGTCGCATTTCTTAACGGATTCCCGTGAGATTTTATAAGCGGATTCTTTAGTTACGTAAAATTTTTCAGACGTGGCGTTTTTTTGGAAATAAAAAGGGAGACATTTTGTATCCTACTGGAATCGAAAGAGTTCGTGATTTTGAGTCGATATCATCAGAAATTCCCAATAAAAGTGGAGAAACAACATTAAATAAACGGTAACTATATTTTCTGCCACCACAAATTAGATTTGCCACCAGCCATCTCAAGAAAAAGATATAAATAGCTGTTATGGTGAAGAATACTATGTTTTTCAAGCCAAGAAAAGTTGTGCATCGTAGGCAAAGTTGTAGCAGTTGACGGTATTTATATATATCAGTATATATATAAATACCGTCACTCAAGGAACTCAGTAGTTCAAGTGACAAATCTAAGGTTGAATATTTAAGACGGGAGTGAAAGAGTATTTATAAAGTTAACGACGTAATAAAGGACAAAGGGGGACTCAAAAAAAAATTACACTAACCGATTTTTTTTCCATACCTAATCTTCTAAATATATAAAAGAAGAAACTGACTGACATATCAACGCACAGCCCAAACCGCTGGTTCTAGAGATTCCAAATTTAGCACGTAGGTTCCTTATAAGGTATAAAGATGCACTAAGAAAGGATTTTTCAAAATTCACCCCCTAAGGGGGTAAAATGGGGGTCCAAAATTTGTATGGTGAATCAAGATTTGTTAGACTATATTATTCGAAACTTCACAGGAGTATTCCTAGCGATAAATGAGTAAACACGTGTTTCAGGTTTTTTGAAAATTCAACCCCCAAAAGGGGCAAATGGTCACAAAGTCTGAAAATCAACATGGGTATCGTATTCTTTTTGAGTACTTATAGTACGCGGGCGAAGCCGCGGGAAAAGGCTAGTTTAATTATAAGTTTGAATATTTAACAAGAGGAAAAAGGATATTTATAAAGTCAACCACGTGAAATGCGTGAAAGGAGGGACAAAGAAAAAACACACTGAACGAATTTCTTTGCAAACCAAAAATTATAAGGTTGAATCTTTAAGATGGGAGAAAAAAGAGTATTTATAAAGTTAACGACGTAACAAGCGTGTAAGGGGCGCTCGGGGGGCGGAGCCCCCCGCATAAAGAAAGCACATACTGAATAACTGTTTCTATTTATACCAAAAATAGTTAGATAGAATGTTTAAGACGGGAGTAAAAGGGTCACAGTTTCTTAATTAAAGCCGTTAAAGGACAAAGCTATTGGTTGGTTTGCTCTCATATCCGCCTCAATGAAAATGATACCTTATTGGGCTTTCGGCCTTCCGGTTCACTTTATGACATTAATCATTAATTTCCTTTAGTCCCATCTCGGAGCCAGATTTGGTAGCTACCCAAGTAACACATCAAAGCAGTATAACGGCCGTCTTACAGCATATCTGTATGCTTTTAACATTTTGAGTTCGTTTTATAGTAGCATTATAAACGTTTATAGTGCTGATATAGCTCTTAAATGGGCACAAATTACCCAGCTTGAGATCCTATATAGGTTATTTAATAGCATTACAGGCGCATTATGTCTGCGCTATTAGCATTATCGTTGTCATGGAAAGTGCCAATCGCATTAAAGAAGCATTAGTACGCTCTATTAAGTTGCCCACCGCATTAAAGAAGCATTAATACGGCCAAAAAACTTGCTAATCGCAATAAAGAAGCATCAGTACTCTCGATTAAGTTGCCAATCGCAATACAAAAGCATTAGAGTGACTAGCATAAGAGTGTAGTAAAATAAACCTTACGTCAATGCAAAAACGTCTCTAATACCGACGGAACAAATGTTATAATACAATGAACGTTGTGATTTAACTACTTTGTCTCGCAATATAAAATGGACGAAGACGGTACAAAAAACTGAATGAGTGACACGTCATATTTGTTTGCGTGATAAAATTTATAAAAGTTTTTGACTATTTTACGTTATTATATCCTTCAAATATTACTGCGCAATGTAGTTTACTGTAAATGTGTATATAAGTTTCATTGAAAATTTTCACGCGCCTTTGATTTATTGTGGTTTTGCTATAAAATATTATAAAAAGATATGCGTCAAATAAACAAAACAATTGTGTAATCCTCGTATAAAACGAGTTTTGCATTATTAACTTAATAGTGTTGGTTGAGCAGTCTCAAATTAAGTTATTTCATTATTATATAGGCATTTCCCTTGAATAAATAGGTTCGCATGATTTTATTTTTAGGTTATAAATTATTTACAAAATGGCGTTGGTCTTATATAGACGGAGAGCTAGCAACCAAACCACTCTAGTCAGTTTGGTATACTATGCTTATTTCTAGATCTGGACATCTGGCAGCTTTAAAGTGGTGGAGGTCAAAGAATGCAAACCATTGCAAGAAAACAAATCCTAGAGATCTGGGTTTGATGCAATATTATGAAAAACTATACAAATACTATACAATATTAAGAGAAATTATACAAAAGTTTATGTTGGGGGAAAGTAGTGCCAAACGATGTATAATATATAGTCTGGCAAACCATTTCTGTCAGTAGAAAAGCGCGGCAAATTTGAAAAATCGCGGGTTGGCAACACCTGTCTTTGAATAATTCGATAATTGTGCATAATTTGTGTTTTATCTGTGGCAATGTAACTTTTTAAATTTTAAAAAGTTTAGTTTTTTTTTTTATACCACGACGGTGGCAAACAAGCATACGGCCCGCCTGATGGTAAGCAGCTACCGTAACCTATGGACGCCTGCAACTCCAAAGGAGTCACATGCGCGTTGCCGACCCTTTACAAAAAAGGAGGATTAACTGTGTTGACGGCTAAAGGAACAAGAAGGTCCCAGCAGCAGGAACACAACACTATGAGTAGGGTCTAGTGCTATTTGGCTGTGGTTTTCTGTAAGGTGGAGGTACTTCCCCAGTCGCGCTCTGCTCCAGATTTGAGCGAGGTGACATTCACTGAACGTGCCCTACCACACTAAGCGAGATGCCATTCGCAGTGCCCATACCTCTCTTTTTGGCATAGTTTAAGGACATACCCAAGTCCGGACGTAGACGTTGTTTACTTTCATTTTAAAGTTTCAGATTGCATTCTTTATCATTTACTTATTTTATTATCTGCCACCACTGTTCAATAAATTAATGTACTTACTAAGAAAGCTCAGCTAGGATATTAATATAGGTAGTGTACCTTAAATTAAATACCTTATGCAGGTATTTTGCGTGATAAATGTGGCTTTGAGGTTATGCAGAGTGTTGTATTGAATTATCATTTTCAACGGCCTCCTAGCCCAGTCGGTAGTGACCCTGCCTACGAAGCGGGAGGTCCCGGGTTCGAATCCTGGTCAGGGCATTTATTTGTGTGTTTATCACAGATGTTTGTTCCTGAGTTATGGTTGTTTTCTATGTATTTAAGTATTTATTCATATTTATCTATTATATATATCGTCGTCTAGTACCCATAACACAAGCCTTATTGAGCTTACTGTGGGCCTAGGTCGATTTGTGTAAGATTGTCTTATAATATTTATTTATTTATTTATATATTATTATATCATTTTAAGTTCTTTCTTTCAGTGTAAATCGGATAATTAAAGTGAAAACTGGTGCCAAATGAAGTCCAAGAACGTTTGGTGGTCAATATTGTCGAAAGAAAGCGGTAAAAATCAGGTTTAACAAGCACCAACCGCTGCGCTACCTTCCGATATTATAACAAGTCTTTGTAATGTTTTCCCTTGATATACCTCAGCAATGTGTACAAATAAATAAACACCAATATCTTACGTGTTTTATTAATTAATTAATGATACACTTCGTACAATATGTCAGTACCTAAAAATAGTTTTAAAACAATGAAAGAAAATCATAACAATTAGGAGTATTACTGAGTAATATGCATTATGCAGCTATTATTATTAAACTAACAGCTTATTAAGTAAACTTATTCCATTCTAAGCTGAAAAGTTGTATTTTCTAGTAGATACGCTCGTTTTCCTCGACTGGCCTTATGATTTTAGCAATCAATATTTGTTTCCTTGCCGGGTTTCAACACTTTTAACTATTGTATTTTGACCGCATAATTTCACCCCCGGTTTTATGTCCTTTTTAGATGTTGGTTATTTCAATTTCTTCGCACATTCTAATTCATACAAAAGTCATACATAATAATAGGTATATCAGACTCAGAGTTATCGAATTATTTCTCCACAAACTTCACTGACATATGACTGACGTACCTACGGAAGACCGTGGCCATTTTGTTCGATCTACATTGCTGCTTTTCTATGGAGCAATACTGCTTTTCAATTCGCCCTAGAGTGTTGCTATATTTTTGTTTGATGTACATTGCTACTGCGTTCGTTGGCTGGCTAGACTATAGTTCATAGTTTGTCGCCTACTGTTTTTGTATCCATATTACATATTATTTTTTGGTCTAACGTTTTTTATAGATATTTGACCAGTTTTGAGTCGATATTCCAACATATTCACTACAGATAAAATTATAAGGCAAACGACTATCGGTTCTTGAATCTTTTATATCCATTCTGTTGAGCCGGATCTTAAAATAAATGAGCCGTTATTTTTTTATGACATTTTTAAAATATGGTCTAAAAAACACTTTTATCGATATTGGAATGGTGTAAAGAATCTTACATATACGTAATCTACATGTTAGGATTCCTCTTTGATGTCTCTAAAAACTGTAGAGAGATTTTAAGTTTCATTTTTTTTAAGTTAATTAACACAAAATGTATGACCTTATAACCACTTTTTTAACCTAATCTGGTTCGACTTTGATGTCAAATATCTCGAAGACAATGAATATTGAAGTAAATATAGGATACTATATTGTTTAGAGCCGTTACTGATAATATGATATGATAAGCTATATAAATCATTAGAAAACTAAGGGAATCAGATCTAAGGTCGTTGGCGCCAGGGAGCCCCTTAAAATATAGGCCCTGTCCCTTGTAACTGAGACAACTTCGGCAGTTTTTACCTAGTTTGGAATTACTATTTTCCAATTAAAACATTTTGCTAGTCTGTCACTGTGACCTCCACCCATTAAAATCTGCCAGATGCCAGGATCTAGCAATAAGAATAGTATAGCAATCTAACCAGACGGGTTTTGTTGCTCTCATTATTGTGTCATATCTGACGTGGCTAGCTCTTAGTCCAATAGCAGCTCAGTGACCCTTAAAAAAGTTTGTTAATGCCTACAGCATTACACGTGAATAATTATGCTATTAAACAACATTAAGCATTATATACTACTTAAAATTGCTATTGTAGGCCCTAAGGCACTAAAACAGCTAAAAATCTGTATAGGGGCTGTTCATAAATTACGTCATCAATTTTTGATGATTTTTTTACCCCCCCCCCCCCCCCTAAAATCATCCAACCCTCCCCCTGCCAAATAAAGTGACGTCATTTAAAAAAAATGCGTTTTTAGCTTAATTGTAAAATAAAAAACTATTTAGTAGATAATATTTTATAGCATTAAAGTTTATAGAAACACGAATTTCATTCCTTTTTTTACACATTGAAGCACTTTTTAAAGTTGCGAAAGATGATGTGATCTTCGGAATGACCGCCCCCCTCCTACGTCATGCTACCATCATCCGATGTCCAGACCTCCCCCCATTTGAAATGACGTAATTTATGAACAGCCCCTTATAGTGAATTACATGGCTTTATAATGGTTTATATTATTGCTATTATACATCATTAGGAATGTATTACCTACTTAAAAAAGCTATTGTACACCCTAATGCATTGAAAATAGCTGAAAGCTGTATAGCGAATTTACGTGGCATTATAATGGCTAATATTCATGCTCTTAAATAGCATTAAGCATTTATTTATGCTATTGTAGAACCTAAGGCACTAAACCACACCGAAGCATTAGTGTAGCAAACCAAAACGCAACTGTACAGCTGAATGCTGTACAGTTGCGTTTTGGTTCGCTGCACTAAAACTAATGGCCAAACAAAAGCATTCACATATGCCATTATACAACCGTTATACAGCGTAAAGCATCATATACTGCTATTGTAGTACCTAAAGCACTAAAAACAGCTGAAAGCTGTATACCGGATTTACGTGGCATCATAATGGCTAATATTCATGCTCATAAACAGCATTAAGCATTTATTTATGCTATTGTAGAATCTAAGGCACTAAACCACACGCAAGCATTAGTGTAGCACAGCATTCAGCTGTACAGTTGCATTTTGGTTCGCTGCACTAAAACTAAAGGCTTTTACATATGCCATTATACGACAATTACACAGCTTAAAGCATTATATAATGCTATTGTAGAACCTAAAGCACTTAAGTGCTTTTTAACAGCTGAAAGCTGTACAGTTGCGCTGTGGTTTGCTGCACTAAAGCTAAAGGCTTTACAAAAGCATTTAACATAACATTATACAACCGTTATACAGCTCAAAGCATCATTTATTGCGACAAGTTGCTCGGTGAACGTATATAAGAATTTATACGGTCCTTAAGTTCGAAATAAGTTAACTATTCATATGTTATAATGCTTCCTGTGTTACTTGGGTAGCTACGTAATGAGAAACGTGTCTTCCCATCTTGTAGCTAGCTACTAAATGGGAACAATTTTCCCATCTCGTAGCCAGATTTGGTAGCTAGCTACGTAATGAGAAACGTATGTTCGATCTCGGTCCTGCTACTACCACAGAGGCATTTTCTACTAAGGCACTTCGGACGTTCGGCTCTACAACGAGCTTTGCCTTCAGCTCGGCAGATCTTTTTAGTCGCTCTCAAAACTAAGAAGGATGATGATACGACCTACAGAACTAGAATTAGGAGTTAGGAGTTTCTTGCTTAAACTACAACCTTTTGTAAAACGGTAATTTCTTTTCATTCAAATAGGGTTGCCAGATCGACTGACCCTATTATCGGGAGAATAAAAGGAATTTTCGGGATTTTGGGACTTTAGTCGGGAGAAACAAAAAAAAATCAAATTAAAGTAAATACAGTAAAAACAACAACATTTAACATTATTATTACATAGTCCGCTACCGATAGAAATGTCTACATAATTAAATACTATTAAAAAAATCGGCAAAGTGCGTGTCGGACCACGCATAATGGAGGGTTCCGTAGCTTCAATGGTATAAGAAAAAAAAACTAATACCAAAAGGTGGTATCTGCTTATGCTTATATAAATTATTTCGAAATTTTTTACATAATCAAAAAATGTTTTATAAAACCTCAAAGTTATTTTGAAAGCCCTATCGATTGTTGTGCAACAAGTTGATATTTGTGAAAAAAAAGTTGATATCTAGTTACATTTAGTGCCCCCTTTACTACAAAACTAAGTAGCGGCATACAAAACATACCTCTTGATAACATACGGACGGATAGACAGAAGGACATGTTTTTGCCACTTTGGCTGCGAACGGAATCCTAAAAAACCGGCCAAGAGCGGGCCACGCTCAGTGTAGGGTTCCGTAGTTTTGTAATTTTTTTCAAAACTTTATTTGAAAGCACGTCATTTCATTGTGATTTTGTAGAAATTACCGGTACAATAAACACCTGCTTATACAGTTAAATTACAAACTTAGTTTAAAAATTATTTTGTATTTTTTTTTCAAAAACTATTCTACCTATCAAGTTCAAAATAATTTTCCTAGGAAGTTTTTATAAAGTTCTACTTTTGAGATTTTTTCATATTTTTAAAACTTATGGTTCAAAAGCTAGAGGGGGGGGGGGGGGACACTTTTTTTTTTACTTCTGGAGCGATTATTTCCGAAAATATTTACATCATCAAAAAATGATTTTACTAAACCCCTATTCATTTTTAAATACCTATCCAACAATATATCACACGTTAGGGTTGAAATGAAAAAAAAAAGTCAGTCCCCACTTTACGTATAGGGGAGGTACCCTAATAAAACATTTTTTTCCACTTTTTATTTTACCATTTGTCGGCGTGATTGATATACATATTATTACCAAATTTCAGCTTTCTAGTGCTAACGGTCACTGAGATTATCCGCGGACGGACGGACGGACGGACATACATGGCGAAACTATAAGGGTTCCTAGTTGACTACGGAACCCTAAAAATTACAATACGAGTATTTAACAAAATATAAAAGTACCTAATTTATTTTTAGCTTGCCACATGTATTTTGTGTTGCTTTTCACAGATTTAACTACATTTTGTTCTTTTTCACTATTTATAGAAGACTCGAAATTCAAACAATTTTCCTCAAAATTGAGTCGAATTATTAACTCTGCTTTTATTAATTCCATGCACGTTCGGTTCCTTTATCATTTATTCAAAATAACACATAAGTTTACAGTATTTGACCAAAACACTTATATGCTAATACAATATACTTTATAAAATTGGTATAAACTATAAGAGAAACATAAGAAGAACTTTCGTTTTTTAGGGTTCCGTAGCAAAAATGGCTAAAACGGAACCCTTATAGTATCGTCATGTTCGTCTGTCCGTATGTCACAGTATGTCCATTTTACTCGAAAACTATAAGACGTATCTTAATAAACTTTAGGCATAAGGTGTATTTTTAACCGACTTCAAGATTTGAAAAGAGGAGGTTCTCAATTCGGCGTGTATGTTTTTTTTTTTTGTTTTTTTTTTTTATGTTTGTTACTCCATAACTCCGTCATGTCTGAACCGATTTTGAAAATTCTTTTTTTGATTGTAAGTATATATATACAGATTGGTCCCGTTTTTGTCAAAACGCAGTTCTGATGATGGGATCCATGAGGAATCGAGGGAACTCCTCAAATCTTAAAGGCATACATATAGTGATTTTTATATTTTTATCAACAAAACCATCATTTTCATTCAAAACAGTGACATTTGATGAAGTAGAACTGCTGATGATGATCAGAACGGAACTCTTCAACGACGCATAGTTCACGTTTGGCGACTTGTCCTCTTCGCTGTGTTTGTTTAGCAAGTTTAATTGTCAGGACAAATTTTCGTCAAGCTCAAGTTCTGATGATGGGATCCATGAAGAATCGAGGGAACTCCTCAAATCTTAAGGGCTTACACATAGTGATTTTTGTATTTTTATCAACAAGTCAAGCATTTTCATTCAAAAGAGTGACATTTGATGAAGTGGAACTGCTAATGATGATCAGAACGGAACTCTTCAACGCCGCATAGTTCACGTTTGGCGATTCGTCCCCTTCGCTGTGTTTGTTAAGCAAGTTAGATTGTCAGGACCCTTTTTCGTCAAGCTCAAGTTCTGATGATGAGTTCCATGAGGAATCGAGGGAATTCCTCAAATCTTAAAGGCATAAATAAAATGACTTTTGTATTTTTATCAACAAATCAAGCATTTTCATTCAAAAGAGTGACATTTGATGAAGTGGAACTGCTGATGATGATCAGAACGGAACTCTTCAACGACGCATAGTTCAGGTTTGGCGATTTGTCCTCTCCGCTGCGTTTGTTAAGCAAGTTATTTCATTGTATGGAATCTAAGTGCACCATCTACAATAATGCTTCACCGGCTACCCCCATGGAAGTCGGTTTTTTTTTCTTAAAAATTATTATGCCTCTATTTAGTTATGTAGTTAAATTGCAGAAAAAAGTATTTTGTGGCGCTCCATACATATAACTATATTTAAAAGTATTTTTTAAATCATATATCAACATGTTGTACATCAATCGGTCTTTAAAAATAACATAGATGTTTCTTACGCACTTGGCCGGTTTTTTTGTATAATATTGTTCAGTAAACTAAACATTCCTTCACAATACATAAGAATTGTTTACTGGAATGGATAGCACGAAACACATGCCCCGGGAATTCGGAACTAACTTAATTATGTTTCGATACCCTAAGAACAACTGTAAAGAAAAGTAATGAAATAAACGCATTTGTATTTTTTTTTATGAAGTTGTTTTTCCGGGAGATATTTTAGTTTGTCGGGAGTCGGGAGGACATACAAAAATTCGGGAGAATCCCGCCAAATCCCGACCGTCTGGCAACCCTACATTCAAACCCGGCCAGCCGGCTATAGCTATTTTCATCCGACTTCAAGATTTCGAAGGAGGAGGTAATCAATTCGTCGGGATCTTTGTTTTTGCTATTATTATTTTTTATGTATGTTCACCGGTTATTCGAAGATGGCTAGACCGATTTGGAAAATTATTTTTTTGTTTGAGAGAGTTATACTTCACAGTTGGTCCCATTGTAACCAGGTCAGGATCTGATGATGGGATCCTGGAGAAATCGAGGGAACTCTTCAACTATTATAGGCACATCTATTGTGATTTGAGTATCTTTTACAGCAGGTTGAGCATTTGCTTTTGGAATGGTGGATGCTAAGTGATGTCGGTTCTTTTTTGTTTAAAAATATTGTGTGATTGTTACTCATAGTCCAGCAGTTATGTACATTTCACCTGGAAAGTAATCCAAACTCAATGGAACTTTAACGGGTAGTTTGGGCGTATGCCACGAAGATTCTCATAAATTTTCGACCTCGAGGACCTTGTGGAATTTGGAGGGGGGACAAAAACCATTTTTTTAGTTTTTCGCTTATTTCTCATAAACTAAGCACTTTTTGTGTACACCTTGAATGGCAATACGAAGATACGAAACGAAGAAACGAAGATACAGCCAAATTATTGTTGAGATTCCAATATGGCGGCAGAAGCATAATTTTTTAGCAATTCTGTAAAGTTATGACTTTTCAAGTGTACACTTGACAGCTTAACGAAAAATAATACATCCATTGGTTGTCTGGGACAGCTCGCTTATTAGCAATAAGGCCAAGGCCGCCTGTTTGCCTCTCTTCATATGTAAATGGGTTTGGTGTGCTGTTTTCTTATTCTGAGGTGTGCAATAGAGAGGATTTTACTTTACTCTTACTTAATATCCACAGAATATCATACATTAATTACTATTAATGTATGATGACACTTGACAGCATAACGAAAAATAGTATATCCACAAAGTTCCTATGTTATAAATTTTCAAAGACGTTAATATTGGTGATTGATCGACATAATTAACATAGCAATGATAAAAAAACCGATAAGCTACCTTTTAAATTTTAATTAATAACCTTTTTACGGTTCCGTAGTCAACTAGGAACCCTTATAGTTTCGCCATGTCTACCCGTCCGTCCGGCCGTCCGCGGATAATCTCAGTGACCGTTAGCACTAGAAAGCTTAAATTTGGTACTAATATGTATATCAATCACGCCGACAAAGTGGTAAAATAAAAAGTGGAAAAAAATGTTTTATTAGGGTACCTCCCCTATACGTAAAGTGGGGAGCGATTTTTTTTTCATTTCAACCCTAACGTGTGATATATTGTTGGATAGGTATTTAAAAATGAATAGGGGTTTACTAAAATCATTTTTTGATAATGTAAATATTTTCGGAAAAAATCGCTCCAGAAGTAAAAAAAATGTGTCCCTCCCCCTCTAACTTTTGAACCACATCTTTTAAAAATATGAAAAAAATCGCAAAAGTAGAACTTTATAAAAACTTTCTAGAAAAATTATTTTGAACTTGATAGGTTGAATAGTTTTTGAAAAAAAATTACAAAATAATTTCTGAACTAACTTTGTAATTTAACCGTATAAGTAGGTATTTATTGTACCTGTAATTTCTACAAAATCACAATGAAATGACGTGCTTTCAAATAAAGTAAAAACGGTGAAAATCGGTTTACGCAATAAAGAATTATCCCATAAAAATCATCTTCCATACTTTAAGCTCGCGCGCAATAGATTACTTAATTTGCCGATAGATGTCGCTGTACGTGGAACGATCATATCATATCCTACATGGCGGTGTTATTTTAACTCTTAAGTGCGGACACTTACTGTGACGGACGGAAAACTACGGAACCCTACACTGAGCGTGGCCCGACACGCTTTTGGCCGGTTTTACCTTTAATCTAACACACGCAAAAGGAAGATAAAAAACCGGCCAATTTGAATTCGCACTTGGACCCAAGGGTTCCTTACATCGCATACAATGTTATTTCGTTTATATTTGGCCTGAAAATCTGGTATGACAGCTAACTTTAAACAGCGAAATTTATTGCTATTTAACTTTGCCATACAAGCTGTACACAAGAAGTGCTTAGTTTATGAAATATAAGCGAAAAACTGAAGAAAAAATTAGGTTATGTCCCCCCTCCAAATTCCACAAGGTCGTCGAGGTCGAAAACTTATGAGTCTTCGTCCAAACTACCCGTTAAAGTTCCATTGAGTTTGGATTACTTTCCAGATACCCTTAACTTCATTCGACATAACTGCTTGATTATCAGCCAGGCAGAGTGTATTTTACGATTTTCAGTAATATTTTCTTATATGATATGATTGGTTATCTGCTTTACAAATTAATTTCATAATTACCTATTGTCTGCATTTTGTCGATTCAGTTTTTGGAAATTTATCAAATTGGCAGAGCTATACATCTATATTCGTGGTCAATAGAAAAATAAAATAAGTTAAACGAATGAAAAAATAAAAAATAAATGAATATTAAAAATATTTTATTTCCTTAAATTTTTTGACATAATTACAACAAGGTGGAAACTTCCTATTAAGTAAAATATGGCTGCATTTCTATTTTCTAGGCAAAAACAGGATTTGACGCATAATGTAAATTATATAAATACGTTGGAAAACGAGTCATTTGAGGAATAAGTGGAAGTTTTTTTTATTTTCATACATATTTTTTAAGCAAGAGTACCTATGTTTACCTAGAGCATTTTTAAGAAAAATTGCAGAAGTTTAGGTGGTATTAAATTATAAAAATTTAAATGCAGAAAAAAACTTAGCTTTATGCTTTAATCAGATAATATAAAACATATGGAGAGAGATAACAAATAAAAAAAAAACAAGCGACAAGCTTGCTCGAAACAACGTCCTCGCTAAACAAGCTCTGTAGGAATTGAGTTTTTGGGTAGTAGTTTTTTGCAACAACAAGACTTCAAAATATCCAATCAAATGCAATTCATGTGCGTTATTTCATTATTAGCGATTTTCGTTTTCAAATCGTTACCTGTTCAACACAGCCGATGCAAGAACTCGTTGAATGACAAGGTGTGTACATCGTATAACTCACCATAATATATTAAGAATGGAATAAGTAAAGCACACAAGCATCGAAAATTTCATTTCTACCGTACTCATACTTCTTTACTGACCAATAGCTCCTCTAAGCGTTTCGGTACCTACAACTTGCATCATCCTATCATGTTTAGGTGTTTGACTATTTAAGCAAGGATATAAGTAGTTATTTGTACGGATATAATACTTCGCCACCCACCTACATCTATTTTTTTCCCATGTGGGTCACTACTTAGTGTTTTTTTTAATATGCTTATAATTCACTCAACTATGTATAATGAAGACGCTCTCTTTCCTACAAAAGGATATATAATTCTTATGTTAAATTGTAAGTTATGGCAATTACTTTACCAAAATATATTTGTTTTTACAAACATCCTTTTACATAACTTTATAATTATGTGTTTATCGTATGGCTACATGTCACTGTATGTAGATAGGCATTTCTTCTCTGGGTTAGTAGTAGTGGGAAAGCAGATGATGAAGAAAATCCAGTGAGTGCTGCGAGATGATGAAAAAAAAAAAAAAAAATTTTTTTTTATGGAAACACATAATTAATTGAAAAGTGTCTAAGTTTTACATGTACATACATTTTACTATTAAACCGAAACTTTTGTGAGAATTTAACTTTCGAATACATAAATTAAAACAAGTTTTCAGAATCACAATCAGAATCAATCGTTTTATTCGTGATAAACCATAATTGCATACAAAAGTATTTAAAAATAAGAAACAAAATAAATCTATAACAATAATACACAGTTTACCACGAAATGGACCCGCCTCAGCATTATGCTGACCCGAAAGCCAGCGCTGATCTTCCGGCTGGACCATTTGTGGTTGTGGGCCACGATCACAGCTGTACGACACGGCCTTACTATAAAGCTTGCTTTGCTTGGTTTTTACCTAAGACGGTGCTAGCAATGTAGGTTTTTGCGCCATTATTTGGTAATCTATTACTTGCGGATCCGCAGCGCTGGATCCAGCGATCGGTGTTGGATCCAGCACACCGAAAAAAGCGCTGGATCCAGCTGGATTGCTGGATGCTGGATCCAGCAATTGCAATCCCTAATCCCGACTGAGGAAAAATATACAATTACCTCCGTTCTAAAACTATCACAATATGCAAACCTACCCACATATTAAATACTAGCCGTTTCCCGCGGCTTCGCCCGCGTACTATAAGTACTCAAAAAGGATACGATACCCATGTTGATTTTCAGACTTTGTGACCACATTTGCCCCTTTTCGGGGTTGAATTTTCAAAAAACCTGAAACACGTGTTTACTCATTTATCGTTAGGTTGTGAAGTTTCGAATAAAATAGTCTAATAAATCTTGATTCGCCATACAAACATTGGACCCCCATTTTACCCCCTTAGGGGGTGAATTTTAAAAAATCCTTTCTTAGTGCACCCCTAGACCTTATAAGGAACCTACGTGCCAAATTTGGAATCCCTAGAACCAGCGGTTTGGGCTGTGCGTTGATATGTCAGTCAGTCAGTCAGTCAGTCAGTCAGTCAGTCAGTCAATCAGTCAGTTAGTCAGCCAGTCAGTTTCTTCTTTTATATATTTAGATTAAACAAATTTCGTGATTGCACATGCCAGAGGGGCCTTTATAAAAAAACATATGCTAATAATGTCAAATACCTAATTTTCAATGTTAAATAATTTTAAGTTACAAAAAATATAAAGAATGTTAATACGGTCAAATATATAATTTCAAATAATTTACAAATTAAAATAATTGCACACGCCGTAGGGGCCTTTATGAACGTCGGGATGTTATTTAAGCTCAGTACACGCGATATGATCCGTTTTTAGTTGTTTTACTACATTAAATTATTTTTTTACTCTGAGCACCCGTTACAAAATGATGCACCTGTGTGTTAAGTCAATACAATATGCTTCCTGTGTATCTCAGGCTGTTAATGTTTGAAATGGAATTACATTGACATGTCTAGTTTTCAATTGTTTGGTTTAGGGACCGATTGAGGAATCAATCAGTAACTGCTGAACCTACCTACGTAGATGAAACTTTCTATAGAGATTGAGATAGTTTGAGTCCGTAAAAAGTACATAAAAAGTAGTTTTCATCCCAAAATACCAACTCTTAAGAGGCTGAAAAGTGGGTAAGAAGTTAGTATGAAGAGTTATTAATATTGAGTTCTGGGGAGTTTTTATCCCAGAAAATATTCCTGAAGGGTGTGAAAAGGGGGCAAAAGTTATTTGTATGGGGAATCAATATCCACTGAACTGATTTAAGTCCATAGATGAAATTTGGTATGGAGACAGTTTAAGTTCTGGAAAAGGAAATAGAATAGTTTTTATCTCAGAAGTCATCCCTTAAGAGGTAAAAAGGGGAGTGGATTATTATCTCTATTCTTAGTTTCATCTAAATAGGTTCAGCAGTTATTGATTGATTCTCCAATCCGTCCCTAATGTAAATAAGGTATATTAACTCAACCAAACAATTGAACATTATGACATGTCAATGAAATTTCGAACATTAACAATCCAAGATACAAAGGAACCATATTGTAGTGACTTAGCACACAGTTACATGATTTTATAGCGGGTTCTCAGACTAAAAGAATAATAAAATGTAGGTTTACTTACACACGATTGTGTAAACCTACATTTTATCCGATAAAAGACAAAAAAGAAATATCGATTACAACAGAACTGGAGCAAATTAGGGCACTGGCGTCTTTAAGAAATATACTTAATTTAAAGAGTTAAGAATTTATAAAAAACTGATTTTGAAAATTGAGATGTCAATATAGCGTGAAATTATATTCTCTACAACTTTTATTTTATAGGTTTTTCAACAGGAGTCATCTGTTTCAAAGCTATGTGGTATGGAAGTCAAAATATGAGTTTTTCAATTAAATGAGACATTTTCCCGGTTTATAACTTTTGATTTCGGCTGTACCGCTGAACCGAACTAAAAGATAAGTTGCTCAATCGACGCAGAATTTAACCCTCTTTAATATTAAAATGAATGACATTTTCCGCCGGACGTATCGTTTTCGAGCTACAAGCAAAAAACTGACAAAGAAATTTCGCTAAAAAGTCATGCACACCTCGTGGGATTGGGCAAACTCGGACACATGCATTTAGGACCACATGAAGGTATTAAAGCGATTTCCAGCCTGCTGGGAATTAATTCCTCAAAACACTTTTTATAGATCTTATTTGCTTGGCCTAGAGTCTCTCAGTCACACTTTGTACAATGCGCAAAATATGGAGGTCTCTCTTGCATACTCGTGTTTACTATATAGGTTTATCTCTTTTGCCCATTATGCACATACATTATAGTGGTGTGTAGCATTTTACAAGTTCTAGGTGCTGGAACATATTTCTGTTTTATTTACTACTAGCCTTTTCCCGCGGCTTCGCCCGCGTACTATAAGTACTCGGAAAGGATACGATACCCATGTTGATTTTCAGACTTTGGGACCACATTTGCCCCTTTCAGGGGTCGAATTTTCAAAAAACCTGAAACACGTGTTTACTCATTTATCGTTAGGAATACTCCTGTGAAGTTTCGAATAAAATAGTCTAACAAATCTTGATTCGCCATACAAACTTTGGACCCCCATTTTACCCCCTTTGGGGGTGAATTTTGAAAAATCCTTTCTTAGTGCATCCCTAGACCTTATAAGGAACCTACGTGCCAAATTTGGAATCTCTAGAACCAGCGGTTTGGGCTGTGCGTTGATATGTCAGTCAGTCAGTCAGTCAGTCACTCAGTCAGTCAATCAGTCAGTCAGTCAGTCAGTCAGTCAGTCAGTCAGTTTCTTCTTTTATATATATATTTAGATGAACGTCACTCATCTTCCTTTTTGTTTATGTCTATGATTGGCTTACATTATTTGAAATTTCTATCGACCCCAAATTTACTCAGTTTTAGCTATGCTCGCGAGGTCTACAGCTCACAGAGCCACTAGTTTAATTGCATATTTAATAAACTTCACTGCGCTAGCTGCTTTCGACTGGACATAAACGGAGTTGAACAGAGAAGCCTGGCGGCTTTGGTGTCGAAGGCCAAGAGTCACTTCGGGTCGTTGCACCACTGCAGTAGAAGAAGGAATAAGTATTTGAGATAAGTATTATGTACCTATACGTGTCGGCGTGAAAACATATTCCCGGCCTCGTATCCGCATATAATAATAAATAATAATAATAATAAATATTATAGGACAATCTTACACAAATCGACCTAGGCCCACGGTAAGCTCAATAAGGCTTGTGTTATGGGTACTAGACGACGATATATATAATATATAGATATATATATATATATAAATACTTACATACATAGAAAACATCCATAACTCAGGAATAAATATCTGTGATAAACACACAAATAAATGCCCTGACCAGGATTCGAACCCGGGGCCTCCAGCTTCGTAGGCAGGGTAACTACCGACTAGGCTAGGAGGTCGTCAACATATACGTATGCATTGTCGGTAATCCCTGTATCGGGAACACCTCTGCTGTAATATTCTAAATATTTTAGATTTATGGAAAAAAAAGTGTAATAACGGCCTCTTAGCCCAGTCGATACTGACACTGCCTACGAAGCAGGAGATCCGGGTTGAAATCCTGGTCAGGGCATTTATTTGTGTGTTTATCACAGATAGTTGTACCTGAGTTATGGATGTTTCCTATGCATTTAAGTATTTATCTATATCTATCTATTATACATATGTATATATTATTGTCGTCTAGTACGCACAACACAATCCTTATTGAGCTTACTTTGGGACTACATAGGACGGTTTGTGTAAGATTGTCCTATAATTTTTAATATTTATTAATTAAAAGTACATAAACAGTACTTTTGTAGGCCTTAGAAAACTAGCTTTACCTTCAAATGTAGACTACACACCTTCCAACACCATTTTCTTGCCAATATTACACGCGACGGTTTTTCCCTGCTAAGAAGTTTAAACTCTTATTTTGAGCATTTGTAAAGCGAAATCAGCATCATTTATGATGATAACCAAAAATAATTATGTACCCATGTAAAATTTAGTTCATACTTATTTATAACAAACTAACGTCTTGTTAAATCCACTTGAAATCAATCGTGAAGCCTTAACAACTTTTTGCAAAATTGCAAATCAAAATCCAAATTTTGCTAAATAATTTAGTCTTAGGGCGGGTTGCACCACGCACACTTAACGAACTCATCATGGTTACAGTAGACGTCAAGTCCGTTTTTCCGTTGCACCATGCACTTTAGCAGTCAGAAAGTTACGTTAACCTTAACCAGCCATCGAGCACTGGTTAACTCAAATCTACGTTTAAATATGGTTGACAGTTTGCAAAAATGTCTCGTATTTCAAGGATAAATGCATTATTAGACAAAAAGACAGTGATATTTGATGAAAAATATTAAAATATTGTTTGCAGTAATAAATATATGCGAGTATCTGAACGTAAAAAGGCGTATACGATTGACGTTTGGTTTTATTCACAATTTTTAGATCAGATAACGGTATTAAATAATAAGTACATAAAATTCTTTGTAAAAAGTGCGTTATTTAGTTAAAATCGAGTGCCGAGTGACTTCAGGTTGAAATAGTACAGACTTCTGTTATGTATCACAAACATACCAGAACCTACAGTCATTGTCATGAAAGCCGACAGCCGTAGAATGAGCAGGACCAGAATCATGACAACCATTAAAAAACCACTCTGTTTTTGTCAATGAAGACCAAACCTTTGGAAACAACGGTTGACTTGAATACTGCAAGGTAGAAGACAAAAGGGAACGTAAACCTCCGACGCGGTGGAATGACCAGGTCAAGAAGAAAAACAAGTTTTATGACACGGTAGAACAGCCCACGAACGGGACTTGATGGGAGCAAGTCATACGATTCAAAAGATGCCAGATGATCAGAGAGGTTTCTTTAATGCTTTTAATAAGGGCATGAAGTTATACCACCAAACATTTATCGCCAATGTCCTACAGAAATCGAGCCTCGACACCTAACTAAACAATGTTCAGAACAGTACATGTAAATAAAGTGTGATGCGGAATTTACAATCAAGTAAATAAGAGTGTCATGTGTTGTGGGACAATAAAAAAATAGTTCAACAATGGTTAGGTATCCACAAATTCAAATGTGTATGAAAATTCATTATAGTAATTCATATAATTCTTGTTTTTTATTTGATTTCATTATTTGCCTTAAAACAAGCACAGTAGGCCTCTATTTAATGACAACTTGTGATAATGTCACAAAATGTCCGGTCCCTTGAGTGTTGATAAAGAGCTTACACTGTATTTCAGTTTAATTTGTGAAATAAACACAAAGATTTTACAGATCTATTGAAACATTAAACCCATATAAATAAATAAACTATCTACTGACAACTAATTTGACTTCATGTGTGTCGCTCTTCTACGGCAATTGTTACCTACCATTTGCTGCTCGTCGCTGCAATCAGGATTATGGCCAATCAAGTGTTTACAGATGGTGCCGGCATAGGTTGTAGTCTCAGTCCTACCAATAGTGTCAAATTCTTGTTTTATTTGGAATTTACTGGCATTAATTTTAGCCCTTTAAGCCAAATCTCATTCAACAAAACTAGTGGTAGGTGCCTACTTATGCTGGCACCTCCTGACTTTTGACAGATACCTTCCCCATTAGTATATTTTAAATCTTACATTATTATGAACATGCTTTTTTTAATCCAAATTGTACTCACTGTACAGTTCATGTAGGAAGATACTATTGCCGGTGACTGTACGCAAAATAAGTACATGCATTTCATTTTGTAAGTATAAAAAGTAGATATATTTTCATACTTACATTTCTATAAGGGAAAAAGCTTCCTAAGATGATGTATGTATGCATGCATTTTTGATTAGTCCTAGTCCTATCATCAGTGCTCAAAATCAATTATAAAATATGTGTTATGTTATGATTTTACTATGAATTTATTAGTAATAAATAATAAAGGTCTCTCTTTATCATATATCTTTCCCAACCAGCATAGGTACCTATTTACAAATAAAACATAATAGTAACTAGGTACCTACCTACATGGCTGTTGTATGACTTGTAAACATATATCATTACAAAGAAATAAATGATTATGATTATTAAGATACAAGTGATAAGAAAACATTTTTGGAATCCTAAGCCACACTGTTTTATGGTCACTTTTACCTGAATAATATTTGTAACATGTATCAAGAGTAGAGTATTGTTAATAACCATTATCAAAGATCTGTGGTTCAGTATATGAAGTTTTTTGTCCGATCAATAAGCTGGCTCACTTTGGCCAAGGGTCCGCTTCACACTATCTAAGAACTGATTGATCTGACTTAAAATACTTCAAGTGTCAAGTTTCATTGATTATTTATGCCAAGTGCTAGAAAACTGGTGAATAATATTTGCAGTAGAAATATGTTTGGAGGGGGGAGGATCTTGCTTCCATCTACAAAGGAAACCTATGCCAGTGTTTGAATAATAAATAAAACAAAAATAAGGTAACTAAATAAATATAATTATGTATTTTATTATCAAAATTAAAATACTGATTGATTAGGTTAGTATAATTATACTTTATTTTTACATTGAGATTCTACCAATTTCTTGAAATCACTGCATTTTTACTTTCAAACATCCTGGAGTTAGGCACTGAGTAGCATAACAAGCCTCGATTTCATCTTGTCTTCAATACCAAAGGTAAATTCAAACCTGAAATAAAAAACATTGTGTATCATTATTCATTAGTGTAACATATGTGCTACTCATCATTTGTTAACAAAGATAAATATTATAAATAAATAAATATTATAGGACAATCTTACACAAACCGACCTAGTCCCACAGTAAGCTCAATAAGGCTTGTGTTGTGGGTACTAGACGACGATATATATAATAGATAGATATTGATAAATACTTAAATACATAGAAAACATCCATAACTCAGGTACAAATATCTGTGATAAAGACACAAATAAATGCCCTTACCAGGATTCGAACCCGGGACCCCCTGCTTCGTAGGCAGTGTCACTACCGACTGGGCTAGGAGGCCGTTAAGATACTTTAGAACACTCATTTAATAAGTAAGTACATGTATAAGTTCAATATTTAGGACGTTGGTTACAATGCCAGCCATAATCAACCAGGTTGGAGGGATTCAGTACCCTATTTTTACGAATTTTCAAGAGTTAAAACTAGTGATGCCTTTGTTTTGCGATTGGGCTCCTTCTCGCCATTTGGTGCTTCCAGCAACGGCTTTACTTGTTTAGGGTTCTGTAAGTAGTAATAAACTAGCAGGATGATTTACTCACTATAATATAATGCACAATACACCAGCCGACTATTCTGGCTTTCGCTTTAAACTCCACTCTCAGCACAAGTTGCATTATCCTTTGAAAAAATTTCCTCGTAAGGCGCAATGGATAGCCCACTTTTTGATTGAGTAATAAACATGTTCAGGAATGGCTAAATGTTTGTATATTCTTGATTTTCAAGCTGCAGAGTGCAAAGTTAAGTTTAGTTCGCGCTCCTTTCTTTAGATTTTTTTCTTCGTGTGACGATTTTGACAAGTTTAGTTTGGCATTTATGGTTGTGTTGCCATATTGAATAAATATTCTACCATAAAAATGTGAGTAGAAATGCGTTTAGACAGTGGCATCCCGCTTAACTCTTACGTTCTGTTATTTTGCACTTGGTGCAACCCATTTATGTTAGCAATCGTTAAGTAGCTCCGATTAGCGTAACATTTGGCTTACTTTTACAGGCGGTTTGGTGCAACCCACCCTTAGTCTTAGGGTGGGTTGCACCAAACCGCCTGTAAAAGTAAGCCAAATGTTACGCTAATCGGAGCTACTTAACGATTGCTAACATAAATGGGTTGCACCAAGTGCAAAATAACAGAACGTAAGAGTTACAGCCCGTTCACACAGGGTTTCCGTTTTACTGTTCCGTTTTATCGTATGCGTTTTTTTACATTGATGGCGTATGGAGTTGTATGAGCGACTTCACATATGACACAGTATTCAGTATACAGTAAAAAATGTCGGTCCGCTAAATTATGACATTCCGTTTTGTTATCGAATACTGGATGAACGGAATACGTATCCGTCATGTATCCGTACGTTTTTCAAAACATTTTGTACCGTAATTACGGAGACTATGTGAACGGGCTCTCAGTTAATGACGGATACGTTGAACGCTATACGGTGCCTATGTGTGAACAAAGCATAATTTTTTGTTGTATCCGTTAAAACGGGTACCGTAAATAAGGAGACTCTGTGTGAACGGGCTGTTAAGCGGGATGCCACTGTCTAAACGCATTTCTACTCACATTTTTATGGTAGAATATTTATTCAATATGGCAACACAACCATAAATGCCAAACTAAACTTGTCAAAATCGTCACACGAAGAAAAAAATCTAAAGAAAGGAGCGCGAACTAAACTTAACTTTGCACTCTGCAGCTTGAAAATCAAGAATATACAAACATTTAGCCATTCCTGAACATGTTTATTACTCAATCAAAAAGTGGGCTATCCATTGCGCCTTACGAGGAAATTTTTTCAAAGGATAATGCAACTTGTGTTGAGAGTGGAGTTTAAAGCGAAAGCCAGAATAGTCGGCTGGTGTATTGTGCATTATATTATAGTGAGTAAATCATCCTGCTAGTTTATTACTACTTGCAGAACCCTAAACAAGTAAAGCCGTTGCTGGAAGCACCAAATGGCGAGAAGGAGCCCAATCGCAAAACAAAGGCATCACTAGTTTTAACTCTTGAAAATTCGTAAAAATAGGGTACTGAATCCCTCCAACCTGGTTGATTATGGCTGGCCCTGTAACCAACGTCCTAAATATTGAACTTATACATGTACTTACTTATTAAATGAGTGTTCTAAAGCATCTTTGTTAACAAATGATGAGTAGCACATGTGTTACACTAATGAATAATGATACACAATGTTTTTTATTTCAGGTTTGAATTTACCTTTGGTATTGAAGACAAGATGAAATCGAGGCTTGTTATGCTACTCAGTGCTTAACTCCAGAATGTTTGAAAGTAAAAATGCAGTGATTTCAAGAAATTGGTAGAATCTCAATGTAAAAATAAAGTATAATTAGACTAACCTAATCAATCAGTATTTCAATTTTGATAATAAAATACATAATTATATTTATTTAGTTACCTTATTTTTGTTTTATTTATTATTCAAACACTGGCATAGGTTTTCATTTGTAGATGGAAGCAAGATCCTCCCCCCTCCAAACATATTTCTACTGCAAATATTATTCACCAGTTTTCTAGCACTTGGCATAAATAATCAATGAAACTTGACACTTGAAGTATTTTAAGTGAGGTCAATCAGTTCTTGGATAGTGTGAAGCGGACCCTTGGCCAAAGTGAGCCAGCTTATTGATCGGACAAAAAACTTCATATACTGAACCACAGATCTTTGATAATGGTTATTAACAATACTCTACTCTTGATACATGTTACAAATATTATTCAGGTAAAAGTGACCATAAAACAGTGTGGCTAGGATTCCAAAAATGTTTTCTTATCACTTGTATCTTAATAATCATAATCATTTATTTCTTTGTAATGATATATGTTTACAAGTCATACAACAGCCATGTAGGTAGGTACCTAGTTACTATTATGTTTTATTTGTAAATAGGTACCTATGCTGGTTGGGAAAGATATATGATAAAGAGAGACCTTTATTATTTATTACTAATAAATTCATAGTAAAATCATAACATAACACATATTTTATAATTGATTTTGAGCACTGATGATAGGACTAGGACTAATCAAAAATGCATGCATACATACATCATCTTAGGAAGCTTTTTCCCTTATAGAAATGTAAGTATGAAAATATATCTACTTTTTATACTTACAAAATGAAATGCATGTACTTATTTTGCGTACAGTCACCGGCAATAGTATCTTCCTACATGAACTGTACAGTGAGTACAATTTGGATTAAAAAAAGCATGTTCATAATAATGTCCAATTTAAAATATACTAATGGGGAAGGTATCTGTCAAAAGTCAGGAGGTGCCAGCATAAGTAGGCACCTACCACTAGTTTTGTTGAATGAGATTTGGCTTAAAGGGCTAAAATTAATGCCAGTAAATTCCAAATAAAACAAGAATTTGACACTATTGGTAGGACTGAGACTACAACCTATGCCGGCACCGGCTGTAAACACTTGATTGGCCATAATCCTGATTGCAGCGACGAGCAGCAAATGGTAGGTAACAATTGCCATAGAAGAGCGACACACATGAAGTCAAATTAGTTAAACCATGCTATTACCAAATTGTCAGTAGATAGTTTATTTATTTATATGGGTTTAATGTTTCAATAGATCTGTAAAATCTTTGTGTTTATTTCACAAATTAAACTGAAATACAGTGTAAGCTCTTTATCAACACTCAAGGGACCGGACATTTTGTGACATTATCACAAGTTGTCATTAAATAGAGGCCTACTGTGCTTGTTTTAAGGCAAATAATGAAATCAAATAAAAAACAAGAATTATATGAATTACTATAATGAATTTTCATACACATTTGAATTTGTGGATACCTAACCATTGTTGAACTATTTTTTTATTGTCCCACAACACATGACACTCTTATTTACTTGATTGTAAATTCCGCATCACACTTTATTTACATGTACTGTTCTGAACATTGTTTAGTTAGGTGTTGAGGCTCGATTTCTGTAGAACATTGGCGATAAATGTTTGGTGGTATAACTTCATGCCCTTATTAAAAGCATTAAAGAAACCTCTCTGATCATCTGGCATCTTTTGAATAGTATGACTTGCTCCCATCAAGTCCCGTTCGTGGCCTGTTCTACCGTGTCATAAAACTTGTTTTTCTTCTTGACCTGGTCATTCCACCGCGTCGGAGGTTTACGTTCCCTTTTGTCTTCTACCTTGCAGTATTCAAGTCAACCGTTGTTTCCAAAGGTTTGGTCTTCATTGACAAAAACAGAGTGGTTTTTTAATGGTTGTCATGATTCTGGTCCTGCTCATTCTACGGCTGTCGGCTTTCATGACAATGACTGTAGGTTCTGGTATGTTTGTGATACATAACAGAAGTCTGTACTATTTCAACCTGAAGTCACTCGGCACTCGATTTTAACTAAATAACGCACTTTTTACAAAGAATTTTATGTACTTATTATTTAATACCGTTATCGGCGTTATCTGATCTGAAAATTGTGAATAAAACCAAACGTCAATCGTATACGCCTTTTTACGTTCAGATACTCGCATATATTTATTACTGCAAACAATATTTTAATATTTTTCATCAAATATCACTGTCTTTTTGTCTAATAATGCATTTATCCTTGAAATACGAGACATTTTTGCAAACTGTCAGCCATATTTAAACGTAGATTTGAGTTAACCAGTGCTCGACGGCTGGTTAAGGTTAACGTAACTTTCTGACTGCTAAAGTGCATGGTGCAACGGAAAAACGGACTTGACGTCTACTGTAACCATGATGAGTTCGTTAAGTGTGCGTGGTGCAACCCGCCCTTATTCTTTAGTCTTCTTTTATTCCCATCCCTACACACCTTAATTTTTAAATACATATGTGCCAATTTATTTTTACTAGATCGTCGTCTACATATCGCGTAGAAATATAATAAAAAAGATTTTTGTTTTTTACGAATATAAATGTGACGAATATAAATCGTTTCTTAAGATGAGAGTGTAACGTTTTCTTAGCGGCAACCGACAACTCACAAGTGCCTAGCTAATATTTAATAGCAAAATGGCAACTGCGGCAAGCATAATATTGCATTTTGCTAAATCGCTGGCGTCGTCTGTAGACCGATTCTGCTATTTCTGCTGATAAAAAAAATCCCAAATTATATTTCTCTGCTACAACCCAACAAATTTCATAACGATCAGAAAAACGGTACCAAAAATATGGCGAAACAAACTTTTAAAATCAAAAACCCATCGAAATGCACGGACGTCCCAGTAACCAGCTGACTGTTCCGTTGTGTCCGAAGTTGTCTGTAAGAACTTCACTTCGCTTACGTTCCGCTCGTTTGATTAGCTCAAAATATTATTTATTTATTTTACTGTACTTACAAATTTAGTTTGCCAGACTATAACAAGAAAAGTAAGTAACGAATGTAGTTTTCTCCAGGCATCAGGTATTATAAAACTTCCAACACTTTCCTAACAAATTATCATCGCGCTTGTATCGCGTTAACGAAACAGCTTTTTAGAAAAGTTTCGCAATAAAAGTCCACGATTAATTAAGTTAATTACTATTCACGGCGGGTTCAGCGTTCTACAATTACAAATAGAACTTTCTGCGGGTAGTCTGAAGTTTCAAGTGTCGACTGTAACTGCCATAGTGCGAGCGCTGGCGGTCTTTTCAGCAAAGTCATCGAGGCATAACATTTATCGCATATAATTTATTAACATGGATATTGCTCTTTCAGAGAACACGGGTATGATTATGTATTAAGCATTTCTAGAGAAACATGAACATAGAACATCAAAGTTAGTTTTCTGAGATTATTAATCGTATCGTCACTAAACGGAATTATACTGACACTTAGAATCAGAAAGAGTAATTGGACCTTTGCGGGCGTGTATAAAACGGGGGTGCCTAAAGTTACTTTTATCTTCATATACTTAATAGTATTTTATACAATCGTGACATAATAAAGAGCTTTTCAGTCGAGTATCGTGTTTAGGCCACGAAGCTTGCTGAGTGACCTAAGTAATGTACGAGATTGAAAAGCTTAATTAGTTGGCATATCTTTGGTTTGGTTACTATAAATTATGTCAATGAATAACGAATGCGTCAATTAGTATATTTAATAAGCTTTTAATTGATGCTACACAAATGTATGTATGATTCATGGTAGGTATAGCTAAAAAATTAGATTTTACAAATTTCGGCAGTGTTCACCTTTCTGACGTCATTATCTAGAACTCAGACACTTTAGAAATAATCTTCCGGCAGTTTTGGGGTTCAGATCAGAACACATGGTTGATACTAGAAGCCTAAGCAGGTATTCTATAAATTTCCCAATTCGGTATTTTTTCACTCCAAGGCAATTAATTGTTCTTCCGCGTATGCATATTTTTGAGCATGACGCCTATTTTTTATTGGATTCATTTATTTTTATATTAGTATGACGCGAAACAAGTTTCCTTTACATTACTTTGAATGACGTCCAACTTTTAGTTAGTTTAGTTGTAAATCCCAAATATCCATCTTTTTTTCACATCATTTTGTTTCAAATATCTGCTAAACTGTGATATGTTTTGGAATATAATGTAAAAGTAAAATGTAGAATTACTAATCGCTTTCATTTGATCCTACACACGTGTATGTCTAATGCATAATTTGGATGTAATTTGCACTTTTCGAAACGGGGAGGCAGCCATTTTGATGACGTCATTACGCGAGAGACTTTCACCTACGTCACCGTCTCCCGGCAGTTTTGGGGTTCCAGCACTACGCCCAATAACATACTAAAAGTTAGTAACGGTTGCCAGCTCTGAACTATGTTTACCGTAAGCAGGGATCGGGAACGGTTCCCAAAATACCGTTCATTATCGTTCGGAACCCGATCTTTATTTCGTTCATACTATATATCGGTTTATTACGGGAACGTTCTCTAAAAGAACAAAATCATTTCGGTTACCGGCACTCAAGAAGAACAGATTTAAAAACGTTCCGAAAGAACAAAATCATTTCGGTTACCGATATTGAAGAACAAAATTTGAAACGTTCCCAAAGAACAAAATCTTTTATGGACGGGATTTGAAACGTTCCCAAAGAACAAAATCTTTTAAAGAACGGAATTTTAAACGTTCCCAAAGAACAAAATCATTCAGGAACGGAATGTAAAACGTTCTCAAGAACTTTATTAAACGTTCTTAGCCGCGCACCCGTCTCGATCGCAGGTCGGCCTTGCCAAGGCCACCGTATTCTTTTGTAGGCGCCAACGCATGGATATCGACACCGCCTCGCACTGTCTCTTTTTCACACGAAGATGGTTTATATTTCCAATTCGTTGCACTTTTTTGTAAAAATCGTTACGGTAGTCATTTTCAACTAATTCGGGTGTGTTGATTTCGAAAATAATATCTGTTTTAAAACCAAGATGGCGGCCATGCACTTTTTAAAGTTTTTACATCAAAATCGTTATGGTAGTCAATTTCGATTAATCCGGGTATGTAGTTTTCGTAAATAAAGTCTGTTTTAAAATACATGATGGCGGAAATGGAGAACTTTTGTCAAAATCGTCATGGTAGTACTTTTCGACTAAACGGGTATGTGGTTTTCGAAAATAATGTCTGTTATGAAATCCAAGATGGCGGTCATACACTTTTTTCGTCAATATCGCTATAGTAGCAGTTTTTGATTAATTCGGGGATGTAGATTTCGAGAATAAAGTCCTAAAAATCCAAGATGGCGGATATGGAAATTTTTTGTCAAAATCGTCTTGGTAGTCATTTTCAACTAACTCGGGTGTGTAAATTCCGAAAACAATGTCTGTTTAGAAATTCAAGATGGCGGTAATACACATTTTTCATAAAAAACGCCATGGTAGTGGTTTTCAATTAATTCGGGGTGTAGATTTCGAAAAAATGTCTGTTACAAAAACCCAGAGCTAAAATCCTATAAGTCGCTTTAAACAAAAAAAAAATTAGCCTATGTATGTATAACTAACTATACTGGGGCATACTTTACCCAGCGCATCGGTATTGCCGTCCAACGCGGCAATGCCGCCAGCCTTCTGGGTACCCTACCGCTCGGATCCGACTTGGAGCCCATTTTTTATTTGGAAGTATGTTTTAGATTTTAGTATTAGTCTAGTTTATATGTAGTTTTATTTTTAATGGTAAGTCTATAAAGTAAATCCGAGTTACCTAAGGAAACTAACAATAAGTCTATTTGTAATTTGGAGGTAATTTCGACATGTTTTTAATTTATTTATTTTTGTTAAATTTTTTACTGGCTTACAGTCCATATAGATATGGTACCAGGCACACGATCTTGTGCCTTCAATATAGGTTCCAGGACCTATATTGAATCAGTCGTTTGATGGCCGCCGAAGCGTTAATACTGACAAGATCTTTCGAGAATATCAACGAAAATACCTTAACCCTTTGACCGCCAAAGACGTCAAATCACGCGCACGGAAAGTCGTGCCCTCAGCGCCTGCACGTGATATTACGTCCAAAATATAACCTGTTTAACTGAGAGCTCGATTGTTAAAATTAAAATCATGCCAGTTTCTGCAGTTTCTCAGTGCTCTAATAGTTCAAAACTTAAAATCAAAGCGGGACGGTACCACTTTCCATTCCTAATTACTGTTTTAAATACGTAACCATTATTTTTTTATCAAAATTTCTCAAAAACATTTTTGTTATTGAGTAACAGACACAGAAGAGACAGTTAAATAGGCAGTACCCACGCGTGAAACACGTAAATCCAAGTGTCCTTTGCATTGCAGCGTCAGCAAATAATATGTTGCTCAAAAAATGCATGTCTTATTAATTGTGTTCTCCTATTGCTTGAAAAAGTGTCCGTCAAAAGGCGATAAACTGATAGCGCCACAATTATATTAAATTTGATTAAATTAATTTGAAATTTAAAAAAAAAATCCAAAATAATTATTTGCGGAGATGAAAAACACTGAATATTAATTTTATTTACGAAGTCATATAAGTATTAAATATCTGTAATTCATTTCAAATGCTGAACTATACCTAGCGCCACCCGAAGATATTTGGAACTATTGTTTAGTGCTTACCGCTGGACACTTTTTCGACCGTTTTCCTAGAAGAAAGTTCCATCCTTCCTATACCATCCATATTAATAGTGGTGGAATATGAGTAACTCATATCCATATTTCTAAAATATAATAATTAAAAATATGGGCAGATAATTTACATCATTATCTTATCGTATCATCCCGCTATGTATTTTACAGACATCTGAAATATTACAACGTTTATAGAATTGTTCAAAATATTAAATAAACAACCGCCAAAGGGTCTTGTTATATTTTTAAAATGCTTAAAGGGCTTATGAATATCAGCAAGGTGTGTATCAGTATCAGTGCTTGTGTGGGAGTACTAGAGCAGAGACCAATATGTCGTTTTATAATTCGCCGTGGTTACCATCTACTCGATCTTCAGTACTGCATGCACCTGTCTCATTTATTATGATTATGAATATGAACGCATCATTATATCTTGAACGTCCACGGCAAAGTATAAAGGCAATAATAGTATGTAACACAGAGAACCAGCCTCTTTAGTGCGTTAGTCGATCTTAGGATAGAGGCGTCCTTGTCTATGGTTTCTATAGGAATCGACCGTGTCAGTACGTTTGACATGTTGTTGTCTAAAGTGACAGAAATGGCTAATAAAAGTGATGGGATATGAGTAACTCATATCGATATTTACAGAGTCAGATAATAATTTAAAATATGTAAAAATAATATATATCGTTATCTTATCATATTATATCACCTCGCTATGACTGTGTAAAGATATGAAATATTACAACGTTTAATCGTTCGAATTGTTAGAAATATTTAATAAACAACCGCCAAAAGGGTTCTTATATTTTGAAAATGCTTACAGCTTATGAATATCAGCAAGGTGTGTGTTAGCGCTTGTGTGGGTGTGACGTCTGTTGCACGTGTTGTATTTAGGACCTTGTCTTTTTTATGTTCGCGTATCCATAGAAATGATATAACCAAAGACTAAAGTGGTTTTAGCTTGTCTCTGGTCCTTATAGACTGGAAATAAACGTCATTATATATGAAAACCACTCGTGTCAGTATATTTGACAAATAAATGTCTTACCTGTCAGATATCTGTGCTAATAGCGTTGGGGTGCAGGTCGATACTTTCATAGATACTTTGATTAGAGAATCTGAATAATCATTATAATCAATTAGCATTACGTAGGAACTAACTGTAACAAAGGTTTGTATAATTAATGAGTATTTTTGGAACTATTGTCATTGTTGAGGTTGTATATAGGTTTTGATATATATATTGTCTATGTTTTTGTATGATTCTATTTTTATATTTTATATTTGAAGGTCCTGTCTGTTTGTCATATCTTGGATTCGAGTACATTTTCTTTCACGTCAATTGCTTGGTTTTTTTGTCTTTATCTCCCAATAATTAAAACCCATTTACAAGCTATCGAAGCCCCTTACATTTTGGTCCTTTCGACCGTTTTATCATGGAGACGAGATCAAAAACCAAAGCAACGCTCGCTAAAGGTTCTAAAACATCACGTTCGGAAACGGGTACGCCCGCTACGGGTGGGCTCGGCCGGTCCCCGAAATTGGACCACGTTAAGGCCGATGCCACGTGTACACCCTCGGCACCAAACCCCGAATTTCCCAGGACGTCTGGGACTGGTACCGGTACCGAGAACATCAATACCGGCGCCAGTGCCGGACACGTTCTCCCTCTTAGTTGCAGGTCACATGCTTCGGGCTCTACGCGATCATCGGCCACGATTAAGGCACGACGATTGACCGCGGAAGCCCAGTTGGCCCGCAAAAGCATTGAAAGGGAGCAAGAATTATTTCAACGTGAACAGAAACTCATAAAGCAGGTGAAACAGGTAGAGCAGCTAGAGCTTGAAGCGAATCTAGCCTTTTTAGAGGCCGAGGATCGGTCCAATCGCACCGTAAGTAATGTTTACTCTCGCACATCATCCATTGGGTCCATGACATAAACCAGGATAGGCATCTCACGGACACGCGGGCTGAAACCGGGGTAACTCCGCAAGCGGCAGTTACAACTATGGTTGCCGATCTGACTATTAACCCGCAGGACCGCTGTTATGAACCCACAGAGCCGAAAACTGGCTCTCCCACGCTTCTGCAAGCTGTCGCCGATACGGCTGCTGCAGCCAAAGCGCTCGCCACACATAACAAGGAAAGAAAACCTAAGATCGAGCTTCCAACATTTTACGGAAACTCATCTCAGTGGCTCCAATTTAAATATCTATTCGACACCACTAAAACAACTTATGCTCCCGCAGAAAATACAGCCCGTCTACATGTGGCCCTCCGCGGGCCTGCCCGTGAGGCCGTCGCCTCTTTGCTGAACACCGCGGCAGCTGCAGAAGATATTATGGCTGCGCTTGCACGTACTTTTGCTTGTCCCGAAATGATTGTCTTCGGCGAGGTACAAATTTTGAAATCGCTGCCTCGGCTTGGCGCGGACCTAAAGGAAATTGGTATTTTCGCAAATAAGGTACGCAATAGTTTATGTACTATAAAATTATTAGGGCTAAATGAGTATTTGCAATCGCCGGAGCTGTTTCATAGTGTTTTAGGCAAATTAAACCCTTTAATAAAAATGAGATGGTCGGACTACGCGTCAGATTTGTCAGAAACGTCAAACCATTTCAAGTCAAAGTTAGAAATGTTGTCTGATTTTCTCACGCGTGAACATGAAAGGTACATAAAGTTCGCCTTGTCGCCTGAAATAGCTGGTACTAGCGCTACTATGTCTCAACAATCACGCACATTTTATCAACCATACAAACAGTTAAAACGTGAAAGCGTTCATACCATTTCACATGTCAGAAATAAAACTACTGGTAAGATAGTGTGTATTTATTGCAATAAAAACCATAACATTAAAAGTTGTACCGAATTTATATCGTTGCCGATTGAAGATAAGTGGCGTTGGTTGCGTGAACACAAAGTTTGTTATAAATGCCTTAATGGCCACACACACTCCTGGAGGTTATGCAGAGCTGACCCATGCGGGGTTAACGGTTGTACTTTTCGACATAATCCTCTTTTACATGGCGTTAGGGATACGTTTACGTCACTGCAAACACCCGAGACGACGTGTACCAATACCGAGGGTGTAACTGCACCTGAAAGTGACGCCCACCAAACGTCATATTTCTCACCAGCCGATTATAAGATGTCCGAAAAGAACGTGACGGTGTCTAATACAGGTATTTTGTGTAACCAAAATAAAAAGTCAAATGAATTACACTCAAACATGACTTTGTTAAAGGTATTACCAGTGACAATTTCAGGGCCAACTGGCAGTTACGAGACCTTCGCATTTCTTGACGACGGCAGCACGGTGACTTTGATTGATTCCAGCGTGGCTGCTCGTATAGGTTTGTCAGGTTCTGAAGAGCACATAACCGTCAATGGTATACTTGGGTTACAAAAAACTACTACGATTTCATGTGTAGATTTTTACATAAAAGGCAAATATGAACCTGATATTTATTTGGTAAATCATGCCAGGGCTGTTTCCTCATTAGGCTTGAATACCCAAACATTGTCTAAACACACTCTGGACTCCTACGAGCATTTAAAAGACTTAGCCGATTACCTGACTTATGCTGACGCTACACCAACCGTACTTATTGGTGCTCAGCATTGGCATCTGTCAATATGTCGGGAAGTTCGTGAAGGTAGACGTAACGAGCCCGCTGCTTGTCGTACTAGGCTTGGCTGGACTCTGTATGGCCCAACGTGCAGCAAAACTAAGCCAGTCGAGTTTATCAACCACTGTCATTTAGACCGCGCTGAGCCTTCAGAAAATGAGCGCTTAGAACTACTTATAAAAGAACAGTACAAACTCGACTCGCTTGGGATCTCTAAACGTGAGACTCTACATAGCAAGCTGGACTCTCGTGCCGTCAACATTCTTGACACCACTTCCATACGCCTACCTTCCGGTAGATGTGAAGTAGGACTTCCGTGGCGTGATAATATACAGGTTGTTCCCGATAGCTACCCGCAAGCCTCATCAAGATTTTTAAGCCTCGAGAGGCGAATGATTCGTGAACCAACCTTTGCTGATGCGTACAAAAAGTTTATTGACAATATGATCGCTAAAAATTACGCTGAGGAGTGTAATCTTGACACTTATTATAGTAAATCAACCACTAGCAACGTACACACGAACATAAATCTGTGTAACAAAAACAATCCACTCGATTATTCAAATAAAACTCACACTTTATTAGACAATACCCAACCTAGTACAGTCAGTCTGAATAAAGTGCAACAAAAGTTTGAAGTCCAGCTGTCAAGTGCAAATAAAAATAAAATAAAATTAGACATGGATTCTAAACATAATGAAAGTAACCCGAACGCAAATCTACGGTGGTATTTGCCACATTTTGGCGTGTACCATCCGCAAAAACGTAAGCTTCGAGTCGTGCATGACGCAGCAGCAGAAAATCAGGGCGTCTCATTAAACTCACTGCTTCTCCAAGGGCCAGACCTTTTAGAAAACTTATTAGGTATTTTATTTCGATTCAGAGAGGGCGCTGTTGCCATAACCGCCGACATTAAGGAAATGTTTCCTCAAATACGAATCCGTGAACAAGATAGAGATGCGCTACGATTTTTATGGCGCGACGTTCAGTCTAGAAACACACCTCTAAAAGAATATCGGATGACAGCTGTTATCTTCGGAGCGTCATCCAGTCCTTTCACTGCGTTATACATAAAAAATAAAAACGCGATGTCTCATCAAGATTTGTATCCAGCTGCAGCTAACGCGAGCATCCACAGCTCCTACATGGATGATTTTCTCGATAGCCTGGACGACGCCACCGAGGCCGCTCAGCTGGCATCCGATGTAGTGACCATCCATCGTAACGCTTGCTTTGAAATGTGTGGTTGGATTTCTAATGACCACGAAGCGTTGCGTCTAGTGCCGAAAGAACTGCGCGCACCCCAATCTACTGAAGTATTGCTTGGTAGTGAATCAAGTAGCGTTAGAGCCTTAGGTGTTGCATGGGATCCTAAATCAGATACTATTGGTTTTAGGACCGGATTGGAAGGTCTTACATTACAGGGTAGTTTAAATAAAAGAAAAGTGTTATCACACCTTATGAAAGTATATGACCCACTAGGTTTGCTCGGCCCAATAGTGGTCAAAGGCCGTATACTACTTCAAGAAGCGTGGAGGTCAAATATTGACTGGGACACACCTTTTCCTCCATCACAGGTTTTAAAGTGGAACGAATGGTTTAAAGAACTATCTGACATTTCAAGTATTAGGATTCCACGATGGTACGCTAAAATGAATGGAGAACCCCTCCACAGGGAGCTACATATTTTTTCAGACGCAAGCGAGCTTGCCTATGCTACTGTCGCCTACTGGCGCTTATTATATGCGGATGCTACTGTCAGGCTCTCACTCGTCGCCAGTAAGGCGAGGGTTTCGCCATTGAGGCCCACTTCAATTCCGCGTTTGGAGTTACAGGGCGCCTTAATTGCGTCTCGCCTTGCTATCACAATCAAGGAATTTCATAAAAAGAAGACCATTCGAACGTTTCTTTGGTCGGATTCTAAAACTGTTCTCGGATGGCTTAGAAGCGACGCACGAACGTTCAAGCCTTTTGTGGCTCATCGCGTCGCGGAAATTACCGAAAATACGTGTGTACAAGATTGGAGGTGGGTCCCAACTGACTTGAACGTTGCGGATGATGCCACTAGGATTAAACCACTCCATCTTAATCCTAACCACCGATGGTTTACGGGCCCGTTGTTCCTTCTCAAATCCCCGGAGGATTGGCCTGTTGAACCAGCTGGCCAGCCAGTCCAGGAAGAACGCAAACAAACTTCAGGATTTGTGGTTGGTCATCTGGTTATTACGGCGGATTTCGGTCGTTTTAGTGACTGGTTAAGGTTACTTCGTGCTACTGCCCGCGTTTTACAAGCCGCTTCTAAATTTCGGTCGGTATTAGATCGCGTAGGTCAAGTTACTTCTGGCACCAATGTTAGGCCTCGTCAACGTACGATCACACCTACGTCCACCACTCTAATACCCCTGACAGCGGAACTCATGGAAGCCGCAGAAAAGCACGTCCTGAAGAAACTACAGTCAGAAACATTTAAAGATGAAATACAGCATATTGATCGTGGAGAGTTGTTGCCCAAGAGTAGTCGCCTGGCGAAACTTTCGCCCAGAATGGGACCAGACAATCTGTTACATCTTGCTGGCAGAATTGTTGCTGTATAAGATGTCAGTTCAGAAATTAAGTCGCCTATCATTTTAGACGGTCGACACCCGGTAGTGCGTATGTTGGTGTATTTCTACCATCGACGGGCTGGTCACGCTAATAATGAAATGATAGTTAATGAGATCCGACAGAAATATTGGCTTCTTCATCTACGCAACACAGTTCGAAGCGTAACTAGCAAATGCTTACTCTGTCGCATTAAAAGAGCAAAACCAATGAATCCAATGACGGGAAACCTTCCTCGTGAACGTCTTGCTCACCACCGCCGCCCATTCACCTATACTGGTTTGGACTATTTCGGCCCAATAAATACCACGATTGGTCGAAGACAGGAGAAACGTTATGTGGCCCTATATACCTGCATGACATCCAGAGCCGTCCACTTGGAGCTTGTACACTCTCTGTCTGCTGATTCAGCTATAATGAGCTTGCGACGCTTTATTGCACGGAGGGGTGCTCCTGAGACGATATTTTCTGACAACGGCACATGTTTTGTCGGAGCCGACCGAATCCTTCGAGAGTTTTATCAAGTATATGTTAATGATTTCGCCGCTAATAGAGGCATAAAATGGAGTTTTATTCCTGCCGCAGCCCCTTTCTTTGGTGGATGTTGGGAAAGGCTGATTCGCACCGTAAAAGTTGCACTGAACGCCACATTACGTGAAAGAGCACCAAACCCAGAAGTTTTAGTTACCTTAATCCAAGAAGCGGAAGCAATCGTTAACTCACGACCTTTAACTCATGTCCCCGTTGCCCCTGAAGACCAGGAAACCTTGACACCCTTTCATTTCCTGATTGGCTCTTCATCAAACCAGGTTTTACCTACAACTCTTGATGATCGAGACCTATTAAGACGAACCGATTGGAGAAAGGCATTAAGATTGGCCGACCATTTCTGGAACAGATGGGTAAAGGAGATCCTGCCAACTATGCATCCCCGTCAGATTGGAGAAAACAGGGAACGCGACTTGAGCATCGGCGACGTTGTACTCATTGTTGACCAGAATCTGCCCAGAGGGACCTGGCCACGCGGCCGCGTTGCAGCAACCTTCCCTGGCAGAGATGGAGTAGTCAGAGTGGTGGACGTAGCCACATCAGGAGGTATTCTTCGCCGACCCTCTAAGAAACTAGTCAGGCTGGAGGTCTAAACCTTGCCTAGCCTGGTTCGTTTTGTGTGCTTTCGCACACAAGGGGGTGGGATGTTGAGGTCTTATATAGGTTTTGATATATATATTGTCTATGTTTTTGTATGATTCTATTTTTGTATTTTATATTTGAAGGTCCTGTCTGTTTGTCATATCTTGGATTCGAGTACATTTTCTTTCACGTCAATTGCTTGGTTTTTTTGTCTTTATCTCCCAATAATTAAAACCCATTTACAAGCTATCGAAGCCCCTTACAGTCATGAATTCATGATATACCTACTTCATCCATTTATATAAAATTATTCTGTTACTTAAAAACTGACAGATCACCCTCAGCTTAAATCGAAAATAGGACCTAGAAACATGACACGAGTTTCATAGAATTCGCCTCTGAAAAGTACATTTCATATCGACATGCCGCCAATCAATATGTTACATCACTATTGCCCTCTTTGTACTGCATTGGCGAATAATTCTTAATATTATTCTAGTTTGTTATTTTTGGTATAATACGCTCGTATATATTACCATTCCGTATTTTCTTAATTATTGCACCAATTTATGGCACAAAATGATGTTACAAACCCATTTTATGATAATGTTAACTCCACAAATCTCAAATTGACACTGGCGCTAACGGGGCGCAAAGCGCAAGAGTGATATACAAGCATCTTAGGTCAAACACCATATCTAGTCCTACCGCTCGCACATGGGTATTGCTGATCTGTGACGTAAACCAAACTCCTCCTAAAGCTATAGGAAGGCAAATATTCACTATCGATAACGCGCCAAATAGTTTGTCACTTCACTATTGGTCTTGCAATTCTTATGCTATTTTTTTACACTTATTTCTCTACAACGGCCAAAGAGCTACTGTCAGTCCTCTTGCGCTTTGTGCCCGGTCAACACAACCAAATTAGCTGTTACGCCGACTCCCCTAGACGAGTTTCGCCGTTCTTATTTCAACCTCTTTGATGTGTGCATATAATTGCTATGTTAATGGCATTTTTAGGGTTTCGTAGCCAAAATGGCAAAAACGGAACCCTTATTATCGTCATGTCCGTCCGTCCGTATGTCACAGCCATTGTACTCGGAAACGACGGAAATAGGAAATGCTCCTGGTTCTGATTTTGTATGGCGAGAACCGGGAATTCCCGGTTCCGGTACTGGATTTGTATAGAAAACGAGTACCGGGAGCAAACCCTAGACGGAAACCATAAGACGTATTTTGCATGCCGATATCTAGTTTTGTAGTAAAAATAACGTTGAAGATTGTCAGAAGATTTTTTGATTTAGCCAATATTTTCAGACATAATCTTATGGACACTTGTGTATCTTTTGAACTGGATATGCAAAAAATAAAAGAGAAAATACATCTTTCAATTAAAATTGTTTTTAATATTATCGGTTGAGGCGTTTTCGAGCTATTTCTAAAAAAACTTCTTCCGTAGGAAGATACGACTTTTTGATAATTATCTTTCCTTATATCGTTGAAGGAACGGAACCCTCCATTATACGTGGTCCGACACGCACTAAGCCGGTTCTTTTAAATGTATAGTTCTAATTTAGAGATGGTCAAAAATTATTCGAATACAAAAAACGAATAATTACATTAGTCATTTTATAAAGTTATTCAACATATATATATATATATATATATATATATATATATATATTTTATTCTGATAAAAACTGGCCAAGTCAAATCTAACCTACTTTAAGATCTCACATTTTTAAATAACAGCAATTGTTATAGGTATCCAATAAAGCAAAGAAATAGAGTTTAATACTTGTTCATAATGTTATTTTGTTCCTATAAATACATATTTGGATTTTGCATAGAACTTGGCACTCAATTAGATCTCCATTCTTTTTGCGGCGAAGCCCACAGCCAAGCATAATTTTTGTATTGAACTTGGCTCTCCTTTTTTACATTTATGTTTTTGGTGGGATTATTTTATTCGCGAATGACGAATAAAAATTTCGAATAATCATTCGACAGTATTTATTCGTCGAATAAATTATTCCATGAATAATTCATTCGAATATTTTTTTATTCGAATAATTCATCTGAATGAATTTTTCGTATTCGAATAATTTAAAAATAAACTTTCGGCGGCGGCGAATAAAGTATTCATGTGGTAGGGCAGTTAAAATAACTATTTGGCGGTTTTCTATCCCAAATATTATTTTCCAACTAGATAATGTTTTATCTTAGTAGTTACTAACCATAGGCGACCTGACTTCTAATTCACCACGCTGACATACGTGACATATGTCATGTTTTACTGACTTCATAGGCGTCCACAGGCTATTGAAACCACTTACCATTGGGCGGGCGGCATGCTTCTTTGCCACCAGCACGATATTTAAAGAATAGCTTCATTTATTATCACTAAAACTACTACTTTAGTACTAAGTGGTTTTGACATATGTCTCGAAGATCACGACAATTGTCCCGAAACTACAACACAAGCCTAATCTTTTGTCGAAAAATATCGACAATTCTTGGATTATCGTTTTTTTTGACAATTGTCATGAGCTCTTCACTAAACTAGTACCTATGTATTGAGTGTATAATAAAAATACGTTATATTTTCTTTAAAAAAATATCATGTTAGTGGCCAACAAGCATACAGCCCGCCCGATGGTAAGCGGTTAGTGTAGCCTGTGGGGTCACACCTGTGATGAGCCAAGTGCCACGCTGAGATAGTCCTTTTATTTTGGCAGTTTTAGGTAACCAACCAACAACATAGGTCGCTACAACACTTTTTTCGTTTAAATTATAGAAATATTTTTTAAGAAATTGTCACTTAGTATAATTATAGTTAATTATAATTTCATGTTATTTTGTAGTACTGCATCACTTTTTTCACTCAAGTCCGTATATATCGTATAGTATCTACTGCACTGAAAATTATCGTCATAATCATTAGCAAAATTCGTTTTCATAAAAGTAATAGAGATTATTTATGATGCGACTAGTTTAGACCGAACTATGCAAAAGACTAATAACTACGAAATAAATATGAGTAAACTGGTACAAAATTGATAAGAAAGTTTAGTTATGTGGTTTACTCGCTCTTTCATATATCCGTCACTTTCAGGCTGGCTACCTGCGATACATTTCCTTGACCCAAAAATAAGTTAGAGTTGCAGTTTAATATCAAATCTAAAAGTGTAATAAAATATTATTCGTGTTATTTATTCGAATAAAATAACGAATAAATCATTTATTATTCGAAAGGGCAGACGAATGATTTATTCGTGAATAAATTATTCGCGAATAATTTCACGACGAATAATTTGTTTATTCGAATGATTATTTAAATAAAAAAATATTCGAATAATGCCCATCCCTGCTTATAAACTAGAGCATGTTGCACGACAATGTGTGCTTTGTAATATTAGCGGAATACCCTTTATATGTATATATACCAGGGACCGGCCCGCTATTCCTTATAAAGGGTTTTGTATGGGTTTGCATAAGGCTTAACTAACCATACCCTTTCCCCGACGATACCCTTTCATATTGCTTTTAAAGCCCTTATATAAAGGCTAGCAGCGCTATCCCAATACCCTTACGAAACCCTTATCATCCGCTCACCAAACCTTACATATCGCTTATAAGTGTTAGCCTTATATAAGGGCTTCCCTTATAGCATACTGCGTGCTAATTTAAATCGTCTACCTTGTTCATAAAGCACACATTCCTCCGAATCCTCGCGCTCGATATTCGCGCGCTTCGAAATGATCGAAGCCGCTGTAGATGAAATACGGTTCAATTTTCAATGGCAAAATGCTGTGATGGCTGTTTGTTACTTTGCGTGGGTCGAGCGACTCGAGCGCATCGTCACGGCGCTTTTTTTTTAAGTCTTAGACACGTGCCAATGTTATCATTATATATTATTAGATGTCAAAGTGGAGTGAAAATAAACATCATGATAAGTGAATTATTATTTTTATAACACTTTAGACCTACTTGCTGTATGTATAGTGTATAACTCCGTATGTCAAGCGTGCTTTAATGTCGTTTGCCCAATATTACAGGGTTGCATGTTTTACTATAATCGAATTGAAATTTGAACCTCTATTGAAAGTCTAAATTTAACTATCCTCAAAATCTAACATAGAACCCTGTAATATTAGGCCAGCAATATACGACCTATACATATATGAAGCGATACAGCAAGGTAAACGAGATGGTGTGGGCCATAGAATAATAAGAAAGCATGGAATGCCATTTCAAAAAACCTATTAGTAGTAAGTAGAGATGTGCCGACTAGTCGCCGACTAGTCGGGAAAACCGACTATCTGGCCACATTTATAGTCGGCGACTAGTCGGCAAAATGAGCCGAATAGTCGGCTGCCTAGATCTTCCAAAAAAATAAGGATATAAAAAAAACTACCATCATTTAATCAAATTTCTTTATTTTAAACATAATGTTCATAAAGATCACTACTTGTTTATTTAATTATTTACAATTACGATTTGTTTCCTATTTTTTACCGGAGCAACAAGTAAATCTCGGAAAGGTAAACAAAACTAGTCAAAACCTGAACGCCACCACGTGCCGCAGCGTATTAGGCGACCCGAACGTTCCCGATTACTCCCGAACTTAGGCGAAGACCATAGTCGGCTAGCCGACTTAGTCGGCCACCTGACTGCCGACTAGTCGGCTAGTCGGCAGTCTTGCCCGGTAAAGGGTTAAACTTATTTTAATTCACATTCTACATTTTCAGTGTGAATTTTTTATTTTAAGCAAATACTTATTTTCATTTTAAGCAAATACTTATTTTTAAAAATAGATGTCATATACTTCAGAAAAATCTGGCCTCGGACACCGGAGGGTTTGGTCACTTTTTCTGAAGTATATGACATCTATTTTCAATTTATATATAGTAGTGTAACTACTTAAAAATTGCAAATCAAAAAATATTAAAACAAAATAATTTGTTATTCAATCAAATACAAACATTGAAAACATTGGAAAAAATAATCAACCCAGTTGGAATTGAACCAACATCGATACGCCTTACCGGGGCTCGATATCGCTTTTCCAATTAAAATAAAATATCGAGCCCCGGTAAGGCGTATCGATGTTGGTTCAATTCCAACTGGGTTGATTATTTTTTCAATGTTTTCAATGTTTGTATTTGATTGAATAACATACTAATGTATGAGTGGAATACCCACTTTAAAACATGTAAAATAATTACAAAATAATTTGATTTGCTTCAAGATTCATAGATGGCAGCACCATCTCTCTCGCTATTCCAGAATCACGTAAGAGATTCGGATAGGAGGTGCAAGCACGTCCTGCGCATGCCCTTAGAGTATGGTCAACGGCGCCTAGCCGTTTCAAATTCAGAGATTGCATATACATGAGAAAATTTGTCAAGTTCCGCCGTGACCGGGTGGTCTAGTGGTCAGGACGTCAGCCGCGAAAGCTGAAGACGCCAGTTCAAATCTGGCCTCGGACACCGGAGGGTTTGGTCACTTTTTCTGAAGTATATGACATCTATTTTCAATTTATATATAGTAGTGTGACTACTTAAAAATTGCAAATCAAAAAATATTAAAACAAAATAATTTGATTTGCTTCAAGATTTACTTATTTTTATTTTATTTTTATTCTATTTTTATTCTATTTTTATTCTATTTTTATATTATTTTTATTCTATTTTTATTCTATTTTTATTCTTATTTTAATCTTATTTTATTCTTATTTTATTCTTATTTTATTCTTATTTTATTCTTATTTTATTCTTATTTTATTCTTATTTTATTATTATTTTATTCTTATTTTATTATTATTTTATTCTTATTTTATTATTATTTTATTCTTATTTTATTATTATTTTATTTTCATTTTTATTTTATTTTTATTTTATTTTTATTTCATTTTTATTTCCTTTTTATTTCATTTTTATTTCATTGTTTCATTTTTATTTCATTTTTATTTCCTTTTTATTTCATTTTTATTTCATTTTTATTTCATTTTTATTTCATTTTTATTTCATTTTTATTTCATTTTTATTTCATTTTTATTTCATTTTTATTTCATTTTTATTTCATTTTTGTTTCATTTTTGTTTCATTTTTGTTTCATTTTTGTTTCATTTTTGTTTCATTTTTGTTTCATTTTTGTTTCATTTTTGTTTCATTTTTATTTCATTTTTATTTCATTTTTATTTCATTTTTATTTCATTTTTATTTCATTTTTATTTCATTTTTATTTCATTTTTATTTCATTTTTATTTCATTTTTATTTCATTTTTATTTCATTTTTATTTCATTTTTATTTCATTTTTATTTCATTTTTATTTCATTTTTATTTCATTTTTATTTCATTTTTATTTCATTTTTATTTCATTTTTATTTCATTTTTATTTCATTTTTATTTCATTTTTATTTCATTTTTATTTCATTTTTATTTCATTTTTATTTCATTTTTATTTCATTTTTATTTCATTTTTATTTCATTTTTGTTTCATTTTTGTTTCATTTTTGTTTCATTTTTATTTCATTTTTGTTTCATTTTTGTTTCATTTTTGTTTCATTTTTGTTTCATTTTTATTTCATTTTTATTTCATTTTTATTTCATTTTTATTTCATTTTTATTTCATTTTTATTTCATTTTTATTTCATTTTTATTTCATTTTTATTTCATTTTTATTTCATTTTTATTTCATTTTTATTTCATTTTTATTTCATTTTTATTTCATTTTTATTTCATTTTTATTTCATTTTTATTTCATTTTTATTTCATTTTTATTTCATTTTTATTTCATTTTTATTTCATTTTTATTTCATTTTTATTTCATTTTTATTTCATTTTTATTTCATTTTTATTTCATTTTTATTTCATTTTTATTTCATTTTTGTTTCATTTTTGTTTCATTTTTATTTCATTTTTATTTCATTTTTATTTCATTTTTATTTCATTTTTATTTCATTTTTATTTCATTTTTATTTCATTTTTATTTCATTTTTATTTCATTTTTATTTCATTTTTATTTCATTTTTATTCAATTTTTATTGTAAAACAATTGATTATGATGATTATTAACAGAATTCACATTGCTTTACCTAAAGTTCTAAACATGCGTGATATGTATCCCTATTATATGATTAGTATTTTTATTTCATTCGAGTAACATACAGAGGAGATCGAACCGCGACAGACGCTTGGACTATAACGCCCGTACTTATAACTCGCAGCGGTGAATCGCGAAATATACCTGCGGTGAAGCGGGGCCCCGGTGCGCAAACGCCGGATGCTCAAGGTTATCGAGGTAGGCACGCGTCTTAATGTGATACAATTCAACCCTAACTTTTGTAGGTGGAAACAACCCTGTTGTGATTCCGGCAAAAGCCACTAGCCGCTTTGCACGCACACATACTCGTACTTACCTACTCACTCACTTCTCGGATTATGGATATCGGGTTTGAGTTAATCAACGCTCAGCCACTGAGTATAATAATATACTTAATAGTTCTTAACTTCTTACTAACAGATACTTATAGCTTACTATGGAATAGCAAGTACCCACCGCCATAAATACCTACACAAAAATATAATTGAACTTGGAGCGACCAGGGACGTATAAAGTGTCTTCGTACGCACATAAACCTACTCACTTCTCGGATATTTTATGAAAGTATAAAATTTATTTTGATATAAATACCTACTTACTTCACATGGACCAGGTTTCTCGACGCAGTGCAGCAGCACAAAAAGTTCTTACGCAGTTTGTATTTCACAACCAATATAAAAGCAATCAGCCAATAAAATTATCTCAACCAAACCAACCTCCACGCTAGTTCACGTCTAAGTTCGAACTAATAATGGACGTCGCTGCCTAGTAAAACGAAAATACTCGTAGGTACTTAACTTGAGGCATACACTGAAATAACTAACGCTCATTGGTTGGCGATGACGACTTATTTCATTTGTGTTGAATTCAAAAGAACGGGTTAATATTGTTCCTTGGGAACGATACAGCGAATGTTTGTTCCAAAGTCGAACGCTATCGAAAGAACGGTTTTTTTTACGTTCCTTGAGAACGATACGAGCTTACAAATGTTCGTTCCCAAAACCATTGTAAATACCGGTAACCAGAACAAAGAGCGCTATTGAAAGAACGTTTTATATCGTTCTTTTGGGAACTGTTCGTTCGGGAAATGTTCGTTCCTAAAAACATTGTTCTAACCGGTAACCGAGAACGAGAACGCTTCAGAGAACGGTCTAGGTTATTGAACCGAGAACGTTTTGAAAATAGAACCGGTTTCCGATCCCTGACCGTAAGGGAGTGTACTATCTGAGGATCTATTACATGTCTGTATATAAAGCAGTGTATGTAACTACACATTTAGGCATTTTAGGCATTATGTAGCAGTCACATAAACTTCTATTTATATTATATTATTCTAATTATAGTACTGCAAAGCAAGCTCAGAGCCGAGTACAGTGGGTATTGTATATTGGACTTATTTAATTAAGGTTAAAACTTTTTTTAAAGGTCTAAGAAGTACGATGCCGACCAGATCTCGAGCTATAACAATTAGTTCCACTGTAGCAACGTGTAGTCGACGGCGACGGCGGAAAAGTACGAAATGGTAGCGGATCCGCAACGACCACGACACGATTCTAGATTTTGTCCACTTTTGTATCTAAATCAGAACATGAAAAGTTTAACTTTTGTATTATGTTGCCGAAGTTTTGTTTTAACTGGTTACAGAATAACAAAATGGCGTGCATTCAGTGCTTAAACAATAAACTAAACATACTATGGTTAGGTAATTAGGGTGATCGCGTATGCGGAAAGTAAAAAAATGCAATCGATGAGGTTCTAATCTATTTTCAATACGTATGTTAGTACTGTTAGGCTGTCCAGAAATGAAACCGTGAAGTCAAAACCGTGTCGTTACGGCTCCGAAGTTATGGCTGTTAAATAATAGACGGAGAGCTAGCCACGTCACATATGACACAATCATGAGAGCGACGAAACCCCTCTCGTTAGTTTGCTATACTATGCTTATTTCTAGATTCGGACATCAGACAGCTGTAAAGTGGTGGAGGTCAAAGAATGCAAACCACTTTAAGAATACAAATCCTAGAGTTCTAGTTTTGATGCAGTATTATGAGAAATTATATAAATAATTCGATTATATCATTGCTAAAACTTTCTTATGGGGGAAAGTAGTTCAAGACTACGTATAATGTAATTCATAGTTTGTTGCTTCCTGTTTCCGAATTAATACGCAATGTTTTTTGTTCTTATGTTAAAATATAGGCCCGTCCTCTATAAATCAGACAGCTTCGGCAGTTTTTACCTATTTTGGTATTAGTTTTTTACAACTCAAAAATTTTGCTAGTATGTCACTCTGACCTCCACCCATTAAAGCTACCAGATGCCCGGATCCAGCAATAAGGATAGTATTGCATTCTTACTAGACGGGTTTCGTTGCTCTCATTATTGTGTTATATCTGACGTGAACAGCTCTTAGTCCATAATGTTCTTCAATCTTAGCCCATCATCAGATCCTGACCTGGTTACAATGGGACCAACTGTGAAGTACTCTTTCAAACGAAAAAAGAATTTTCCAAATCGCTCCAGCCGTCTTCGAATAATTCGAATAATCGGTGAACATACATAAAAAAAAATAGCAAAAACAAAGATCCCGACGAATTAATAACCTCCTTCGAAATCTTGAAGTCGGTTGAAAAGTAGGCAATCTGTCTCTGCGTGCGGTCGAGTTAAAACAAATCCTCGCGTATTTTATTAAATTCATAACAAACCCAAGTTCAGAGAAAAAAACAGAATGTTAGTATTCACAAACGAATTGAGTTACATTTTACATTTCGCATTTCGCATATGGGAGACGTGCATATGCAGGCAACATGTTTATTTTACCATCATAGTCGAGTGTCGCGTGCAATTCTTGAGGGACTGTGCCTGAATTTAAAGGATTGATGCTTTTTCACTTGATATGAAGAAAAATAAGTGTTTAAATTTTTACATAATACACAGGTTTGTATCTTGTATCATGCAGTAATTGGATAAAAAAGTTCATAAATAAAATCGAGATACATATATGAATAACTAGCTTTCCGCCCTCGACTTCGTCCGCGTATAATACGGTACAATTTTATCTTCTTAACTAACTTTTGTTAATCCCCGAACCATATTCTTAATCTATTTAAGTATACTTATAGCTATACAAACTTAAAACCTAAAATTCAACCTCTAACCGGGTAACAAAGCCCTGTTAGAGGTTGAATTTTAAAAAACGCTGAAATTACTTTTATTGTTTTTTAATTATTAATAAACGTAATAAACTTTCAACCCCCTTTTTACCCCCTTAGGGGGATGAATTTAAAAAACCCCTTCTTAGTGGATACTAACGTTATAAAAACTACCTATTGTGAAAAATTCAGCACTCTAGGTCCAACGGTTCGGGCTGGGCGTTGATTTAAGTGAGTCAGTCAGTCAGTCAGTCAGTGTCTGGGTCACCAGTGTCACCACCGTGAAGAATTGGAGCGGCTCTTTTACTGTGTGCCGGGCGTCTTCCAGCTCAAGGCAATATTGGATAAGTGGGGTGTTATTTCTAATATTCTAATTATTATGAATTTATGTACAGTCACGTCTGAAAATATCGATACATTTAATGTGACAAAAATATGTAGCCACGACTCTATAATCAAGGCGTAAAGTCTTGGATACATGTTTTTGTCATATTAAATGTAGCCATATTCTCAAACGTGTGTAAAAACTCACCTATACTAACCAGTAATATTTTAAAGCTGAACCTACCTAAAGCTTGAAGTTAACTGACAAAACTTTTCTTTGAAAGCGAGGATCTTATTACTAAGGGAAATAATAGGATTTAAACAACATATAAGTTAATAAGAAAATTTATTCAAGTAATAAGAAATTACTGTTAATGGAAAGTTAAATGACTCTATAAACTATTATATCTAATGTAACTGTTAGGTCACATTAGATATACCGCTGCAGTTCAAGGGCCAAAATATGCCAGAGAAAAAACTATAGCGGTGAAAAAAAACTATGACGCCCAAGTTTAACCTGTACACATACATAATAAATTTTGTAAAGATTAAAGACACACAATTTATAAAAATTATAAAATAATGGCATGATTGTGTAGTGGTACATATTGGACTACATTATGAATTATGATAAGTAATAATAATGATTGATGTAATTTTATTAAAAGATTGTAATATTAATAATGTGATCATAATATGATATGTCATAATACTCATAATATAGATATATAGGAATAGGATAATGGAACTCTGGCTCATTAAAATCTTAATATTAATCCAGATTATCATTAAAATAGAATAGATGATTGCAGTCAACTATAAGGCTACTTTTTATACCTCATAGAATTACCGAGCCTACGCCGATACTTTAGGCTAAGCTATGTCTACACAAAAGGTCCCAACGTGAGTTATTCCATGCAGAACCATAAGATAAATGTCTTTTAGACTTGTATACGAATGCGTAACCCTCAGGTGACGAACATGCAGACCCTAATGGGAATGCTGATTAGCAAATCCCGCAGGTAGGCCCTATCATTGGACATGCATACCCTAATGGGTTAGCCCTTTATAAATTGGACTTGCATTCGTCTACATTATCTTAGGTTAACCCGGCCCTATCAAGCATACATGCACAACCAACCAGCTCGACTTGCATATTGGAATATCTCACGTGTGGATAAGAATTACGAGTATGTTCAGACACCGAAGCTTATTCTAGTTATATGATAGACAATAGCACCCAGCACGGCCATAAACACGTCAATAATATGAGGGCAGCCTCTAATATTATGAAACCAGCCATTCTATTGTATTTGTTATTCGAAATAAGCATGAACACAACTATTATTTCATTTTATAAGCCAGTTGGATTTGGGTTTGTTACCTTTTACCCAATAATGTATTCAATATGCTTAGCGTTTACAATAAGGCCTTATTTCCAAGTTGAATCATACTTAAAATGTAGTTGTACTTATAGACTAATTTGACCGCATAACTGAGCTTTACGTTCGTAAATCTCAGTAATGTATAATCCTCTCACAGTAGAGTTCTGTACATATTACCTATATCATCATTGACTCCAATGCAAACCGTCTCATCCATATGATAAAATAGTTAAGCATATGATATATTTATATATATTGGAGTCTTTAACGGTTTACTATCGGCAAACAAATGATACAGACTCTCGTGGTGCGAAATCAGCGAGTAAACTCGTCAAGAATCAATTCAATCCATACTTTAAAATATACTTCCTGTATGAATCTAATTTAGACTCATCGAAATAGCATATTTCTCTAGAATGAATTCACAGTCGGAACCTCTGAGAAATATATACGTCTTGTATGAATCATATAAAATTCATCCAAGCAGTCTATTTTGGAATATATAAATTCACATGGATCACCCTTTTCAAAGATCTCCAAGCTAGATCCACTAAAGACAGAATACCACTGTTGGAAGAACGGTCTGACCCCATAATAAAACACAGTTGCGTATTCCATCAACTTGGATCAAAACCCTTGCTTAGCATAAATATTAATAAATAATTTTGGGTAATACCGTTACCTTTGTTACGAAGTACCTTTTGTCATAACTGGAAGGAGTCTTTACAAGTTGTCGACATTTCCAGTTATAACTACCTCATCGTTGGAACAATCACTATTTAAATAATATCCATTGTGACTGGTTCTCAACGACTGCAATATTATAAATAAATATAGTGTGTGATTTATATATATATATACACATTTTAGTATATAAATGGACAGATGCTGTTGACGAGATTACTATCAGGATATACTTAATGATATAGAATCATTATATAGATATTAAATTTACTTGTATGACCAATCTATATGTATGTCAACAATAGCATTCTGTAAATGATATCCATGAGATGTCAGCTATCACAAACCATTTGCAATTCACGCAATCCGAGCTACATACCAAAATCAAGGCATCTACGATGATTAAAACCATTTTGACTTCAAGTATCATTTAACTAGTGCAACATAAAGTATTATCTATTCCTTCAGTGGAAAGATCGTGTGATTTACAAATAACCAACAGCTGAGCTAAATCAGTGGAAAGGAAGTACGAGTAACTTAGGACTTATATATACTATCAATAGTTTATTGAAGATGTCAACTTCGTTAACAGTAGCGTTAATACTTAAATAAAATGTATTGTTAAATCTAGATGATAAGAGTAAACGTCAACATGAAGTATGTATATATTATAAGTCCTTCGTACTCGTGTATCCTCACATTATGAAATCACAACAATCAGATATAAATTACTAGGTAAGTTGCATGTTATTCAAATATGGCTGAATCAAACATAATAAAGCCTTATTTATTGGTATAGAACGTCTACATTTATAAATATCAATCTCTTATTTAAGTAATCTCCAAAGTCGGATAATTTGCAACTGTACTAAGTACATAGAACCCGTACTAGCATGGAACCTCGCTGACGCTTAACGTTAGACCTATTTTGTCACCCGTCGGTGTAATAAAGAGAAGTGTGGAACTAACTCACAAGAACGCTTTTCGTATATCACCATACGTGGCAACGTGGAGAAGCATCATCACTGGCTGCTGCTTCTGGCCTCTGGAGTTTGCTCAGGATAGCCGCCCGCTGTACTGGCTGTGATCAGCTCACGATGGCAGACGGCTGCTACTTCTGGCCTCTGGAGTTTGCTCAGGTTAGCCGCCCGCTGTTCTGGCAGTGATGAACTCACGAAGTCAGCGAGCAGCGTGCCACGTGCAGCAGTAGTACGTCCGATGCTCGTGTACCGGAAAACACATACATGTACAAGTTAATAACTGTAATAATAAAGGTGTTTCACCATACTATGGTATATATATATATATATATATATATGTATTTTTAGGTAGGTAGCCAATTGTACTAAATATTGAACTTTTCAAAGTATCTACATTTATTTATTGGGCAACCTAATCATAATTTTCACTATTTGACTCTATAAGTAATAAAGATTTCCCAATCAGTGTTTAACAAACACCGTCAAGAAAAGGTAAAGTAAATATCTTTATAATTTACTGTTTATAATTACGTGGACTTAACCACTTAAATTATTTAGCCGTATATTGAGCAACAAACTGCTCAATAATGTTTATTTGAATAAGCGGTAGAAACCTTTAACATAATCATTACTTGGAAATGTACAATGGTATTTGCATGCAAGACATAGAGAACATTGATTAACCAATATGTTACACAACTAACATGGTACTAGCTTCCATGTGCACCTGCAAGCCATCACCATGACTAGATAGAAAATGTAATTACCTATTATAGTGATTAAACGAAATAAATGCATATATCATCGTATTCAATTTATCGAACCTTAGTAGAATTTTATTACGGCGGCATAACGCACACTAATGTTCAAATATGCTGGTGAATACTAATTTCACTGAAAGATAATAAAGTAATACGGCACAAATGAAAATGAGCATAAAGCAATAAATCAAAAACAACACACCTGGAGGACTGACTTCTGCTGGATGGATTGACCGGCCTTGGTCCGGAACAGCTCTGCTGACAGCTCCCTGAAGTGCTCGTCAAGGCTTCAAGATGGGTCCAACTGGACAGGCCGAAGATCTGTACGCCCGAAGCTGCATCCCGCCACCGAAGTGCTCACGCTGCGGCAACGATCCTTCAGAAGTTTACGGTGAAGGCGCCCTCTCAGCCGATGTAACCGGGAATTTGAGAAATAACCAAGGATTAACAAAACGTATTTTCCCATAGTTGGCTTACTAATTTTACGCCCTATTGTGGAATATGTAGAATTACTTATTTATCAAGACTGAAACTAAAACTTTAACTACAACTGAAATCTACGGGTACTTAAATAAAACTGGAGAATACTATAAACACTTTAATTTAGTAAGACAACGTGATACAATCTAACTTAATCAATTTATCGTACAACGATCAAGAAAAAGTAAATCTAGTCGCCCACAATGTTCTCGTGTCGAGTGCTAACCCCGCAAAAGTCCGCGCGCCGCCGAGTGCGCCGGTTTTGTTCGACGGAGCGGCGCCCTCTGGCGGCCGGAAACAGTGGCTCGCCCGCCAAAGCGCCACCGGAAGCTGCAAGTGGTGGCGTTTGTCCAATGTTGCCAACACGGCCATGCTGCTCGGTGTCAGCGCCTGACACCATACATGCCAATAATATGATTCTGAAACATATTATGGAATGTTAAAAATATATTCTTGTTATGCAAATAAACAGTTATGAGTGAGAGTTCTAACTGCATATTACTTATTTTGCGTATTAGCCATACATCGGTACATCGAGCACCAAACCCTCGCACCCAAAGAGCGAAACGCTTCACTTGAGAGACCGAGTTGATCCGGTTGCATCGCTATAGCCGCATGGTGTCATAGGCTTATATTTAAAGTTTCATACACTTAAAGAGCGAAACGCTTCACTTAAGCATATCAAGACCACTCTTAAAATAAGCATAGCATATGTTAGCTTATACGCAAAGCACAGATATTTGTAATACCTAGTATTTATGTTGCAATTCTAGTAGTAAAATAATTTAAGATGATTCATGTATCTATCCTTAATTATGAACTTTGTCATTTCAATGTTATCAACATATATTTTACCTATTTGCCAACACGGAATACTCACGACAATACTTATTCAGAAGCCCAGTCATCGATTTTAATCCATGGCTTCATATTTTCGGCTGCTGCCGTGCCCGTATATTGTTTATTGCTACGCTCAGACCCTCGCAGATCCGTCACCTCGTATCGATCATTGCCTAGTACGCATTTTACTTGAAACGGACCTTTAAAATTGGGCATCAGTTTTGTACTTTGGCCGTCGTTATTCTTACTTTGAATTTTAATAAGTACAAGATCACCAACTGAATATCGTCGTGCCCTCACTCGTGAGTTGTCAAACCTCTTTTTTTGACTAATTGCACCGGCTTTTAGATTTTCATCCACTCTCTTACGCAAATCGGTCACGTCCGTTAAGTCCCCGTTATCAAGCTCCGATCCCATAATGTTATCCCCATCAGTTCTCAAGCGGTACCCAAAGAAAACTTCACTAGGAACTGCCTTTATTGTTTTATGAACTGTACTATTTAGTCCCTGTTGCAACATCGTAACGTACTGATCCCAACAATCCTCATCGCTATTGGCACCTAAGGTTCTCATGGCATCTAGAATGGTTTTATTAAATCTCTCAGCCTGGCCATTTGAACGAGGCATACCGGTTGCAATTGTATGCAAACGAATATTTTTATTCATACAATACTGCGCGAAGTCTTTAGATGTAAAAGCTGTACCGGCGTCACTTATTATACGCCTAGGGTTGCCAAAATGTTTATACACTTGATCTAACTCCGCAATCACCTCAGCGGAATTAGTCGTCTTTACTGCAGATATAAATACGAAGTTGGTAAAGGAATCTACCATAACTAGTAAATACTTGTTACCGTATTTTGACTTTACAAAAGGGCCTAAATGGTCAACGTGGAGCGTATGGAAAGGTTGGGCATATTTTGGTAAGGGATACAACTCTCCTTCTTTCGGGCCACCTTTTATTTTATAATAAATGCAATTAATACAGTTTCTAATAAATTTTTTTACTATATGCCGCACTCTCGGGAACCAATATAGGTTTTCGATACGCTCCACAGTTTTATCTACCGAAAAATGACCCAAATCATCGTGGTTACTTTTTATAATCTGCCAGATACATTTTTTTGGTACCACCCAGCGACGACCTCGGATTGTTCTTCGGTAAACTTTATTACCTAGCATTTCGTATTGACTGAATATATCCCTATTTTCTTCGGCTTGTCCTGACTCTAATATATTTTTTATTCTAACTACCTCGGGGTCTTGTAACTGCACAGACATCAACCAATCAGCTTCAGTTATAGATAAAACTACTTCTGATTCATATTTTTCTCCGGATGGCACGGGGTTTCGGCTTAGGGCGTCGACATGCTGCATACGCGAGCCCTCCCTATGATGGATTTCGAATGCAAATTCTTGTGTTAACAATACCCATCGTGCGATTCGGGGAATTATTTCTTTTTTTGTTAGCGCGTATCGAACAGTGTTACAGTCTGTTATAATTTTAAATGGGGAGTCCAGTAAGTAAAGCCTAAACTTTAGTAATGACGAAACGATGGCCAGTAATTCAAGTTCAAAGGAATGATACCGTTTTTCGTCTTCTGTAGTTTGTCTGCTATAATAATGAATGGGTTTTTCGCCCTCGTCAGTCATTTGCATAAGAATGCCAGCTACACCCTCTCTGCTAGCATCCGTATACAAAATTTTCTCTTTTGATGGATCAAAAATAGATAAAACACTACAAGAGATCAATTTTTCTTTCAAAATCAAGAATGCTTGTTTATGAACGTTTTCCCACACCCAAACGGAATCTTTTTTTAGCAACTTCGTCAGTGGCGATGACAGCATTGCACAATTCTTAATAAATTTGCGGAAATAACTTATCCCAAAAATTGACGAAGTTGATGAATATTTTTGGGTGTTGGAAAGCATTTCACTGCATCTAATTTGGCATCATTGGGCATAACCACGTATGGCTTAATTTTGTAACCAAGAAATTCAATTTCCGTTTTGAAAAAATGGCATTTCTTTAAAGTAAGTGTTAATCCATTTTTACGGAAAATCTCAAGTACTTGCTCAAGTAATTTAAGGTTCTCCTCAATAGTTTTGGTAACTAAATAGACATCATCCAGATAAACAATCACATTACCGAATCTCAAATTTCCTAACACTTTATTCATCATTTCCTGAAAACATGACGGACCGTTAACCAATCCAAATGGGAGTCTTAAAAATTCGTAGTGTCCATCTTCGGTGATAAAGCGCTTTTAGGTATTGAATCAGGACTCATTAGTATTTGGTAGTAACCACTTTTTAAATCGAGACTGGTAAAACACTCATTTCCTTGTAACCTATCTACTAAATCCTCAATCCGGGGCATAGGATATTTGTTTTTGAATGTAACCTTGTTTAGAGCGCGGTAGTCTATGCAGAGTCGCTTTTCTCCATTTTTCTTGTTGACCAAAAGCGCGGGACTCGCATATGGAGACTCACTATGTCGCACTATATCGTTAGCTAACAGCTCATCGACCATATCGCGAATAACTTGCCTGTCTGATTGAGATGATCTAAACGGTCTACAATGAATCGGACGCGGGTCCGTTACATTTATTACCATCTCATGATTATTAACTTTACCTAATTCCTTGACATTCCTGGCTACACAATCACTATATTTTCGAAACAACGTCATTAATTCCGCATGATTGCAATCGGCATCAAGTTCAGTCTCACCAATACTATTACAAAATTCATTCAGTGTTTTGGCATAATCAAACCTTAAAACATCGCCTATCCGAGAATACATCAAGTCGGGGCGTTCCGTCACGTTCCGTCCAATCAAGATATCGCAACCATCCAGATCATCCATTACGTAAAATTCTACATTGTTTACTTCAACGCAGTCAAGTTTTAAATCCACCTTTATAATTGTGTTGACAGTTTTTAACAAGTCTTTTGAAAACGCTTGCAAAGTCGTTGCAGAGGGCAACTCAGTTGACTGTAAACAATGTTTTGTTACTAATGATTGTGATATAATAGAACAGCTACTTCCCGGATCTATGAATGCATCATGAACCACAACATTGTTTAGGACTACCTTCTTTACAAACTTACTTCGAGAACTCTGAGATGAAATAAACTTAGTTTCAAGTTTTTCAGTCTTTTGTTCCCCTTTAACATTCTTCTTTCGACACGTGGACTCAGTGTGCCCTCTAGTCCCACAAAATTCACATTTTATTTCGCATTGCATACGTTTATGATTTCCACCACACAGAAAACATTTAATAATTTTTCGCGCTTGTGAACTAGTTTCATTGCAACCCGCAGAACCCGACAAAACGACCCGACTCGTTGCTTCAGACGAAGCCGCACTACTTGATGCATTAACGGCGGATGACTGAATTTGATTTGCCTTTGGGAGTGAACAGTTTGTTTGTTTCTTTGCTTTGTATGTCCGACTATGCAAATAACTTGCAAACTGATCACACGAATTGAAGGAATTAGCTTCTATATTTCCGTCGCCTATATTTCCGAGTACTATTGAAATAACGTCCTGGTCCGAAAAATTTAAACGCAACCGATCGATTTTACATTTTTGATCAAAATAGAATTCATACAGGGATTGATTATCGACTGGTTTTCGATCTATAATCTCTTTCAAAAGTTCATACATGTTTCTTTGGATTTGAAAACTAACCGATAACCTAGTATGCCAATCAGACCATTTCCATGACGGCCATTGGTGATCAGTGCGTAGCAATGAATCATACCACACTTTAGCTGAACCTTTAAGTTTATTCAACGCTTGATAACGGGTAATCTCGTCAGACCATGAGAAAGTACTTGCGTAAGATTGAATTAAGCCCTAAGCCATGCATTAATGTCATCTTTCAGAGGGTTAAACTCAGGTATAATGTTGTACAATGTAGGCGTGTTGTTGTGACTTACAGTTTCGGGTCCATTTATGCGTACAGGCTTACTTGATGGATCTCGCTTGCTCTTCTTCTTGCGTTTTTGAGGCGGTGGTGACGGGGTTCGAGCACTCTCACTGTCAGAACTTATAATGCTACTAGAACTACTAGCTGATCGAGCGCGTTTATGTTTACGACTTTTCTTCTTATGTTTTCCCATGGCACGTGGATAAACACTTCTGATGAAATCTACGGGTACTTAAATAAAACTGGAGAATACTATAAACACTTTAATTTAGTAAGACAACGTGATACAATCTAACTTAATCAATTTATCGTACAACGATCAAGAAAAAGTAAATCTAGTCGCCCACAATGTTCTCGTGTCGAGTGCTAACCCCGCAAAAGTCCGCACGCCGCCGAGTGCACCGGTTTTGTTCGACGGAGCGGCGCCCTCTGGCGGCCGGAAACAGTGGCTTGCCCGCCAAAGCGCCACCGGAAGCTGCAAGTGGTGGCGTTTGTCCAATGTTGCCAACACAACGAAGAATAAATATTGTTAACGTTATAAAATAAACTAATGCAAAGGTAACTACTAATTTACTCGAAGCATATAATTCGAGAATGAATGACGGTTAATTATATGGAATAAATAAATGGATTAAATATGATAGGATATCATATTAAATTAGCGAAACCTGATAAATTATCTACTCAGAAAACGTACTTTAAAGAACACTAGATAAATACGTAACCCTCTGACGTAAGCAATGAAGGAACTTGATAGAAAGATTCACCGAGGCTGAGCAAGCGTCGAAGACAGCCGGTCAGAGCGATCGGACCGGTGTTCCGAAAGGTCGCAAGTTCGAATTCTGCTCGATGCGGTGAATCCTTCAAGTTCAACTGAACCCGCTAATGATTAAGACCTACAATTGTATTTACTCATCCAACTGTTTCTACTAACAATAATTAAGATAACGTATACCTTCCCCTTTATTTACAATATACGAAATATTAACATAAATGCGCAACGACGAATAAATAAAATCCGTGAATCAATACTTTGATGACCTCATTACTATGAATTTAAAATTGCACATAAAATATTTACGTATACACACCGACGCACAATACACTTAGAATTATTTAACCTTCCTATTATGCATCCTATTTAGTTGGTTAAATGACAAGGACAACCACTCATACTAATAAAACTGGTTACAAATTTTATAAGTAATTCAACCACCAATTCAATGACACCATGCTATGCAATACGAGTAAACTGTTATCCTACATTTTAATTATAATCTTCAACTATACCCACTTCGCACGCCCTTTATAGATACCTGTAGATTATTAAGTCTTTTCCCGGTTTCTATCAAATCTATGCTTGTAATCACCATTCTATTGTTATACATTTGACTAACCACTAACTCACTCAATTAAATGGCGAAACACAACAAAATAGATAGACGTAGTTAATAACGAACTGAAATTCTCACCAACCGCAATCTACACATAAACCAATGATTTTACTTTTATTTTGGTTAAATAAACACGCCTCGATAAGACTATCAGATTATCTGCTGAATGACAAACTTAAAATCTCAACACGGATCAACCCGTAACTACCCACTATTCTGTAAATACTAACGCGACGGTCCGTCATACGCACTTGCTATTAAAACCCGAATAAATCTAAATTTCTTACCGAGACAGTTAGTAGTGGCTGATGTTCGCAAGCCACGCGGAACACGAGATTCTTCATGCAATGGTCTCTAGCGCTCCAACAAGGTCCCTCATCTTCGTTATCATAGAAGCGCGCGGGCCGTGGATTTCTGTTGTCTTTCGAATGCTTCCATCTCTTGATAACAGATCTATGAACAAACTCAAACACTATTTGCACCTTACAGCCTAAACTCACTGATCTCCGTTAAACGCGACGCTCTGCTGAAGAAAAAGCCCAGATATTTCCTTCCACATAAGGTTATATATAAGGTTATATAGAATTTTTCGACCCCCCCAAAACCGACCCCCGCTAATTCAAACGTTCCTCAATCCATTCAACAACTCTTATTTTGATTGGTCCAACTAACTCAGCTTGATTCTGATTGATTCCCATTTTTCCCGCGTGTTTACCGAGCTTTTCTATAATCTATCGTGAACCATAGATTAAAGACAAATCTAAAACAACCAACATTAAAAAAAATCTAAAATTATGTTAATTTAATTATTTTACGTTTCAATAAAAAAAGTAAATAATCATTTATTTTGTTTATAAAATAGGCTTAGATCTGTCCATAGAGAAACTGAACGACCGTGGCAATGACTAAATTAAAAAGGTCACCTATCAAGGAACATAATTTTATAAGCTACCCTCATTTCATTTTCGTAATGTAGCAAATTGATTTTATTTTGAAGTCAAAGACAAGGTATAGTTCAAAACAATTTACTGCTTACAGCGTAGCTGGATGTTTTCAGATGTCGGTCTGTTACACGTGATCGTAAAAGTTTGACACCGACTTTTCAATTTCGGCAGTGACAATGACAATGCATAGTCGCGTAGAACACACGATAAGGCCTCACGTCTTTTGTACATTTCCGCGGCGGTAGGGTAGTGATTTTTGAGATTCGAGCGCTCGAATCTGACATTTTAAATTCTGAATAAAATTATGAAATGACGTTTTAAAAATAACAGCGATAGGAATTATTTAAACTTTTTTTTTTTTTTTTTTTTTTTTTTTTTTTAAATACGACTTTCTTTATTTTTGGTTAAATGACACAAGAGGTGGGTGCGAAGCCGCAGTTCATGCGCTCCGCACCTTCCTCAGTACTGATGATTGCCAAGTTTTATTAAAAATAGACGTAAAAAATGCTTTCAATTCGGTGAACAGAGACACCCTGCTGACTGAAATTAGTAATCATATCCCAGAACTTTATAATTATTTACTACACTGCTACGCAGATCCCACTAAATTAATGTACCGCAACCACGAGCTCTCATCAGAAGTTGGATGCCAGCAGGGTGATCCCCTCGGGCCGGCCATTTTTAGTTTGGTGATAAATCCCATCATTCAAAATTTAACCTCAAAATTTAATGTCTGGTATTTGGACGACGGCACCGTAGGAGGAGACATAAATACCGTACTTTCTGACCTCTCGACCCTCAAAACCAAATTTAAATCTATCGGCCTTGATCTAAATGACAATAAATGCGAACTCTACATTCACGAACCATCCTTAAACCATTTAGATACTGTTAACAAATTTAATATTTTAACACCAAATATTAAATCTGTTACTAAAGATACCCTTAGTCTCCTAGGGACTCCAATTTTTGACGATTTTCTTCCTGTTTTTATAGACAACACAATATCAAAATTTCAAAATTGCTCCGATCGTCTACTAGAAATTAGCTCCCATTCAGCATTTTTCATTCTTAAATTCTGTCTTTTCGTCCCAAAATTAACGTACATGCTTCGGTGCAGCCCTTTTTGGAAACATAAAAATTTACTAACGCGTATAGACGCCTTAGTCCAAACCCAATTAGAACTTATTCTAAATTTAAAGCTCACCGAACAATCTTGGCTCCAAGCATCCCTTCCCGTCCGATACGGCGGGCTCGGGGTGCGCAAAATTTCCAGTGTTGCACTGCCGGCTTTTCTATCGTCTGTTCACAGTTCTGGTGATCTCATAGGCAAAATCCTGAGGGCTTCGCCCACAATCTATGAGATCTCAGACTTGGATGACGCTAGAAATACCTGGCTGTCTGCGTGCCCGGGGCAAAATCTGCCATTTAATCCAAAATCACAAAGGGGCTGGGATGATGTTTTGTGTAAACTAACATACACCTCTCTTTTGGAAAATAGCACAGGAGCCGAACGCGCGCGACTGATGGTCGTGGGCTGCAAAGAGGCCGGCCACTGGTTAAATGCTTACCCCTCGCCTAACACAGGTACCCATTTAGATGCAAACACCCTCCGGTTGGCGGTCGGGCTACGTTTAGGGGTCCCGGTATGCGCGCCACATAAATGCCTCTGGGGCAAGGATGTTGACCGGCTGGGGCACCACGGATTATCTTGCCAACGTAGTGCGGGCCGTTTTTCGCGTCACGCCGCTTTGAACCACATAATCCGTCGGTCTCTTGCCACCGTCAACGTACCGGCAATACTAGAGCCTACCGGTATAGCCAGAGATGATGGCAAGAGACCCGACGGCATGTCACTGATACCGTGGAGGATGGGACGAGTGCTTGTGTGGGATGCTACCTGCGTGGACACGCTGGCGGCGTCCCATCTCCACGGTACTACAAAGAAAGTAGGCGCGGCGGCGGAGGCGGCTGAAGCCCTCAAACGGCACAAATACAGGAGTCTCGACGCCAACTACAACTTTGTTGCTTTTGGAGTCGAGACTCTTGGTCCGTGGGGCCCAGCAGCACAAAATTTTTACAGAGAGTTGGCTAAACGGTTGGTCGACAAAACCGGGGATAAAAGAGCTGGCAGCTTCCTCGCCCAACGCCTTAGTATTGCGGTTCAGCGAGGAAATGCTGCCAGCGTCCTCGGCACGATGCCACAGGGGCCCATTTTAGAGATAGATTTTTAGTTTTTAGTATTTTTAAGTAAGTTAATTTTAGTTTATTTACATAGTTTATTTAAGTTTTATCCTGTACCTAATATAAATTAATAACAAATCTGTGTACTGCAAAGAAAAAAAAAAATTATTTAAACTATTAATTTCATATTAAAAATATTTATAACGGGTTACTCACGTCATTCAAGTCGATTTTTTGCTCGACATGTTTCGATCAATTTACGTAGATCATTTTGACGAGCGGCCTTCCGCGACGGCAGTGCGCCGGCTTCTACGCGGCTGTGCGCGGTATGTTTTATCAATTTCATGCAAAAATAATGGCGATAAACTTTAATTATTTTCGTGCTTAATTTCTTCGAATTCGAGCGCTCGAAAGTCAAAAATCGGCCCCCAGATAGAGTCGAATCAAGTGCTTGTTGCGCTCTCGATCTGCGCTTTAGCGGCGAATTCCCTCGATTCCGCCGCGGATATGTGCAAAAGCCCGAGCGGTACGAGTAGTCGGACCACGCCAACTGTGATCGACTTTGCAACTGACAAAATGTGAAGAGTTACGCAATGGAAATTGCGCATCTTTATGGTACAAATGGGGATGGCGTGAGTCTGCAGAATGCCAGTGTGGCTATCCAGATGAGACGGTACACCACATTATATTTGAATGTCCCATCACCAAAGTTTAGTGGGAAACCGGCGGATCTCAAATTACTTACGACGGATGCAATTGTATACCTAGATTCAGATAAGAGAACATATTTATGCCATACGATAAATAAATAAATGGTAAATATTAAATGATATTTCGTACAAGTACCGAAAAACTCAGTGGTTCGGGGTTTGAAGCCGAGACCTGACTCTGATTGTAAGTCGGTCTTATCTTACCGCCACTCCAGGCTACCAGGCTACCAGGCGCGTCTAGAAGTTATTAATGTTGCACATGGGACGAGTGCAAGCATTTGTACTTTATAACTGGAGCGGAGTATGTCACGTGCGGCTCTCGTGGGACTCTGCTTGAATTTTAAGACGTAGTTTTCAGACTGGCTATAATGTTTAAGGAGCGATTTTCGCGATAAAAAATATTCTGTCCTTATAGGTTATAGGTTAACGCGGGCTGTTTTCCGCAACTCGACGTCTGTATATTGCGCCTATTTTGCGTGCTGGGTGGCCTATTCGTGCCAACCCAGTTCCTCCAGGAAGCCTAGCAGACCCTTTACGTTGCCGACGACTTCCGGGAGTGCCCTCGGCGAACCAAGATGTTTCGCCCGGTATTCTGCCACCCCCGGGGGTGACACATGTCCGGACACGTGATGATGACGTGGGCGGCTGTCTCGTCCTCCTCCATGCAGGCTCTGCAGAGGGGACTGTCTGTGACACCTAGAGTGAAAAGTTGCTTGTTTAGAAGGGCATGACCAGTTAGTGCTCCGGTTATTAGTCTGAGCTGCGGCCTCTTGAGTTGTATTATCTTCCGAGACGATCCGGGGTTGATCGTCGGGAGGGCCTCCTTGGCTTGCCTGCATGTACTTAGTTAGTCCAACATTGTTGGTGCTCTACCTTGGTGTTATGTAGCAGTGTTCTCCGCAGTCATGCAACAGGTAGAGGTATTATGGGCTCGCGACCTACCACTTTCGCCTCTGAGATCCCTCTCGCTAAAACATCAGCTGCGTCGTTGCCACGTGAGTTGCTGTGCTCTTTGATTCACTGCAGGGTTATGCTATTGGTGGTACATACCTCTGTTAGGATTTTGTGGCATTCGTATATGAGACCTGCGGTTATTATTCTGTCCTTTTCAAAGACTCAAATTATTTCAATTCCTAATACTTATCGTTGAAATTGTATCAAAGTGGTTTAAGCTGTGAACAAGTAAACTTAAGACAAACACAGACAGTTACTTTCACTTTTATAATAATTAAGGACTGGGCTGGCCATGTCTGCTGGATGCCGAATGAGTTGTGGGGCAAAATGACTACACAGTGGGAGCCCGAAAACTCTTGTCGGGGACGCGGGTAACGGACGGCGCGGGATGGTGGGATGATCTAGACTCCTCTCTGAAGGAGTGGTCAGACACAGCACAGGATAGGGATTGATGGAAAGATTTAGGGGAGGTCTTTGCCCAGCAGTGGGACATGATAGGATGATTATAATAATAATAAGAGTTTAGTGAGTTCCGTTTTAACTAGTAAGTAATATATTATGATATAGATGTACATTAAGTTAGTTAAAGTTACCTACGCGATTAAGCAAGCAAGCGAGTTCCATGGACGAGACTGCTAATTAAGTGTATTTTCCCGCTGTTTTTTTAATATACCACTGGCAAACAAGCGTACGGTCCGCCTGATGGTAAATTGTCGTAGCTTAAAGAAGCCTCCAACTCCAGATACCCGTGGACCCGGGGTATGTCCTTAAACTACGTCCGGACTTGGGTATGTCCTTAAACTATGCCAAAAAGAGAGGTATGGGCACTGCGAATGGCATCTCGCTTAGTGTGGTAGGGCACGTTCAGTGAATGTCATCTCGCTCAAATCTGGAGCAGAGCCCGACTGGGGAAGTACCTCCACCTTACAGAAAACCACAGCCAAATAGCACTAGACCCTACTCATAGTGTTGTGTTCCTGCTGGTGAGTAAGGTTGCCAAAGAGCTCAAAGAGGACCCAGTGTGTTGACGATGAGGGACCCTCTTGTTCCTTTAGCCGTCAACACAGTGAATCCTTCTTTTTGTAAAGGGTCGGCAACGCGCATGTGACTCCTGTAGAGTTACAGGCGTCCATAGGTTACGGTAGCTGCTTACCATCAGGTAGGCCGTATGCTTGTTTGCCACCGTCGTGGTATAAAAAAAAAAAAAAAAAATATGTCGCATGCGCCTAGCTCACCCTTTACTATATAAAGGCACAAGAGGGTCCCTCGTCGTCAACACACTGCAAGCTGTGAGCTCAAAGAAGAGCTCTCTGGCAACCTTACTCACCGGCAGAAACACAACACTATGGGTAGGGTCTAGTGCTATTCCAGCAATTCTATTTCAGGGTTGTTTAAAATAGCTCGCCTGCAGGGAACTAGCCAATAGAGGAGCCAGCTAGCTAGATAATATTAGATGATGGCATCAAAAGGTTCTCAGTACGGACCAAACGGGTCACAGCGCTGTTTATATGACCTTTATTCTACCGACTTCAAGATTTCGAAGGATAAGGCAATTCGTCGGAATCTTTGTTTTTGCAATTTTTTTTAAATGTTTGTTCACCAATTGTTCGAAGACGGCTGGACCGATTAGAAAAAATATGTTTTTGTTTAAATATTTTGACTTACGGTTCAAAAGTTACAGGGGGGGACACAATTTTCTGACTTTCGAAACGAGTATGTAAAAAAAACCTCTATGTTATTTTTAAAGACCTATCGATTGATGTGCAACATGTTAATATTTGGTAATTAGTTACATGTATGAAGTGCCCCACTAAAAATATTTTTTTAATACAATTGCTCAAAAAGTTTAGTCTATGTAGCTGAAAATCGTGCGTAAAATTTGATTTCATGCACTAGTGCTCAAAAGTAATCTGATCTGCAAATCGTGCGTAAAGTTTGATTTTACGCACGATTTGCGATCAGAATTTTAAATAAATGAGTATTATGCGAGACCCGCTTATAAATGACCCACCTGAACCTGAACTACGCGCGATTGGGCATAAAGGAATATTATGCGAGACCCAATAGTATTACTTGAACAACGCGCGATTGAATGAAGCTGTCTTTCGTACACTGACAGAATATAAATGTAATTTTATCTACACTCACATTGTTAGTCCTCTAAAACGTGTTCAAAAACGGTAGGCAATGGCTAGCATTACCACAACCGATTTTACTATGATAACCTTTTTATGTGTGGCAGTAACGTAATTTTAACTTAGTTATTATAATATGCTCAAATATTGATGTGTTATGAGTTTTGATAACATAATGTACACCTGCACGCTCCCGCACGGCCGCCGACACGCGCCCGCGCGACCGCCGGCACAATCGAGTTGGCCATGGCGGTGCAATGGCGGCCATTCTATGGTTTCGGAATACGGCATTTAGGATAAATAATATGAGTGTAGATAAAGCAGTGTATGCAACTGTACGTAATTAGGCCTTAAAACACTCGTGTGATCTTATTATGAAACTCGCCTGCGGCTCGTTTCATAAAACCACACTCACGTTTTAAGGACCCTTATTACGTAACAGTTACATAAACTACTATTATTTCATTGTAGTTTTTTCGCAATTGTATTAAAAAACGTTGTTCGACACACGTGCAGAAGTGTCCGTTTCTCTCACTTGTATCGTAAATTACTATTTTCAGCAATTTAACTACATAACTAAATAGCGGCATACAAAATACACTTTATTAAGATACGTCTTATAGTTTCCGAGTAAAATGGCTGTGACATACGGACGGACGGACGGACAGACGGACATTTCGAAACTATAAGGGTTCCGTTTTTGCCATTTTAGCTACGGAACTCTAAAAAGGAACTGCGGGCAAACTGGTAACCGCCGTTATGTAGTTAAATTAAAACCTGAACCTACTTACATCTACCGGCTTCCCTCCATTCTCCACTTCTCTGCACCTCCCTTCAAAATGAACATTTTGTACGAGAACTTAAACGTTTCGTTTCACTTTAATCCTCTAGTCTAAGCGGTTTAGTAATAATGTCTTTGTACATACAGATTAACATGTTACTTATCTGTCGCCCCACTTGGCTCAAACCCAGAATTGCAACACATATCCTACATGAGGAATTCTCTTTTTGATTTATGAAACCCCTAAACCTGCCAAAAAGACTCACAGAAATAGGTCTCAGCCGGATTATTTATGATTTTAAGTTTATATTTTATTAATTTATCGTTTTAGGGAGTTGAGATAATAGGTACTCCTAGCACAAATTCAGTATGAATCGAAAAAGTTAAAGAGATTTATGTTTTAAAGTTGAGTTTTATTCAAATTTATTAGTTTTCTCTTGGGATCTAAAGGCATTAATATCGTGTATTTCAAGATAACTGAATAAGACATTTCTGCAACTTGGGTCGGTATTTTTACATCGATATTTAGATTTCAAATGATTTATATTAATCGTACTCGCTGTAGTGGTTTTTGAATAAAAAATTGTTTTGCAGAAATATATCGCTACAATCTTTTATCTACAACAATGCATTGATATGTGTAAGATAGGTTATATTACAGTACTGCAGGTGATTTTACAGTATATTTATTTATGGAAAAAACTGGCCACTGTCCTCGGATTCATACTATAATAAATTCCGATTCTACTAAACTAAGTGTAAGGCCTGAGTGGACGCTCGAAACAAATGAAACTCATACTGGTGTCCTGAGTCGTCGCTGCACAAATAGTCGGTGGTGCACACGACAACAAAGGGCATGATACGGATTGTAGTGATGATGGGATCACCTTTTGCATAGTGAGACTTTAGGACCCACAGGCCATTTTAGGAAGCAGAGCCACCAAAATTTATGGTGCGGTGGGGGTAAAAAGGGGGGGTTAAAATTTTCGCGACACATAGATTGAAAATTATAAGTCTTAGCAACATACTTCAAAGGCAAGAATTGTAGAGAATTTCATGAAAAATATTTCCTTTATTGAAAGTTTTGTGGTAACTTCAACCGTTTTTGCAAAAAATATATGAATGTTCCTACTTTTGTGGGAAGTGGGGAAAACAATTGTTATCATTGTAAGACATTATAGTGAAGAGTTATCCAATAAAGATTTGGCTTGAAAGTCTCGTATACAGGCCATAAATAAAATAAGTAAAATAATTATTTTCTGTTTTGACTAGATACTATTAAAATATTATTATTGGTATGGTATTTACCATGTATATTTGAGTTAGCTAAACACCCCGTTTCTAATAGTAGTTAAATTAGTATTTAAAAAATCGTATATTAAACGGTTTAATTGAAAATAATGACAATAATGATGCAGGTAATGTACTATAGGCTAAAATAATCGATAGGTCCTATCATCACACCACTAGCGTAGCTTACCTAACCTAAGTTCATATATATTGTAATGATATTAGGCGTTGTCCGTTGATAAAAGATTCAAGCGCCCCACGATTTTAGTTTTTTGTTTTTTTTTTTCAGATTTTAACTTTTCAATGCTTAGCTACATTGATGAGAAGAGTGGTGTGATGACTGGTACCTAGAACCTACCGAATTATTTTTACAGCTTTTTGTACATTATCTATATCATTGTTTATTTTCAATAAAAGCTTTTGAATTTACCTTAACACTTATTTTCTTTTCAAGTTGTTATGTTACTAAAACTGTCTAAACTCCGCTTACTTTATGATCCGCAATGCACTGTGTTCTACTAATAAATCCCTCTCATTTTATACTTGATTTAAAGGTTTGTTAAGAAATGTGTAATACGCGGCATTCTGTAGCGGCAGCTATCTTGGATTTACAATGATACTGAATCTATTAAATTGTAATTCTCATCAGAACTTAAGGTGTGCACCAGATATTGGATCAATTTGTCAACAGAACGAGGGTATAATTTTAACCACAAAATTATGGAGATGTGGGATGAAGAGTGTCGCTGTAGATATGCAGACTTGCATTTAGTTATGTAAATATTAGTTATAATAAATAATAATAAATATTATAGGACAATCTTACACAACTCGATCTAGACCCACAGTAAGCTCAATAAGGCTTGTGTTATGGGCACTAGACGACGATATATATAATAGATAAATATAGATAATTTAACAAATTTTCAAATAAGTTTGTGTAATGTCTAAGTAGGTATAACACAGAATTATTATTTTTATTTTAGAGCGCACTATTCACCAACAGACTGTCCTCAGTTGAAAATGTATACCTATCGCTTAAGTTTTCTCTAAAAAAATGAACGGGCCCTTATTGATATACCGCAATGATGTACCTTTCACTTAAAAACGTCACTAAATAACAGGGACTGGAGAACCCCTCTATTTGATAACGCTATTTTTTGGTTACAAAATTATATGGCCCTATATTCAATGTTATGTCCCTGTCTAATGTCTTAGCAATAGAGATGAAATTAGCTTGATAGGTAAACGTCATTTTGGATTTTCATTTCGGTAAGTGCTACATTATCATTATCAGCAGCAGCAGCAGCCAGTATCAGTCCACTGCTGGAAATAGGCCTCTCCCATGGCACGCCACAGTGCTCGATCTTCTGCTCTCCTCCTCCAATCCGTACCTGCCAAGCGCTTACCTTTGGGTAACTCAATGATGTACTTACTAAATTGATAATTTAAAAAACTACCCTACCAAATACTTACTCGATCTAATACCCCTTTATTGGTAACCAGTTCCGGTATCTTCTAAACCAACTCTTTATTTCACTTACGGATTATAACAAGAATACAAAGGCAAGGTAAATAATAGCGTTTGAAATGGTTGACGTTCATTCAGTTGTGAAAGATATAATTAGGCAAGCATTAGAGCTCAAACCACATCGTTTTTCCTACATAATTAGATTGTGGTTGATAACAGGCCTATTATTATTATTTTTTTCGTTATAGATATTATAAGCAATATAGGATTTATATACTTTTTATAAAGGCGAATACAGGGAACAGGGCTTTATTATGAAAATACATTTTTCATGTTACGACCATTAATAAAAAAAATATAGGCATTTATTCAAAAAAATATCAAACGTTTATTTCATATTTTTTATGTTTTCTCAGTTTTCTTATATGTAAAGGTATAAAAAAAATACCAAAAATGAATTTGGCATCCTTGCTTTACAAGAAAATGATATCAAACTTGACTATATAGCTCTATTTTATTTTTAATTAATTATGGGGGGCACCCCTCACTTCGTCAAAAATTTGCATCAAAAATTTGATTGGCTCCCCTTCTTAAATTCATCTTAGAGCCTAAAGGATTAGCTCTGCAAATGGAAATTTCATCATCATCATTTTCCGTATAAATAAGTGTACACCACCGACTAAAAGCGAATGCACGCTCGCCCGCCACGCTGCACGCCCCGCCGAACGCTCCGCTTCAAGCGTCCACCCAGGCCTTACAGTTAGTCTTGATTCATAAAATCTTTTCCTAATTCTCCCGTTAATATTTTTACTTTGTAAACATTTGGGTATCAACTCTAAGTCTGAATAGCTACAGGCGTATTAACTACAAAATACATGTACAAGGGATAAGTAGGTATATTTAGTATAGGTTAACTTCTATTAACTACACGTCGCATAAAGGTACCAGGTTAGTCACCAGGGTGCACATAAAGTGTACAAGAAGTGTCCAAGTCATGAATATTGGCGAGTGCTGCTCCCGCGAGATAGCTGCAAGCCCACTACTTGCTATGTCACTGAACAACAGCTTACTACCCACAGTACAGGAAAGAAAGTGTCATGGTTTATATGGGAGCTCCGCACAGACTCTACACAACACTGACCTTCCAACCCACAGGGGAAACTAGGCTTTACCGGGATTAGGTCCGGTTTCATTACGATGTTCTTCTTCACCGAAAAGTGACTGGTAAATATCAAATGATATTCCGTACATAAGTTCCGAAAAACTCAGTGGTACGAGCCGAGGTTTGAACACGAGACCTCCGGATTGAAAGTCGGACGTCTTACCGCCAGGCTACCAGCGCTTTTTTTTTCAATCTAATCCTTTTTTCAAATAATATAAGAAGTTCCCCAATAGACAAGAATATAATGACGAGCGCTGCTTCCGTGAGATATCAGCATGCACATTTTTTGCTCTATCACTGAAGAACATACCTAGTTGGTTACTAAGTTCTGTTACCAGATTTCTGACTGATAAAATATAAAATAAAGTTTAAAATAAAAATTTAAAGTAATTATTTAATAGCCTAATTTGTAATTAACATAATATGGTATAATAATATACAAATCAGATGGGAAATTTATTGAAAATCCTTGTAAAGCACAAGATTGCCTGAAGACGCAAACACGCGGTAAATTTAAGAAAATGACACTTTACAAAAGTACATCAAATAAATATTGCACCTTTGTTTAGAAGGTTCCATTGCTTGTTTGTAAGAAACCTGTTTATTAGAGGTAATTGCGTGACCACCATTTAATTTTCTTGCGATTTTATCCCACAGATATTCCCATTTGAAACATTGCCTATTTTTAAGTTTTGCACAAAAGACATAGATTTAGACTGCTATGGAACAAGCAGACTTGCAACGTATAGTCTAGTATTTTATCGGATAGACCCACGTGAACTATACGTACACCAAATTGAAGTTAAAGAATATAGCTACCGAATTGTGCAAGACTGACGCGTCTTAAACGCGATTAAAAATAAATAGGATTTAAAATCAACACGAACAAGGAGCGTACTTTTGACGTATATTTTTCACGCCTTTTTCCGAGTGTTATAAAGAATTCTGAAAAACTGCGACTATAGTTTTTAATTCAATATATTGTAATCTATTGACTGTTAAATAAGCTTTTAATTAAAATTTATTTCCTCAAATAACAAACATACAAATAATTACAAACGACTATAAACTAAAACTTAGATACTTATAAACAAAATAATTAACTCTAAAATAAAACGAAACTAAAACTAAGGTATATTTAAATACGGCCCCTGCGGCATGGTACCGAAGATGCTGGCAGCATTTCCTCGCTGGATCGCGAGATTAATTCGTTGACCCAGATAGCTGCCAGCTCTTCGGTCTCCTGTGGCATCTCTGAGTCTCTTCGACAGGTCTTTGAAGAGACTCAGAGCGCTAGAGCCCCACGGACCAAGGGTCTCGACGCCGAATGGGGCAAAAATATATTCGACGCCAAGACCACTATATTTTCCCACCTTAGCTTTTTCGGCCGCCTCTGCCGCTGCCGCTGCCCTCAGGGTGGTTCGGTGGAGATGTGACGGGGCCAGTGTATCTACGCAGGTTGCATCCCACACCAGCACCCGTCCCATACTCCACGGAATCAAAGTCATACCGTCCGGTCTCCTGCCGTCAGTTCTAGAGATGCCGGCTGGCTCTAAAAGAGCCGGCACATTAACTGATGCAAGAGACCGGCGGATGATGTCATTAAGGGCAGCATGCCTTGAGAAGCGGCCCGCGCTTCTTTGGCAGGAAAGTCCGTGGTGGCCCAGGTAGTTCACATCGGTTCCGCAGGGGCAACGATGTGGAGCGCAGACCGGGACCCCGAGACGGAGCGAAACTGAAATGCGAAGGGTATCGGGGTCTAAAAAGGTTCCAACATTTGGGGACGGATGTGCTTGCAGCCAGTATCCGGCTTCCCTGGTACTGGCTGCTAGGAGTCTAGCACGTTCATCGGGACAAGAATGGGTTAGTAGATTATCCAGAGTCAATTTACACGTGATGTCGTCCCAACTCCTTTGTGATTTTGGGTGTTCGGGGAAATTTTGACTGGGGCAAGCAATAGACCAAGCATTTTTGGCGTCAACCAAGCCCGAAGTATCACAGTTTGAACGTAGGATTTTTCCTATGAGACTGGAAGAGCTGTGGACTGACGACAAAAATGCCGGTAACGCGACACTAGAAATTTTGCGGATCCCTAACCCACCGTACCGAATGGGAAGGGATCCTTGGGTCCAGGACTGCTCGCTGAGTTGAATATTAAGAACGGATTCTAAATTACTTTTGATGAGACAGTCTATTTGTGATAAAAGATTTTGATTTTTCCAAAGGGGACAGCAGCGAAGCACATACGTTAATTTAGGAACGAATAGGCAAAATTTTATAATAATGAGAGCATAGTGTGAGCTTATTTTATGTTACCGATGAGAATGATTTTGGAATTTGGAAACAGAATTTTGAACGTAATCTGAAAAGCTTTCTTCGAAAATGGGAGATCCCAGGAGGCAAAGGTTACTCTTATCGAGTATTTTAATATTTGGTGCAAGTTGGGTGAATTTTTGTATCAAATTATCAGTGTTGTTACAGGAATTTTGTACAAATAGTTCGCATTTATTGAAATTCAGTTCTAACCCAATAGATTTGAATTTACTAATAATTACAGAGAGATCCGATAGTACTGAGTCTGCGTCACCTCCTAGGGTTCCATCATCCAAGTACCATACGTTAAATTTTGAAGTTAAATTTTGGATTATAGGGTTTATTGCCAAACTAAAAATTGCGGGCCCCAAGGGATCTCCTTGTTGGCAGCCGACTTCAGATGACAACTCGTTTGATCGGTACATCAACTTTGTAGTTTCCGCGTAATAGTGGAGAAGATAGTTGTAGATTTCAGGAATATTTGACTTAACTTCTGCCAACAAGGTATCTCTATCCAGAGAATTAAAAGCATTTTTAACGTCAATTTTGAGTAACACTTCGCACTGGCCGTCGCTGAGGAAGGTCCTAAGGGCATGTACGGCGGCTTCGCATCCTCCTTTAATTCCGAAGCCTAATTGAATAGGTTCAAAAGATTTTTGTAATTTTGGAAGGATGTGCCAAACCGCAATTTTGGAAGCTAACCGGCGAAGTGTTGCGCCAACAGCAATCGGTCTCACCCCTCCATCTTTTTTAGTTAGAGCGATCAAGTTTGCGCCGTATAAAACTGGTACGATATCCGGGTGAATATTGCCTGCATACATGATGTTTATTAATTTGGTGATATTACTGATGAGTTGCTCACCTATATCTCCTAAGGACGGAGATGTCAGGTCCTTAAGATGTTGAGGGCTGAGGCCATCCAGTCCTGCTGCAGAGCCGGTTTTAAAAGATAGGATTGTATTTAACACGTCGATGGGTTTAATCTGCAGGCATGACTGGGTTGCTGTTGGAGGGTCGAAAAAGTAGGGGATCACAGGAGCTGGGGGATGTTTAGTAAGTAAGGTCGAAAGAGTTTGAGGGTTATCTGGAGACAGCACGTCACTAGAAAACAACAGTCGAGCGGCTCCTTTCAGGTCTCCCTCGCTAATCTTGTTTTCAATGATTTTTATTTCATTATAGTATGTTGCAGAGGGATGTCTATGTATGGTTGGAGGGGGTGAATGAACTGAACAGTTATTTTTAATTTTTTGCGTTAAAGATATATTATCATCGTCATCTTTCGCGTGTAAAACCATATATGGGAATAGAAGAAGGTTATGCCAGTCTTCAGGAGTGTTAGTTTCACAACATTTTTGAATAAGGTGGGCGAGATGAGTTGCAACCGTGATTCTGGCCCCGCGGGGGATACGTTTTATCACTGGGGCGCTGTGCTTGAGCTCACTTAGGCGTAAATGGAAAGGATGATTATGATGATCGGGCGGGGGTGGAATTACGGGCGGTGTACTATCTAAATTTAGCGGGGAGGCGTTCTGACTAAGACAGTTACGGTGGATTTTAGCTTTGTGGATAATTTAGCCCTCTACTACTTTCAAAAGATTTGGTACACAAATTGCAAAAATGCTTTTTTGTTGACGTGCTGTCGCCAGATTGGGTCGCGGCCTGCATGAAACTTAATAATTAAATAACAAAGTAAAAATATAACTAGAAAGTAACAAAACCTACAAAGAATTAAATAGTATAAGTATAAAACACAATTTTGTAAATAAAAGTCTGACACGACTGTCACTGCTGGCAGGGCTGTGGTGCGCCGCCGCGGCCAGCGGCCGGCGGCGTGCTGCGGAATCTAGGCCTTTCGCCGCCCTTGTCGGAGTGCTCGGCGAAGGCGTCTGCGGAGGCCTTACAGAAGGCAATTTACATTGAAGAGTTTTGACAAACGTCAAATCCAGTGAAAAATTATCTTGCTATTTGTCTCTTGTATTATTCGCAAATTTCATGATTTTATTATAAAAAAGTTTTCTTTCTTCGTAAACTGTTTGCCAAAGCTTGTTTTATCGTTTGAAATTATGATCAAATTTTTTTAACGGTATTTTATAAAATCAGTGACATTTATTTCGTGTTTCGTGGCAGCTTTTAATTTATGTACATGAATAATTAAAATTTTGCTACCTATTCCTATTTATTTAGTGAAAACTCTAGTAACAGAACTTAGTAACCGACTAGGTACTTATCAACTGTGTGCACGCTTCTTGCTGTCACTAAACTAAAGCTTACTAGTCTTACTACCCACAGAACATAAAATAGGACAATGCTTACAAGTCCTATTAACAGTTCTGATAATGTCTGCTGCTATCGTACGATGGCGACTATTACAATACTCAAAATGCCTCGGACCATGCTAAATCTGCTTGCACTTTGTAGCGAAAACATGGGAACTGGCGCGTCTGCCACCATAAACGTCTTTTTTTAAACCATTATAAAGGCTTATTAGCTCTTCACATCGTCACTAGCAAAGTCTGCGCGGAATTATCATGGTCCGTAGAATTTTACAGCGGGTACTGTTAGGTGACCGAGGCGCCTGGAACGACTTTGTTTTTTAAAATATGCTTGAATAAATATTATTAACCAAAATATATTTAAGAAGAATAAATGTAAACCAGATGAAAATTATGAAAGAAATAATGTGTAATTTAAGTTCTCAATAATAACCATAAAATATTGTAATTTTGTATTTTGTGAATTGTTTAATATGTATTCTCCTAGCAGGGCTGGTAACCCATGGAGTCTTATTACCACCCCTCCTTCTTCCTGGAGGAGAGGCCATTTAAAAAAAGGTAAAAAATAAGTATATGTAAAATTGAATTAAACTTATGAATATCTAAAAATTTTAACAATATTGTCAAATGTAAAAACAACAATAAATGGTTATTCTGATTCTGATTGCCACTGTAACTTATACGAGTAGTAGGTACTTGTCATATTTTAATTGGTTTGTTTAAATGTATGTAACTCGTGTCTCGTGATAGTCGTGATCATTTTACACTGGCACTAGCACTTGTAAAATGAAAATATGGCATATTCCTACGTTACGACAAAGGCACTACTATACTGCACCAACCGTTTGCTATCTGGAACTCCTGAATATTATCGTTTCATAAAATAGTCTCCGGCGCTAAGAAAACTGCAACTAGCTCTGAAGACGGACGAGGCTTGGAGGAAATATTTTAACGTTTAAACATGAAACTGTTGTTCTTGTGATGTTCTATTGTACTAGTAAAGTAACTGCAAGGCTTTGTTTGTTTACATAACAAGCAGATATAATAAACATTATTATTATTATTTAATAATAGATATTATTATTGTTTAATAATAAACGCTATTATTATTTAATAATAGACATTATTATTATTATTTAATAATAGACACTATTATTATTATTTAATAATAATACACATTATTATTAGTACCCATATGAATCGAACAGTTGTAACCGTTTTATCATGTAAATTGTAGCTAAAATTTGTTTTCATTAAGTTATACGGTGAATTTTTTAAACAAGCCAAAAGTATCCGTTTTTCATGTTTTAATCGTTCCCCTAAATATTTTAACAGAATGAAGAGGTACAACCGAATTTAATTATACGGGCACGTGCCGAGCTTCCAAATTGAAAACCTCTTTTTAGGGCTCCGTACCTCAAAAGGAAAAAAATATATCTCAAACACTGCTGTATGTTAGTACATGAATGAATATATTGCCCGTGTCACCTGCACTAGGCTATGCCTGTGTCGGAAATAATAATGTACAATAATTACGAAAACATTTACTAATAGATGTAAAATCGAATTGTATAATAGAGTCATCTCATATCAGCTTATTTGTAGAAACTTGGGGTTCTTGAAGCGACAATTTCGTACTGGAAGGTTTCGAGAAGTATGCAAAATAGACGGCCCTAATGTATCATTTATGTATCGAATGTGTTTGTTATAGATAGTCCTGGGGGTGGGCAATAGTGGGGGCATTGCGAATGCTTCATAGCATTTGATGTAACCGTATATAAATCACTAAAATGTCTTCTGAAAATTGCTGCGAAGGCTATCAGTGCACACGAAAAGATGATTATAGCAGGAGATTACTATATTAGTTTTACGGACATGAAAAAAAGGAATTATCTGAATTCCTTCTATCACTCGGCTAAGTATATCACGTATTCAAAAGTATACCACAACAAACAATTCAACAAGACATTATATTCAGAAATTTCCCTCTACAATCCCGCGCTATACATACCTATGTACTTTTTTAATTACCATAAACAAATTTGGGTCAGATTTTAAACAAATTACGCAATTAAATTAAACAAATTACGCAATTAAAGAATAAAGAATAAGAATAAAAACATTTATTTATGACGAATACATGAACATTGAGATACAATAACAATGAAAACAAACAATGACCGTGCATCACAAAATGCAATTGAAATTAGATTAATTGTGCAATGAATTTAGATAATTAACGTCCGGAACCCTCTCCACGCGAGTCGAACTCGCACTTGTTCGGTTTTTTTGCAAGTAGGTTGTATTATAACATTTATAACGCAAGTAAATAAGTAGTTAATACACTTAAGAACACCGTTTTTTTAATCACGAAAATATTAAAAATAAGTCGAATATTGACAAAATGTTGTATATGTTCAACTGAATTGACGCCTGAATAGCGGCCCTCTTAATTGTTCCACTTCAGCGCACAGGAGTCCTTTACCACGCATACCCTCCACGTGGTGTTCTAGAATAATTTGTATCTCTAGACAGTGCTTGGTAGGACGCATTATCCTTATGTCAAAAGAGAAAATCAATTCTTGATACATATTATCTGCAAATCGCTTTGTATCGCCGAGGTCCTCCAATATGAATTTATTCACAGAACCAATAAATCAGCTGCTTTGTTCTTTAACATATTCCTTATTAAAATGCCAAGGTTGTTCTGTTCTTGTTTCAGATAAAACTAAATTATTTATTGCCCAACTCTCTCTGCCAGGGAAAAAACAGAGTGCCCAATATAAATCAACTCCGTAAAAGTTTTAAGGACGCTACATAGAGTACGGTTTTGACTTTTTAATTTAGGCAACACGGAATAACTTACTTGGGTAAATATGAAAGGGTTATATGTTTCATGAAGTAAGAGGAGATACTGTAGGAGTGTAGGAAATTACAAAGAAGGGTAACCTGTTCGACTGTTCTAATGCGACATTGACAAATTATTGCTTACAAATCTTACAAAATCTAAAACTGGGATTTGTAGAGATCGATGGGACAGGCCTTTCAGGTGAAATTATTATTTACCTGTTACTAAGTAAATAAATAGTTTTTATTTTAGTTTGCAGCTATAATCAGCTTACACAGTTGCCGAGTTTAGGGCCTAAGCTATTTTGCGCGGGTGCACGCCTGCGAGTGCAAATCGGTTAAAACAGTATGAGCTAAATAACGCTACGCGTGCGACGGATTTTTTGAGGCCGAGCCACACCGGTAGCCTGTGCGTAGACGTGCACGTCGCACTGCATTGTAAAATTATAATTTTCATAAGACATGTCACACCGCACGCACACGCGCACGTCACGCACGTCACGGAAGCGGTGTGACATGTCTTATGAGAATTCGTTTTTTACAACGCAGTGAAACATGTACGTCCACTGGCACATCTACGTACACGCATCCGGTGTTGCTCGTCCTTAGACTAATAGCTGGCCACGTCAGATATAACACAATAATAAGAGCAACAAAACCCGTTCAGTTAGAATGTACCCGCACGCATGCATCTGCTCCACGCACACGCGTAAGATAGCGGGAGCTTAAATAATGTTGTCAATTCGCGCAATAAGACCGTGTCCCACGTATTAAGCGAACACATTTGCGAAGCGATTCGAAGCAGTGACACGCGAATACAATGTGAAGCGGTACGTAACGGCGTCTTGCGTGCGCGAAAATGGTCCTGCAAAACAATACTCGAATAACCGCCGCCGCGCGAAAATATCAAACAACGTGATCGCGTTCGCTTCGCGTTCGCTTCGCGTTCGTGTATAGTTTGGTCACGTAGGACACTTCAATTGCTGCCAACTGTTTGTTTGTTTCGCGCCACTTCGCGCCATGCCGCGCCGTTTGGTACGAGTAAAGTCAGTTAATTTCACTGTAGGTGTAGGTACGTAAGTTGACAGACTGAGCTTAAATTTTCTCACTTAAATGTACGTTTAAATTCACATACATTTAAGGGAGTAAATTAACGCTAAGTTAACACTTAGGCCAGCCGTTTAGGCCACTAACGTTTAGGCCGGCACGCGACAACAAACACAATGTCGCTATTTGTTGAACGACTACCATTTTGTAAACAGTAGGTAGCCATTTTTGTACACTTCGTGGAATTATTTTAGGTGACATAAGAACTGCTTTACGTAGGTACAGTGATGATGGATAATATTTGTTTAAGGTTTTTAAAAGCAAAGTATTTATTATTTCAACAATGTTATACTCGCGTAAAAGGGGACCAAACAGCTAATAATATTAAAATTAAATTCCTAAGTACTTACTTCTTCTCTCAAACCAAGTTTTTTTATAATTTTATTATTACATTAGTACTCATGTAAAAGTAAATCCTCTTAAATACCTTGAATGTATATCCTTTGCAGCATTGATTGCAGTAAGTTTCTATCCATTGCACATGGATTTATATGAAGTGTATCTAATTCTTAGGTCGCTAAGTGAGGCCGAGAGAGAAGGTTATCAAGGGGACTGTGTCTCGTTTTGACTAAGGAGTGTCAAATGTGAAATGTGTAATATGTGTCAAATGTGACAATTTTGTAACGAGTGCCAGTGAGACACCGCCCCCTACTATTATGCTCTCTATCGGACCATTTTAACTACTTTTTACTAGTCACCTATGAACGACAGCTTGACTCGGTAATAAGGTTCTGTGGTTAGGGAAAAAGTGTAAGAATTAGATACACTTCATATAAATCCATACCACTGCATAACTCATAATAAACTTAGAAATAGTATACTCATGAGCTCGTGACAAGCACAGGAACTGTCAAAGCAGCGTTCTGCGAGACATATTGTCAGGAAAAGTTTTAATCAAGAACATTGTCTCATGTCAACGCGCGGTGACGGCTTGTATACTCGTAGTCGATTATGAGAATTATTAACATGGATATATAATAATAATATGTTGGCCTATGTACTACTTCCCACTGCTGGGCATATTCTTTTCCCTTCATTGGTTTCGGGTTAGTAAAGCGAAGGCAGCTGCGCGCCTATAAATATGGTATAAATAGTAGACGGAAAGCTAGTCACGTCGAATATGACACAATAATGAGAGCAACGAAATACCTATAGTCAGTTTGCTATACTATGGTTATTTCTAGATCTGGACATCAGCTGTAAAGTGGTGGTCAAAGAATGTAAACCACTTCAAGAAAACAAATCCTAGAGTTTTGGGTTTGATGCAATATTATGAGAAATTATATAAATAATTAGATTATATCATTGCCAAAAGTTTCTGGTGGGGGGAAAGTAGTGACAAACGACGTATAATTTAATTCATAGTTTGTCGCCTACTGTTTTTGTTTCCGTAATTGTGTCGTCTCCGTGTTTTTTGTTCTGATGTTAATATATATGCCCTGTCCTTTATAACTGTATGAGACAACTTCGGCAGTTTTTACCTATTTTGGTAGTACTATTTTCCAATTCAAAAATTTTGCTAGTCTGTCAGTTTAAAAGTCTGTCATTCACCCATTAAAAGCTGCCAGATGCCCGGATCTATCAATTAGGATAGCATAGCAATCTAACCAGACAGATTTTGCTGCTCTCATTATTATGTCATATCTGATGTGGACAGCTCTTAGTCCATAGGCAGATACTCGTACCTATCTATTAAAGTACTAATGTATCATATTTCCATTCGATTTTGATTTGATATTACGAGTACTACTACAAGCAATGCAGACCGGGGTCTTTTTAATACAGGCTGAATGGAAATCCCGCTCAAACAAGTTAATCAAATATTAACGCTAATGGCACGTCTCCGACCGCCTTGCAATTTCCTGCTAAAAATACCTATTTATTGCACAAAAGCTGTTAAGAGGGTGTTTTTATGACGTTTTAGACGGTTTCATTTATTTGAACGCTTACAAATTTAAAGTGTAAGCTTTTAATCGAAAAGGCGGTGTTTTGGCTTTCTGAAACGTGTTTTGAATAAAGCTATCTTGCCACGTTTCAACGTCTTTGGAAATAAGGTTTCCAATCCTGGGATTTTTTGTACGGGTAAATAAAAAAAACCAGACATTGGAAGCTCTATCAAAAACCAAGTCGATCACGAAAGGGACATTCATCATATCTACTGCCAAGTATGCCGAGGTCAAAAGATATTTCGCAGCGCCTTTCAAACTTGGCCACTTCTCCCTTGAAAAATAATTTCTCACTAAGTATGGCCGCTCTAACTCCATATACTTATAGGGTGCCTACCAGGCGTTTAAATGGTACGAGTAAGTCCGTTGTTAACACACTATTTTATAAATGTATATACGAGTATATAAAGTTCAGACAAGGTAACAAGACTAAGAAATCACAAGCATAGGAAGAAAGAAAGTAAAGTTCTCAGCACGGAAGTATAGTACACGAAAGGAAGCGAAACAACATAAATAAATAGCACAGGCGTTAGCAGAAGAATCGGATGTAAACTCGTAAATGAGACATGCATTCGACGTCAAATTCGAGAGCGCACTGTCACATACTAACCCAAATAATCTATTGCTACTGAAAATAGGAGGGAAATACCAATCCATACTAATATTATAAATGGGAAAATGTATGTGTGTGTTTGTTTGTTTGTCCGTCTTTCACGGAAAAACGGGGCGACGAATTGACGTGATTTTTTAAGTGGAGATAGTTGAAGGGACGGAGAGTGACATAGGCTACTTTCTGTCTCTTTCTAACCCCCCACTTCCCTAAAATGGGGGATGGAAGTTTGTATGGTTTGTTACCCCGAATTTAACGCGAGCGAAGCCGCGGGCAAAAGCTAGTATTATAAATGGGAAAGTGTATGTATGTGTTTGTTTGTTTGTTTGTCCGTATTTCACGGCAAAACGGGGCGACGAATTGGCGTGATTTTTTAAGTGGAGATAGTTGAAGGGATGGAGAGTGACATAGGCTACTTTTTGTCTCTTTCTAACCCCCCACTTCCCTAAAATGGGGGGTGGAAGTTTGTATGGTTTGTTACCCCGAATTTAACGCGAGCGAAGCCACGGGCAAAAGCTAATTTAAATATAAGTATGATTCTTAACTATAAAACTTTCGTGAGACTTTAAACATATTAAAAATATTTATAACGGGCCGCTCGTGAGCACGATCATCGTAAATTGATCGAAACATGCCGAGCAAAAATCGACTTAAATGATGTGAGTAACCCGTTATAAATATTTTTAATAGTTTTATTCTTTTTCGTTAAAACTGTATGATATACATACTCGTAGTTGATACATACCTATGTATTAAAAAAATATTGAATGTTATGCTTCACAATCCATACTAATATTATAATTTATAAATGGGAAAGTGTATGTGTGTGTTTGTTTGTTTGTTTGTTTGTTTGTCCGTCTTTCACGCCAAAACGGGAAGACGAATTGACGTGATTTTTTAAGTGGAGATAGTTGAAGGGATGGAGAGTGACATAGGCTACTTTTTGTCTCTTTCTAACCCCCTACTTCCCTAAAATGGGGGGTGGAAGTTTGTATGGAGCATTGCGCAATTTTCAAGGTAGAAAGCTAAAAATTGGTATGCGGACTATTTGTGACTAACAAAAAAATCGTGCATCATTTTTTTTGGAAATCAGCACCCAACCCCTTAAAAGAGGGGGTGAAATTTTAATAATATTCTGTTCCGAGTTCTCTTCTGTGTTTTAAATCAGGAAAGGGGAACCGTGCTACCCCGAATTTAACGCGAGCGAAGCCGCGGGCAAAAGCTAGTGATCTCATAAAAGGCACAGCAGTAGTTCTGGAAATATGTTGTAAACAACATGTTATGTGAAAAACCATAACGTTTTCAGATCCAAATTCCCGTACAGCTGGCGCCAGGAGTGCCCATATCCAACCGCTTTCATTGTTACGGTTACTGAACCAGTGCAGTTCTCCTTCTACGATGCACTTTGTATTTGTCCGTAAGGTCTATATTCTTTTTTATACCATGACGGTGGAAAGTAATTGTACGGCCCGCCTGATGGTAAGCAGCTATTGTACTCTATAGACACTAGCAACTCCAGGGTGCGTAGCCATCGTGCCAATCGTTAGGGCTCCGTAGCGTATCATAGTCATCTCTCTATCACTCTTCTATATTAGTGCGACAGTGACAGTTGCATTTCGTCCGCTACGGAGCGTTAACGCTTGGCACGTTGGCTACGCATCCAGAGGTGTTAAATGCGCGTTGCCGACACATTAGTAAAAAAAACCGGCCAAGTGCGTGTCGGACCACGCATAGGAGGGTTCCGTACCTTCAATGGAATAAGAACCAAACTAATACGAAAAGGTCGTATCTGATGCCTATGGAAGAAGTTTTTTGGAGATAACTCAAAAATGGCTGAACCGATAATGTTCAAAATAATTTTCGTAGAAAGCATATGATAAGGCGCATCTTTTCAATTTTTTTCATATTTTTTGAACTTACGGTTCAAAAGTTACGGGGCTACACAACTTTTCTGACTTTCGAAGCGATTATTTCAGAAAATATTCACTTAATCACAAAATAGTCAAAGAAACCTCAATGTTATTTTAAAAGACCTATCGATTGATGTGTCACATGTTAATATTTGTTTTTTTTTTTTTATTTAGTTAGGTAGGTACCTGTATGGAGCGCCCCCTAAAAATATATTTTTTTTCAAATTTAACTACATAACTAAGTAGCTGCATACAAAATACACCTTATATGTAAATTTTATTCAGATACGTCGTATAGTTTCCGAGTAAAATGCCTGTGACATACGGACGGACAGACAGACAGACATGACGAATCCATAAGGGAACCCTAAAAAAGTGTTGAACGCTAAAGGGACAACAAGGTTTCCCATGTTGTCAACACAATCGTCTTTGAACTCTCTGGCGACCTTGCTTGAGCATTAGGTACTAATGCGTTAGATTATTTTCAGATAATATGGAACATTTTTTATGATGCAGAAATACATAATACGAGTATACGATGGCAACCTAAAGGATTGCCTAGATTTCAGGCCTTCACTTCATCAAATTTCTTTAGTTAACAATACCTACCCACGTTTTTATGTACTGTAAAAATAAAAATTCGACCGTCATATGCCGACAGGTCGTTCGTTCGCTTTATTTGTATCTTGCTCTATAATCAAACGAGCGGAGAGTAAGCGTTCGGCTACTGGGACGTCTCGGCATTTCGATGGCTTTTTGATTTAGAGGGTTTGTTCCGCAATAACTTTAGTAACGTTTTTATGATCTTTATGAAATTTGTCGGGGTTGTCGAAGAGATACATATCATTTGAGAAATGGTATATGAGCAGGATCGAACAAGGGGTTGTGGAGCTAGATGGCGAAAAAACATCTTCAGAAGGGTCTTGTTATATTGATCATCTCGTTTGCAAGTAAATCGCAAGTTCTCAGGTCGAGGCGGACTACTAGTTAAGGTACAGTTAATAATTTTAAACAAAAAAGAATCGACTTCACTTAGCCTCCACCTATCCAAAAGTCTCCTTATTACGCCACCAATCGCAAGAGCAAATGCCCGAGCTACTGTAAAAAATACTCAAATCACTATAGGTGTGCCTATAATATTTGAAGAGTTCCCTCGATTTCTCCAGAATCCCATCATCAGATGACATTGGGACCAGCTTTAAAGTATACTCTTTCAAACTAAAAAATATTTTTCTAAATCCGTCCAGCCGTCTTCGAATAATCGGTGAACATACATAAAAAAAATTGCAAAAACAAAGATCCCGAACTAACTCCTTCGAAATCTTGAAGTCGGTTGAAAACTGCTATCGATCTGCCACATCGTAAGCTTGCGCTAGACGGCTCCCTGCTGAGATCCTGATAGAACGAACAAGAGAGCACTCGACGATGTGGCCAATGAATAAGACAACTTATTACGTTCGTTAAGGCTTTCCCAGCAACGAAACAGCGCAAAAAAATTAAATTCTCTCACAAGCTTACATAAATGTGAGTAAAAATTGGGACACCCCTAGTGGAGCAAATTTTAGCAATTTGAGGTTAGGCAATAAACCGAGATCTCAGCGTAGCACCAGGCAGGGTTGTGCAATTAACTACAAAAAGTTACAAACTTTTAAAAGCAAACCAAATGTTTTCAATCCCTTCCGTGCTCTTTGTTAGTATAGCGTTAACTTTTTTCATTAGTACGAATTTTAATCAGTTAGGTAAACATAACTACGTTTATATAACTTCGTCTGCTTTTTAATTTTTGTTCGGTATTGCGTAAAATTTCTAGGTATTTTATTATTATATTACCAGAAAAATTAAATTAAAAAATATAGCTGGGAGCAATATACGTTATAGATTTCAAGTTATGAGAAAACATTATATTGCTAAGGCTGAGGATTAAAAAAAAATACATAATCGAACTTAATTAATTTAGTTAATTTACGTAAGATTTGTGTAAATAAATATACCTGCTATTCCCTTAAAATATTCAATTTAGAATGAATTTCTTGCCTGATTGAAGGGCATATACCTACTACTCTCTCCCAAGGGTTCTCTTTCAGTCAACCTTTCAACTATCGTGAAAGTTTGTCGGGTAAAGTTTAATGCCTAGTTGTATAAATATTTACATACTAACGAGCTTTTTATAGGTTAATGGTTAGAGGCGGAATAAACGTAAAGGGGTTTATTTTGTGAGTTAGTACCTACTGTGGTAAACACTTTCCGGGAACAAAAAAAGGATTTGCACAGGATAATTTGCAAATAATTCCTGTGTTTTTCTTTGAAAATCTCTCCGTCGATCTGACACTTCCAATCAAAAATCAACTTTCTCTTTTTGACCCTCTGGAATACCTCAAAAATTCATATTCAAAATTAGCGCGAATATTATCTCAATTTTATGACTGCCAGTCGTATTACAAAATGTGGACTGATATAAGTGCCATCTACCCGTAATGCCCTGAATCACAATGTACGCTTTTTTATATATCAACCGCGACCTAGCCTTAGACCAATGTACCTTCCTTAGACACGGAAGTTCTGAAGAAAGTCGACAGATGTCGTACGATAAACGTAGCGTCATGCTACACTACCCATACTACTAAGTCATTCATATGTGACAGTATAAACATTAAAACATTAGCCAGGAATAGGGATGATGACACAGGTTGAATTATGAAATAAAATTTAGTTGACAGGATGCAAAATGATCAATATATCCAAATAAAGTAAAAATTAAAAGAAATCAATTGAAATGGTTCAAAGATAAGTATGTATATAAGGCATCAAAATTTCAAAATTTAACGATTTTTTAAAGTACGATATTTAAAAAAACCGGCCAAGTGCGGGTCGGACCACGCATAATGGAGGGTTCCGTACCTTCAATGGAATAAGAACCAAACTAATACCAAAAGGTCGTATCTGATGCCTATGGAAGAAGTTTTTTGGAGATAACCAAAAATGGCTGAAATGATAATATTCAAAACAATTTTCGTTGAAAGTATGTGGATAAGGCGCATCTTTTCACATTTTTTCATATTTTTTGGACTTACGGTTCAAAAGTTACAGGGGGAGGACACAATTTTGTTGACTTTCGAAGCGATTATTTCAGAAAATATTCACTTAATCACAAAATGTTCAAAACAACCTCAATGTTATTTTTAAAGATCTATCCATTGATATTAGTCCAGCAGTTATGTACATTTCACCTGGAAAGTAATCCAAACTCGATGGAACTTTAACGGGTAGTTTGGGGTTATGCCACGAAGACTCTCATAAATTTTCGACCTCGAGGACCTTGTGGAATTTGTGGGATAAAAACCTATTTTTTTTTCAGTTTTTCGCTTATATCTCATAAACTAAGTACTTTTTGTGTACACCTTGTATGGCAAAGTTAAAGAGCAATAAATTTCCTGAAAGTTAGCTGTCATACCAGATTTTTTAGGCCAAATATTAACGAAGAAACATCCAATTTATTCTTGAGATTCCAATATGGCGGCGGAACCATATTTTTTTTTGCAATTCTGAAAAGTTATGACTTTTCAAGTGTCTTAACACTTGACAGCTTAACGAAAATTAATACATCCAAAGGTTGTCTGGGAGAGATTATGGCCGCCTGTTGTTTACCTCTCTTTATATGTAAATAGGTTTGGTGTGCTGTTTTCTTATTCTGAGGTGTGCAATAGAGAGGATTTACTTTTGCTTAAGGATACTTTTGCTTAAAATCCACAGAATATCATACATTAATTGCTATTAATGTATAATGACACTTGACAGCATAACCAAAAATAATATGTCCACTAAGTTCCGACGTCATAGGTTTTCAAAGACGTTAATATTGGTGATTCATCGAAATAATTAACATAGCAATGATAAAAAAACAGATAAGCTACTTTTTTAATTTTAATAAGTTTTTCGACTGTATCTTCGTTAATACTTGGCCTGAAAATCTGGTATGACAGCTAACTTTCAGAAAATTTATTGCTCTTTAACTTCGCCATACAGGTTGTACACAAAAAGTGCTTAGTTTATGAGATATAAGCGAAAAACTGATAAAAAAAATGGTTTTTGTCCCCCCTCCAAATTCCACAAGGTCCTCGAGGTCGAAAACTTATGAGAGTCTTCGTGGCATACCCCCAAACTACCCGTTAAAGTTCCATTGAGTTTGGATTACTTTTCAGCTACCCTTAACATAATTCGACATAACTGCTGGATTATATGCCACATGTTGATATTTGGAAAAAAAAATTTTTTGAAATTTAGTTACATGTGTGAAGTGCCTCCCCTAAAAATATTTTTTTCTGCAATTTCACTACATAACTAAGTAGCGGCATACAAAATACACCTTATGTGCAAATTTTATTAAGATACGTCTTATAGTTTCCGAGTAAAATGGCTGTGACATACGGACGGACGTACAGATGGACATGACGGAACTATAAGGGTTCCGTTTTTGCCATTTTGGCTACGGAACCCTAAAAACAATGATACCATTCGATTTTTAACAGTTTACTGTAAAATAAATTGTAAGGCAACCATATACTCGTACATACGAGTAAACGCAACATTTCACTGTAAAATAGCAATTTCATAACTTTTCCATACTTTAAACAGGGCGACCATGTAATCGTGACGTCACTTTTACACAATAATATTGCTAGGAGCGTTTTGAGAAACAAATGCAAATCTCAGACTTAAAGTCTTATTTCTGACTTTTGTGTTGCTTTAACCGCTTTAACGCAATTGGCCCCATATAGACATTTGATCCTCACAACAAAACAAATCGATTGATACCATACATGAAAAAAATCATCTGCCGGTTGTGCTCGGTTTTCGGAAAAGGTGATGATGATCAGCGATGATGCTTAGATAGGTTTTGACTAGGTATCCCTTTCATAATTATGTCTGTGAACTTTACTGTTCTATTTTATTGAGGTGTGCAATCTATACTAATATTATAAATGGGAAAGTGTGTGTGTTTGTTTGTTTGTCCGTCTTTCACGGCAAAACGGGGCGACGAATTGACGTGATTTTTTTAAGTGGAGATCGTTGAAGGGATGGAGAGTGACATAGGCTACTTTTTGTCTCTTTCTAACCCCCCACTTCCCTAAAATGGGGGGTGGAAGTTTGTATGGAGCATTACGGGGGGCAAAGGGGAACCGTGTTACCCCGAATTTAACGCGAGCGAAGCCGCGGGAAAAAGCTAGTATATAATATTTGTATTGTATTGTATTGTATTGTATGTCGGAGTTTAAAAAAAGACTGTCTTGGGGCCGTATTCTAACTTTAAAACACGTTTAGACACGTTCCAACTTTAATGCAACTCCAATGCATTTAAGTAATACACCTAGCGCCGACTATTGGTTGATTATTTGTGAGTTAAGTTGGAGATAGTTGAGTTTTTAATGTATTGTTTATGTATTTTAAAATTAGAATACGGCACCTCTTTTTATTAATGTAAAATAATTCATTTGTAATCAGGGATAGTGAAAATGCGGCAAAGTAATTCATATTTGTTTGTTGTTTTAACACCCCTTCCAGCTTAAAAGTCAGTTCAAACCGACCGTTCAAACCTCATGTAAGTACCCCCTATCCTACAATAAGTGAATAAACTTATGAGTATTAACAACAAGCGAAATATATCAAAACAAATATTTGGTCACAAAATTATTGAATGTCTGATAGTTCAACTTTTAAGCTAGTAAAGGACCCGAAAGCCCCTGCAGCCCCCTTAGAGACTCCAGCCTGGGATCCAAGCTGATACAGTACAAGTTTAATAGTTTTTTTATGACATGCCAACTTTTGGGTCGCGGAAATTATTTTACCCAAAGTTTTGTTAGTTGCTATGTAAACTGTTTTAGATTCGGTATGTAGTCGATATATGCATTAAGAAAGGTTGTTTCGAGGTTGGAAAGATTTACCTAATAATAAAATGTCGTAATTCTATTGAAAATTGACGAACAACATTTATACAGTGTGGAAAAAACTATTGGCCCCAGAGGGGAGCTACATTAAATCCTTGAAATAACTTATTTTACGTGAATACCACATTATTTTATATTTAAAAGTAAACAAAACTGCATTCACAGGTTTCTCGACGATTACCGAACCGAAAATCGAACCAACAAAAAAATATTTTTTTAACGCAATTTTTATGTGATGGAACAACAAATTAATTTTTGGACTTTTTCCTTTGCTTATGCTGTAAAACCTACCTTTAAGCCAATGTTGATAATTTTACTCGTATACATACAACAAAGAGATCCTATTATTAGGGTTCTCTTTTTCCTTTTAAGGCACGGAACCCGAAAAATACGACGGGTTTATCAATTTAATGAGTTCTACTTAGTTTATTGTTAAACTTGTCTGTATACAGTAATGTGACACATATCAATTGTGACGTTTTAAAGGCAAAGTAAAGTAATCATGTAGGTAGCGATACATTGCGTGCGGACATATTTTATATGGTGTGATGCAGCGCCATGAGCGCGCACACAAATGAGCTACGCACGCTGCGACGGAACGCTGCAGCGAGCGCACCGCATCGTGGCCGCCGGCCGACTGAAGCCGACCGCCCCCCCGCGCGTCCCCGCGCTCCGATCCGTATATAAGGCGCGCGCGCCGAGCATCGTGGCAGTGATTCTCGCAGCCGCCGCTCGGCTGCTAGGATTGCTGTACCCAGGCTATGGCAGTCGCGGTGTTCGTATAGGAGCAATAGCACGCCATAGTCCTGATCCCTTCCCCTCGCCTGTTCCCCCGTATCCTGGTCTACAGCGGTTGCGGTGTTCGTAGAGGAGCAATTGCACACTGTAGTACCTACCGTCCGTCCCGATTCCCGTATCCTGGTCTATAGTGGTTGCGGTGTTCGTAGAGGAGCAATTGCACGCTATAGTACCTACCGTTTCCCGTTCATCCGTCACCCTTGCCGTCCGCCGGCCGACCGACCCTGATCTCCGTACCGAGGGTCAAACAACCCCGCGTGGTTGTCGCGAGTAGACTAGGACCTCGCGCCCGTTTATACATCCCTATCTGGGAATCCCGTCTCGCGCTTAGTAGCATAGGTTAGATTAAGTACTCTTAGTTAAGATAAATAAACCGGCATAAAAGCCCGCTGTATTTACCATTGTTAATCAGTGTTTCTCTACTTTCCCCTGTGTCCCTCTCATCCCTGAGCTAGTTTGAGAAAACCCGAGGTCCCGTACGGACCGACGGAGTTGTGAGCCGTCTCGCCCGTTCCGACGCGCGGGACGACATCACATCTGGCGCCCAACTCAAAAACTCGCGTAAGAGCTCATACGCTCGAGGGGACACAGGATAGGTCACTATCACAGACTAATATCGCGTTTTCCCTGCCCACCCGAAGTAGGTAATTACCGGCAGTCCCGACACGCGATAGTCAACAGAACTAACTACTTATTCCCGTCTTAAAATAAAATAGCAATAGACTATTTTCCCGCCATTCAAATAGTATTAAACTATTTTCCGCCTGTGTAATAACAGATTATTTACAGGTTGTTCGAATATTAATTCGATTTAAACAGCAATACAAGACTCTCGTCAAGATATCACAGCAGCGCTAAATGCCAACGGCCTGGATATACCGATTAAAGAAACCGGAATTGATAGAAGTAGCAACAGAGCGAGGCATACCGACAGAAGGGTTAACCGTCGAAGAAATCCGCAAAGGATTAGTCGAGATCCTGAAAGAAGAAGCCACTTCCCGGAACCTGAAAGAAGAAGATTTAAATACCATGTCCGAAAACAACGCGAAAACGATCACCAAACTCATCAGAGAATGGAACTTAAACTTCAAAATCACCGATTGCGCGGTAGATTTCGTAGAAAGGTTAGAAGAACTGGTAGCAGCAAGTGACATCGAGAAAGATGAAATACTACCAGCACTACCACGCATCCTGCAAGGAAAAGCACTCCTGTGGCACAGAAACAACGCAAAGCAATGGAAAACCTGGGAAGAGTTCGTAAATCTCTTCAAACTTTATTTCTTTCCGAGCAATTACGAAGAAGACTTACTCGTCAAAATAGTGGCAAGAAAGCAACAATTCCGAGAAAAGTTTGCGCACTACATAACAGACCTGCAAACACTTATAAGGAGGTATGGAAACCTTAACGAAGCAGAGCAGTTGCACCGCATCCATGAGAACATGCTAAAGAATTACAAGATATACATTAAAAAGCAGGACTTCAAGGATATCGCCGGATTATTAAAATTAGCTACAGAATATGAGAGCTTTGCACTACAAGACACTACACCAGGGAGATATGGAGACACACACTGGAGAACGACAAACCCGGAAGGAAACACACACACGACATATACCGCAGGCAGAAACAGACCGGAAGAGCCGAGCGGACAAAGAACACAAAGCTCCGATGAGAACCGCAAGATACACCCCAAATACGATTCAAAGATTTGTTGCTGGTCGTGTGGAAAGCCCGGACATGACGCGGAGGCATGCAGGGGCAAGCGACAGGTGTTCTGTAGTAGGTGTGGAAAGCTAGGTGTACTCAGCAAGAACTGCTGTAGAAAACCAACCTGGGGAAAAAGCGAAGCTCTAGGTGCATCAAACAGTCCAAGAGAGGAAAACCGCCCATACACAGAAATATATATAATGGGACAAAAGTACCGTGGATTGATCGATACCGGATCAACAAACACATACATTAATCAAAAAACATACGACGAGTGCAAGAAACAAGCCCTACTAGAAAGAGAAACAACAAGACCGATAATACTAGCAAACGGAAATAGAACCGAGTCAACAAAAAGCATTCTAGTGTAACTACAAGTGAAAAACATAAAAATAAAACACTGGCTACGAGTGTTACCGAAAGCAACCGATATAATAATCGGAATGGACGTGTTAAGAAGGCTGGGAGTGACCCTACAGTGGCCACAGGAAGAAATAACAAACACAGACAACGGGACACAACCACCCGAACAAGGAAAAGGAAACAGCCAAACAACAGAGCAAGCGCAGCAACAATCCGAAATAAATAACCAGGCGGCAGAAACAGAACGACAGCCAGCAAACAAATCCGAACAAACGGAACCAGAAAGCGACACAAAGGAAAGCCCAGAGCATACACAGCATGTTAAGACTGACCCGACGCTGGGGGTAATGCTCTCAGAAGCACAAAACAAAAAACTACAAGAAGTTTTACAACGAGAATTCGAACTATGTGAGAAGAGCCCAAAGGGAAACACGTGGATAGAACACAAGATGAGACACAAACACACAGAGCCAGGAAAACAAAAATATAATCCGCGGAACCCCAAACAGCAACAAATTATCGACACACACGTCAACGACATGCTGCAGCAAGGGGTAATCGAGAAGTTGCACAACCCGTACAGCTCACCCGTAGTATTGGTGAAAAAACCATCCGGACAATACCGTTTGTGTATAGATTTCCGGAAACTAAACGAAATCTCCGAAAAGATACATACCCACTATCACAAATAGATAATATTTTAGAAAAGTTAAGACAAGCCCAATTCTTCTCCAAGTTCGACCTAAAGAACGGCTACGTCTACAGCTACTTCCACTCTAGTGGAGCCACCTTCCAAAGACTATTGGACATGGTAATCGGACCGGAACTCGAACCTCACGCATACGTTTACCTCGACGACATTATAGTGTGTAGCCCCACGTTCGAAGAACACATTATACACATGAAAGAGGTATTCCAACGAATCAGAGAAGCAAGACTACGCATCAACATGGAAAAATGTGAGTTTGCAAAGGCCGAGGTAGAATACCTAGGACACACGGTAACAAGAGAGGGAATTAAAATGAACGCAGAAAAGATAAAAGCAATAACAGAACTAAAAGCACCAGAAAACATAAAACAAATACGCACATTCATAGGCATGACATCCTGGTATAGAAAATTTATACCCAACTACGCCGACATTACCGCACCATTAGTCAAACTTTTGAAAAAAGGAGAGAAATTCGTATGGGACACGCAACAGGAAACCGCCTTCGAGAAACTAAAAGAAAAAATAACAACAGACCCAATCCTGACAAGAGCAGACTTCACAAAACAGTTCAGACTCGAAACAGATGCCAGCGACATCGGGTTGGGATCAGTACTCATCCAGGACGACAACGGGACACCCAGAGTCATAATGTACGCAAGCAGAGCACTAACACCACCAGAAACCAGATACTCAACCGCCGAAAGAGAGTGCTTAGCGATACTATGGAGTATACGAAAAATGAGACCATTCCTGGAAGGCTACCAGTTTACAGTGGTGACAGATCACCAAGCACTACGCTGGCTCAACACAATCAAAAACCCATCCGGCAGACTGGCGAGATGGGCACTAGAATTACAACAATACGACTTTGAAGTCGTATACAGAAGCGGACAACAAAATCAAATAGCCGATGGGCTATCCAGAAACCCCGTACACGCCATCCACGAACAAAACTGGTACAACAGAAAAATAGAGCAAGTGCGCAATAATACCGAAAGAACCGGCCAGTACTGCATACGAGAAGACAAGTTATACAGACAAATACACACAGAACGTTATAAAGGAAATACAAACCCGGACACAGAATGGAAACTGTGCATACCGCGAACAGAAGTACAAACAGTAATCCAACAAAACCATGACTCACCAAGCGCCGGCCATTTAGGAATAGCAAAAACGGTAAAGCGAATATCACAAAGACACTACTGGCCAGGCATACACCAAGACGTAGTCAGATACATAAAAAAATGCGACCCGTGTCAAAAACACAAACCGTCACAACAAAAACAACCAGGATGGATGCACATAAACAATGCAAAAACGCCGTGGGAGACAGTGACGTCCGACCTAATCGGACCGCTACCCAGGTCATCCAAAGGTTACCAGTGGATAATCGTATTCCACGACAAGTTTACAAAATGGTCAGAAATCGCACCACTGCGAAACGCCACAGCTAACAGCATAGCAAGGGCGTTCGAACAATTGATAGCATTACGCCACGGAGCACCTTCAAATCTACTGTCGGACAACGGTCGACAATACACCTCCAAAATATTCGGAGACACGCTACGGAAGTATGGAACCACGCACCGACTTACCCCACCGTACTCAGCACAGTGCAACGCAACCGAAAGAGTAAATAAAACACTAGGAACAATGATAGCAACATACGTCGAAAACAACCATAAAACATGGGATAAGTACCTAGCGGAATTCAATTTCGCACTCAACACATCGGTCCAGCAATCAACAAAATACACCCCGGCATTCTTACTATATGGAAGAGAACTACGGAACCCGAACGACCAAAACTCATTCCCGACACCACACATCCAAGAATTTAAAAAACTACAAGAAATATATGAAATTGTCCGAAAAAACCAAGAAATGGCTTCAAAGATACAAAAAACTTATAACGACAAAAATAAAGGACCGTGGAACCCCAAAATGAGAGACCACGTATTAAAAAGAAATTTCACATTATCAAACGCAGAGAAAAGTTATTGCGCGAAATTAGCCCCAAGCACCATACATTATTTAAAAAAAAAAAATCACCAGTTATATACCTACTACAAGAAAAACTACAAACGTAAAATTATAACACCACACATAAAAGATTTGATACCGTATAATAATTGAAAAAAAAACACAAAATCCAACCCGAATCTAGGAAGGCAAGTCAAAATAACTTAAAATAAAACGGAACATAAACAACAAAGTGCAAGCCAGACGTTAACGCAACCGAAAACCAACAAAATTGTTATTACAAATAAGGTTCACTTTCAAACATTAGCAAATTACACAAAAATGAACCTAAAGCAGACCACATAAGGTCTAAACACAAATTTATCCCGAAAAATTATTCAAAACCAAAATAGCAACTAACACGCGTTAAACCAAGCTATCCCGAAAAATGTTGATAACCCAACCTAACAAAATATTTTTAATAAAAAAAAAACCGTAGATAAATATTAATAACACGGTCATAAGAACCAAGAAAATAGATAATAGTCTTAAAAGTGTAAAAAAAACATATCAAGGGAAACACGGATCCCCAAAACGTCACACATGGACAGAGGGGACATTTTTTTTATAACCGTGATTATACAGGTGATTTTTCCCCACAGGTAAAAATCTCCAGAGCCGGGACGGGACTGTGATGCAGCGCCATGAGCGCGCACACAAATGAGCTACGCACGCTGCGACGGAACGCTGCAGCGAGCGCACCGCATCGTGGCCGCCGGCCGACTGAAGCCGACCGCCCCCCCGCGCGTCCCCGCGCTCCGATCCGTATATAAGGCGCGCGCGCCGAGCATCGTGGCAGTGATTCTCGCAGCCGCCGCTCGGCTGCTAGGATTGCTGTACCCAGGCTATGGCAGTCGCGGTGTTCGTATAGGAGCAATAGCACGCCATAGTCCTGATCCCTTCCCCTCGCCTGTTCCCCCGTATCCTGGTCTACAGCGGTTGCGGTGTTCGTAGAGGAGCAATTGCACACTGTAGTACCTACCGTCCGTCCCGATTCCCGTATCCTGGTCTATAGTGGTTGCGGTGTTCGTAGAGGAGCAATTGCACGCTATAGTACCTACCGTTTCCCGTTCATCCGTCACCCTTACCGTCCGCCGGCCGACCGACCCTGATCTCCGTACCGAGGGTCAAACAACCCCGCGTGGTTGTCGCGAGTAGACTAGGACCTCGCGCCCGTTTATACATCCCTATCTGGGAATCCCGTCTCGCGCTTAGTAGCATAGGTTAGATTAAGTACTCTTAGTTAAATAAACCGGCATAAAAGCCCGCTGTATTTACCATTGTTAATCAGTGTTTCTCTACTTTCCCCTGTGTCCCTCTCATCACTGAGCTAGTTTGAGAAAACCCGAGGTCCCGTACGGACCGACGGAGTTGTGAGCCGTCTCGCCCGTTCCGACGCGCGGGACGACATCACAATGGAAAAAAATGTCGTTAAATTTTAATACAACATAATATATGAAAGTATGTTTTTTAGGATCTATACTAACTACCCTTAGCGTATGTGGTTATATCAACAATGTACGCTGTATACATCAATTCCATGTAATCTGTAGGAAGTCTTAGTAGTCCTATTAATTAAATACTCTTGGCACACTTAATGACAATGACAATCGGTTACCTTAAATGATATTTGTAACAAAAAAAATCTTTTTGAATCCTTACGGAGACTTATGAAATAACCAAACAAAACATTTCGCGATTTCAGATTTGCTACCAATGTAAAAGTTCTTCATTATGGCCTAAATAATAATATTTGTTCTTTATTGTAAAAGCATCCTGTATAGTGCTATCTCTCTCTGTCCAAATGGGAAGCATAATGGACACGGAACGCGATTAATTCCAAGAATGATTAATTATTCGTCAGACAAGATCCGGATTTATTAATAATTCCGGCATCGTCTCTGATTACATCTAGCATACACTACTTGTGATCTAATACAGGGTGATTTCGGGATTGTGGAGCAAAAGAACACGACATGATTTAAAAGATGAACCTAATGTTGTTGATCACTATTTTATTTTATTATTAACTAGAGACCCGCCCCGGCTTCGCACGGGATAAAAAAATGGTTATTGTGGGTTATCCCTAAGAGATAGACATATACCATCGCGGACTCTTTTGTAGAACTTTTTAAGGTGTACAATACTGTAGTACATTATTTTGAACTCGTAGGGTTCAGCCAGCGTTTGCAATGTACCTAAGCGCAATAAAATTTGTTTATTTACGACTCTACTCTACTAATTGTTAATGTGTTATGCTTTTTGTGCTAAAAATTGATTATTAGCCCACCCAATGAAGGAAAACTTAGAGGAAATAATTCGTGTATAGCCAAATTTTGGTGTAGTTGTAGGCAAAGGTATCTTACACAACATTCTAAAAGTACCGGTGGATGGGGGTGCCGCTAGCGGGAAGGGGAGGGTGTAAAGATCCCTAATTTTGGTTTTTCGTAAATAACTCGGTGACGGTGGCTCATACGAAAAAATGTTCTATAGCTTAATTCATCCACATCAAATTTTCTATGAAAAAGATTATTTGTATTTTTTTGCTAGGATCAATGTTTAATGAGATATCGAGAAAATACGATAAACAGTTTTTTAAACTTTCGGAGCTAATATTTACGAAAGTATTAGTTTAATCCAAAAATTGTTCCGCAATACCCTTATTGTTTTAAAAAGAACTATCCAACGATAGCCCACGCATTAGGGTTGGAGTAAAAAAAATATTTGCCCCCCCACTCCATGTGTACGGGAGGTACCCGAAAGAATAATATTTTTTCACATTTTGTTTTAAAACTTTGCCGGCGTGAGTAAAGTACATACTCATACGATTTTTTTATTTTCATAATGTTATTTTGTTCCTATAAATACATATTTGGATTTTGCATAGAACTTGGCACTCATTTAGATCTCCATTCTTTTTGCGGCGAAGCCCACAGCCAAGCATAATTTTTGTATTGAACTTGGCTCTCCTTTTTTACACTTATGTTTTTGGTGGGATAGGTTATACAGGTCTTATACAACTGATGTTCCACTGTGTTTTACCCTTTTGAGCACACAAAGGACAAGAAGATGGAGCATGAATTTTATTACCTAAAATGTATACAAGAAGAAATTTTATTTGCAAAATAAGACTAGGTAATTAAAACTAGTCATTTCATCATTTCAGCCGAAAGACGTCCACTGCTGGACAAAAGCCTCTCCACAACGAACGGTCATTCGCCGCACTTAACCAGCTTTTTCCCGCGACTCTAACCAGATCGTCGGTCCACCTAGTCTGGGGCCTTCCCACACTGCGTTTTCCGGGTGTAAAACTGGTATTAAAAACAATTCAATATATATCCGTAATATACTCCGTTAGGGAATATTTAATATGCTTTTTGTGCAAAAAAATTATACTTACAATTTTTTCTTAAATTCAGTAAAATTTTCAGAACTTATAATGTCTCTTGGTAATTTATCGTAAATTTTACGTGCCATTCATTCAGGTTTGAAATATGGTTATAATTATAAATATGGGTAGTTCATGCTTCAACTTGTACTCCCAGAGTTTTCGTCTGCCCAAGAATTAAGACTTGAAAGCTAGACCGCTGTAAATTTGTGCAGTTCAGCCTTTTGACTCCAAAGTTGTACGAGACAACAAACAGCTAACGAGCAACGCATCAACACAGACTTAGTTCCGTAACTATACTTGTTGAGAGATCATTAGGCACTTGAGTAGGTATAGTTACGGACTTTAATAGAGAACATGCATGAAAAATATTTAATTGAATCTGTTGCATAAACACGTTCAACAACCCCAAACTAATATAAATAAGTGGAAATCCGTAATAATTTTTAACAGATTTTTTAAAGATATTGCGGTTTGAAAACGTAAAATTTTAGGCATTTTTTTATATACATCAAATGTATTTTCAAAACTTCAGTTTGATTACTTATGTCCTAACAAGAAAGAAAATGTATGACAACTATATAGCTAAACGCATTTTTTCGTGCCTAAAATACAAATTCTTACAAAAACTTGTTCCTTCCAAACAGTTTTCTGCAACTTTGTGAACGGTGACATCACAATCCGCACACTTTTTGTATGGGGCGTTTTGACGCGCGGCGCAGACGCCTAACGTATTTTCAAATTTTTGACGTTTCAGGGCTATCATAGATAGTAAGTAGGTTTATTAGAGACATTTGAATCTACAGGGAAATAGAATCGAATGACGTCTTCCAAAAAAATCATGCATATTCCTAATTGTTGAGCCTTTTAAGGTTCAAGCTATTTTGTTTTGTTTAAATAAACTAGTAGTCCGCCTGGAACTCAGAACTCGCGATTTCCTTGCAAACGAGATGACCAATATAACAAGACCACTCATAAGAATTTTTTTCGCCTTTTAGCTCCACAACCCATTGATCGATCCTGCTCATATACGAACTCTCAAATTATATGTATGTCTGCTACAACCCCAACAAATTTCATGCAGATCAGAAAAGCGTTACTAAAGTTATCGCGGAATAAACTCTCAAAATCAAAAAGCCATCGAAATGCCGAGTCGTCCCAGGAGCCGAAGTTGTTTGTAAGAACTCACTTCGCTTACGCTCCGCTCGTTCGATAATAAATAAATAAATACCTAACTCAGTCTATAAAATGTCCAATGAAAAGTGAACTCTCTGCTCAACAATTAAACCGTGACTGTACTACTTAAGAGGGTGCAACTCAACAATATGAGAGATTCGTAAGGACGAGCCAAGGGGCTAGTATTTTTTGTGTCCACATTGCGATCGAAATGTTCAAGAGTAAGGGTAAAAAGAAAGATATATTTTTAATTTTACTTGTGTTATATGCTCTAAAAGGGTTAGACTGTAACCCGTAATTTGCTACGTGTGCTAACGCTCGTGAAAGTTAACCCTTGCAACGCTTTCCAATTCGGAGTAAAAACCTCTAAACATTGCTCCCTACAATAACGTGGTCGCGTATACGTAACTCGGATCACCTCGACTCAATAAACCAATGACTCTGAACTTTATGGACATCTTATTGGGTTAAGGAAATGTTCGACTGCTCCTTGAAATGAAAATTATTATACAGAAATTATATTACCTATGACAGAAATTTACCTAAGTGTCTGTACAGTCACTGGCAATAGTATATTCCTACACGAAGGCCGCAAAAATATGTGACACGCTCTTATCACATATTTTTGCGGCCTTCATGTAGGAAGATACTATTGCCGGTGACTGTACTACTTTATTTCCATTGGCTATGTAGAAAGTGCGTAGGGGGGGAATTACGGATACGGTCAAGGACATTAGAGTCAACACGGAGTTTGCATCTCCTTTACAAGGGTGAAGAAGAGCACCGGTGCTTATGTTGAATGCGGCAAAGTAACATTAAATTCGCATGACGGCAGTTGTTGAGCTGTCAACAAGAAAATAACGCAAGAGTAATGCTGGACAACGGACGGTAATTTATACGTAACGTCATAAAATTGCCGCATTTCGACCGCAACGCAAGTTTTGGCCACAACACAGCGACTACATTCTTCTTTTAAAGTTTTGTGGTAACTTTTGATAAAAAATATTAAAGACTGCAAATTGGGACCCAAAAGTAGAGGGCAGGGGGGGGGGGGGGGGGTAAATACTTATTGGATGAACTATATGCCCCTTTTTTGTAGTGTTATAAGATATGTGCATGCAATGTTTCATGCTTTCTTCCGGACGAAACCAAATTTTAAGAGTTCGATTTGGACGACATAGGTTCTCTAACCTAATACCAAAATCGTATCTAACGACCACTATACTGCGAACCAAAACAGATTTGTTTTGTGAATTCGTGGTGTTACACTAATCCGTTTTTATTCTACTTGAATGTAAATTTGCGTATGTTCTGAATAAATGTTTTATTGAGACATTTAGTTCATACGATCGATGTCGTTGCAATAACCCCGCACATTTGTATAAACTTTTTACAAGACAGCTGTCACGGTTTACGCCCCGTCGTAAAACGGCACAAGCCCGGATTTTGACAAAATACGTTCGGCCCCATTTTACGGCGTTTTGTCTTTATGTGGCTATCCCATTCCGCGATTTATTTCACTCGTTCAAGTGTCTGTAAAAATATGCATACGGGTTTTTGTTATTGAGCTGTAAAATTGTGTCGGCTTTGACTTTGACGTTCCAAGCGTTCTGTTTTTGTCTTTCCTAGACCTAACGCACAGATATATCAAAGAACAGATCCGCATTAATAAGCCAGACGTTTTTTCATATACTTGTCTCTTTGGTTATTTATGGTTAACCAAGATGAGTTAGAATGGGACAGATAGTACGACCTTTTTCGGCTGTTAACGAATTGTCTCGATTTAAAACTTAACCAAACTGTCAAATGCACCTAGACGTCAAACACAAAATGGTAGCAAAAGACGGTTTCTTGCAAGTTATCGTGCTATTTCTGAAAATTAAGCCGTATAAATTGAATATTCATTATTTATATGTAGGCAGAAATGTCGTGCATAGTTCCATACCGCTGGAGCTGGTTCAAATCAGCGAAGAAGTCCGGAGAAAATACCAGTTTTCATCGGTAAGACACTGTTTTTATTTCAAAATTTTCAAGCACATTATGTAATATAATTGTCTCGGATAACTGTACATGCTGGATACTATAAAATAAGAACCATTTGCGTAGTTCCAAGTTGATTTTATTGAGATTTATTGGTAAAATTAAATTTTTGTAAACAACCAACGCTAGTGTTGTAACTAAATGAAAATAATTATGTCGATATTTTATCGATATGAAATATTTATATAGGCAAAGACAATATATTATTATAGTCTGGCCAGCCAACGAACGCAGTAGCAATGTACAGCGAACAAAAGTATGACAACACTAAGAATCGTGAAAAAAGCAGCAATGATCATCTATGCTTTTAATTTTAGTTGGTATTTCCGCCCCTTTCATTAGGTGACATTTACGGTGTGTAAAAAGGAGACGGATATATTTCGTCTGATCTGTCATCAACTGCAACATATAATCTGGTTGAGGCAATTGACATATGCCTTAAAAGTGAATTTAAATTTAATTGGGAACGTTGCAGGAGTTCTTTCTCACCCGCGCTTAAGATGAGAGAGTGAAATACACTAGAAACAAATTCAATGTGAATTTAAATATTTGTCACGAAATACGGTGTCTCATCACAAAGGGTTGCCACATTTACGTATTTTGAATTTGCCGCGCATTTCTACTGACAGAAATGGTTTGCCAGACTATATATTAAATTATTGTTTATATAATTAATTGTCAATTGTTCAGATTTCCGGTAAAATAATATATTGCGTCAAAAATAGATTGACGCCGTAGGGGTCAATAATTAGACGCCGACCAAACATCAAAGGATTTGCTCGAAACATGTTAAAAATGACTGTTTTTTACTACTTTCCAATAGAAAAAATATTGTTGCCAAATGTCAGAGGCCTCTTGAGGTCAGTTTTGTATTTTGCGACCACAGATAATCTCCTATGAGGCGGTGCCAGACGTAGGAACATGATGCCGACCGCATCGATAAATACCTATCTGAGTTAACAAAATAAAAATATATTTATGTCATATTTTGATACACTTAAGGGAATCAAAATCATGAAATTGGGCAAGAAGCAATGTCTTATAGCACAAGTATAAGAAACCTAGATTTTCCAACCCAGAGAGGAACTAGGCCGGATTAGGTCCGGTTTCCTCACGATGTTTTAAAAAAATTGAGAAAATTTATCGTATTTTTTTTACGAAAATTGTGTTGAAGAAAGTTATCTCCAAAAACTTATTTCATAGGCAGTTACAAGTTTTTGATACATTGTTTTTCGATAGTAGGTACGGAACCCTCCATAATGCGTGGTCCGACACGCACTTGTTAATTTTTTTATTACATTGGAATACCTGTTACGGATATCAACAGTAAATATCGATATTTAGTAGAAAATTATCATTCACTACACTAATTCTCGCCACGAAGTCATGAAAGACTGAGACAATGACAGCTAAAGTTCTGTCAGATAGCAAGGTGTCTATCTTTTTCTTACTTACTGATAAGTACGTTAGTGAGAGCAGATCGGAAATATAGAAAACGTTCAACTTATAATTTCCGATCTGCTTTTCTCTGATATCTGTGGCCTAACGTGTCCAGGAACGCCACGCGCCACTGGTAAATAATAGTGATTATTTAAATTAAGCGATAGAAATAAAAAAAAACGCGGGGGCCGCTATGTACTGTATTTTGTGTTTAAATAAACATTTGAGTTCATAAAACTAGTTATTACGTTGCTGGATGTGTCGATCTATGAGTTCAAAAATAAAACGGGCGTTTTAACTTTCGACACATAGATTCGAATCTAGCAACATATAATCACTATTTTGATGTACTCAAATGGTACTTAAATAAAAAATACAATAGGTATAGCTACATAGCGGTTCCCTTTTTTAAATATCTATAAGTAGTTAAATTTAAATAATCACAATTATTTACCGGGAGCGCTATTGGATACGTTAAACACTTCTAAAAAACATACATAAAAGTAAGCAACAAGTTTATACTTACATAAAGCTGTAATTACTAATTAGTCATGGTAGTTTTGGCCAGCAGCTGATAGTCAACTGTGATTGTTAACCTCAAAAAACGCTTTAAAGCTGCTGGAAATTTACTCATAAAATATGCTTTGAGATAAAACTAAGTCAGTTTTAAACTGCGCCAATATACTGCTGTTGGCTACGAGATGCTAAAGTTTGTTAAAGATAGTTCACTATCACATTAGTCTATGTAGGGTAACCAGTATCGAGTCTTCATTTTCAAGTTCCAGAACTAACGTAGGTACGTTTTTAAGGTAGGTACTGTGTCCATTATATTATATTGCTTTGCGTACACTGTAATTTTACGCCAATATGGAATTACTACTTACTTTACTTTATTATTATTATTATTACTATGGAATTTTAAAATTTTGATATAAAAGATTTTTTAAATATTAATCTGTATGTGTAGGTATACAATAAAATTTTACATAATTGCACTCGTAACGTAATGGTTTTAGAGTGGTCGAAAATTATGATAAACTAGCCTTTTCCCGCGGCTTCGCCCGCGTACTATAAGTACTCAAAAAGGATACGATACCCATGTTGATTTTCATACTTTGTGACCACATTTGCCCCTTTTAGGGGTTGAATTTTCAAAAAAACCTGAAATACGTGTTTACTCATTTGTCGTTAGGAATACTCCTGTGAAGTTTCGAATAAAATAATCTAACAAATCTTGATTCGCCATACAAACTTTGGACCCCATTTTACCCCCTTAGGGGGTGAATTTTGAAAAATCCTTTCTTAGTGCACCCCTAGACCTTATAAGGAACCTACGTGCCAAATTTGGAATCTCTAGAACCAGCGGTTTGGGCTGTGCGTTGATATGTCAGTCAGTCAGTCAGTCAGTCAGTTTCGTCTTTTATATATTTAGATAAATACATGTTCAAAATGGATATACTTTAAAATTACCTTTGAATAGTTGGAAAATAATAAATTAACATACGGCAGAGAATGTTAACCAGTAACTAGTGACACATTTATCACCTGAGCCTCGTTTGGCAAATGTTTGTTTAAAAACAAAGGACACTTATTAGCTCTATTTAATAATTTAAAAAAAATTAGATTTGTCTTTAGTCGTGTCTACCTACACAGTAAAAAACTTTACACTTTGTTAATAGTCACTGTACGGGTATGACTGATTATGACTGTATAACTTGGCTATGAATACATTAATTCGTAACTCGCTTGTCTTTTGTATAATTTTTTTATGCAAATTAGTTTAAAAATTATTATCTTGAGAGGAGAGTGAGATGAGAGAGAAAGTATATGGCTACTTAGCTTCATTTTGTATTTTTGTTTTACTAAAGTCAATCGGGGTAAGTTCGACTGTAGGAGAAACTGTGCTTACCTACTCTAGGTATGACCGTAAATAAAGGCTTTCACGATGGCTTTCCTTTCCCTTTCCTTATTGGGAAAAGTGTGCTGGTGGTGGTTGAAATACTGTGGCTGTGCTATTCCACTCTCACAGAGCCTATCTGTCATCAGCGGATCAGTGGAGCAGAAATTTGTGCGCTATCTTGGCCACTGGCCAAAATCTTCGTGTTGACCAGTTTGGTAGTGTCACGACACCTATGTTAGGGTAAGGGCATAGGTACGATTATGTAACTACTTCTGTCTCTCTTACACAAATCTACAAATGCATTGCTGTTCTACTCCAGCAAGGGCTTATCTGTCATTGCAGCAAATCAGTGGAGCAGACATTTGTGTGCAATCTTGGCCACTGGAACCGCAGTTTCTATGAAAATTTTCATGGGGACACGCACCTATGTAAGGGTATACAATTATGTAACTTCTTCTATCTTTCTTACAGAAGTATATAAATGCAGTACTGTTCTACTCCAACCAGGGCTTATCTGTCATAACAGCAGATCAGTGGAGCAGAAGTTAGCGCTATCTCGGCCACTGAAACCGCATCGTCTACGAAAATCTTCATGTGGACACGCACCTATATATGTTAGGGTAGGGGCACACGATTATGTAACTATAACTACATCTGTATTCTTACAAGCATCATCTTTTTTCATAAACTTCATTTGACTAATAATAGTTTGTCCTTATCTTTCACTTAGACAGTTGTGTTTGTTAGAAACAGATAAATCATGTACAATGCATGATCAAAGATAGCCAGGTCCAATCTCCTAAATACTCGGCTCTTCTGAATTTCGCTGAGCATCCTCCTCATAAGGCATCCTATACGCTGCGCCTCATTATTGGAAAGGATGAGAGAAAGCCCTAACAGTCTTCTTAGGGTGTTTGCCGACAGATGGGATTCGCCCATGTTAAAAAAATGGATGGACCCGGAGTATGTCCTAAAACTACGGCCAAGACCACCGGGGGATGGGCAGCAGCATCCTCGGAGTGCGGTGGAGATACTGCGATCGCCAACCCGCATGCCAAGCGTGGCGATTACGGCATTCACCCCCCATGGAAAGAACACAAAAACCACGGCCCCGAGTGTCCGGCGACCCCCGGTGCCCTGGTTATGGTAGCGGTAAAATAATATATTGCGTCAAAAATAGATTGACGCCGTAGGGGTCAATAATTAGACGCCGACCAAACATCAAAGGATTTGCTCGAAACATGTTAAAAATGACTGTTTTTTACTACTTTCCAATAGAAAAAATATTGTTGCCAAATGTCAGAGGCCTCTTGAGGTCAGTTTTGTATTTTGCGACCACAGATAATCTCCTATGAGGCGGTGCCAGACGTAGGAACATGATGCCGACCGCATCGATAAATACCTATCTGAGTTAACAAAATAAAAATATATTTATGTCATATTTTGATACACTTAAGGGAATCAAAATCATGAAATTGGGCAAGAAGCAATGTCTTATAGCACAAGTATAAGAAACCTAGATTTTCCAACCCAGAGAGGAACTAGGCCGGATTAGGTCCGGTTTCCTCACGATGTTTTAAAAAAATTGAGAAAATTTATCGTATTTTTTTTACGAAAATTGTGTTGAAGAAAGTTATCTCCAAAAACTTATTTCATAGGCAGTTACAAGTTTTTGATACATTGTTTTTCGATAGTAGGTACGGAACCCTCCATAATGCGTGGTCCGACACGCACTTGTTAATTTTTTTATTACATTGGAATACCTGTTACGGATATCAACAGTAAATATCGATATTTAGTAGAAAATTATCATTCACTACACTAATTCTCGCCACGAAGTCATGAAAGACTGAGACAATGACAGCTAAAGTTCTGTCAGATAGCAAGGTGTCTATCTTTTTCTTACTTACTGATAAGTACGTTAGTGAGAGCAGATCGGAAATATAGAAAACGTTCAACTTATAATTTCCGATCTGCTTTTCTCTGATATCTGTGGCCTAACGTGTCCAGGAACGCCACGCGCCACTGGTAAATAATAGTGATTATTTAAATTAAGCGATAGAAATAAAAAAAAACGCGGGGGCCGCTATGTACTGTATTTTGTGTTTAAATAAACATTTGAGTTCATAAAACTAGTTATTACGTTGCTGGATGTGTCGATCTATGAGTTCAAAAATAAAACGGGCGTTTTAACTTTCGACACATAGATTCGAATCTAGCAACATATAATCACTATTTTGATGTACTCAAATGGTACTTAAATAAAAAATACAATAGGTATAGCTACATAGCGGTTCCCTTTTTTAAATATCTATAAGTAGTTAAATTTAAATAATCACAATTATTTACCGGGAGCGCTATTGGATACGTTAAACACTTCTAAAAAACATACATAAAAGTAAGCAACAAGTTTATACTTACATAAAGCTGTAATTACTAATTAGTCATGGTAGTTTTGGCCAGCAGCTGATAGTCAACTGTGATTGTTAACCTCAAAAAACGCTTTAAAGCTGCTGGAAATTTACTCATAAAATATGCTTTGAGATAAAACTAAGTCAGTTTTAAACTGCGCCAATATACTGCTGTTGGCTACGAGATGCTAAAGTTTGTTAAAGATAGTTCACTATCACATTAGTCTATGTAGGGTAACCAGTATCGAGTCTTCATTTTCAAGTTCCAGAACTAACGTAGGTACGTTTTTAAGGTAGGTACTGTGTCCATTATATTATATTGCTTTGCGTACACTGTAATTTTACGCCAATATGGAATTACTACTTACTTTACTTTATTATTATTATTATTACTATGGAATTTTAAAATTTTGATATAAAAGATTTTTTAAATATTAATCTGTATGTGTAGGTATACAATAAAATTTTACATAATTGCACTCGTAACGTAATGGTTTTAGAGTGGTCGAAAATTATGATAAACTAGCCTTTTCCCGCGGCTTCGCCCGCGTACTATAAGTACTCAAAAAGGATACGATACCCATGTTGATTTTCATACTTTGTGACCACATTTGCCCCTTTTAGGGGTTGAATTTTCAAAAAAACCTGAAATACGTGTTTACTCATTTGTCGTTAGGAATACTCCTGTGAAGTTTCGAATAAAATAATCTAACAAATCTTGATTCGCCATACAAACTTTGGACCCCATTTTACCCCCTTAGGGGGTGAATTTTGAAAAATCCTTTCTTAGTGCACCCCTAGACCTTATAAGGAACCTACGTGCCAAATTTGGAATCTCTAGAACCAGCGGTTTGGGCTGTGCGTTGATATGTCAGTCAGTCAGTCAGTCAGTCAGTTTCGTCTTTTATATATTTAGATAAATACATGTTCAAAATGGATATACTTTAAAATTACCTTTGAATAGTTGGAAAATAATAAATTAACATACGGCAGAGAATGTTAACCAGTAACTAGTGACACATTTATCACCTGAGCCTCGTTTGGCAAATGTTTGTTTAAAAACAAAGGACACTTATTAGCTCTATTTAATAATTTAAAAAAAATTAGATTTGTCTTTAGTCGTGTCTACCTACACAGTAAAAAACTTTACACTTTGTTAATAGTCACTGTACGGGTATGACTGATTATGACTGTATAACTTGGCTATGAATACATTAATTCGTAACTCGCTTGTCTTTTGTATAATTTTTTTATGCAAATTAGTTTAAAAATTATTATCTTGAGAGGAGAGTGAGATGAGAGAGAAAGTATATGGCTACTTAGCTTCATTTTGTATTTTTGTTTTACTAAAGTCAATCGGGGTAAGTTCGACTGTAGGAGAAACTGTGCTTACCTACTCTAGGTATGACCGTAAATAAAGGCTTTCACGATGGCTTTCCTTTCCCTTTCCTTATTGGGAAAAGTGTGCTGGTGGTGGTTGAAATACTGTGGCTGTGCTATTCCACTCTCACAGAGCCTATCTGTCATCAGCGGATCAGTGGAGCAGAAATTTGTGCGCTATCTTGGCCACTGGCCAAAATCTTCGTGTTGACCAGTTTGGTAGTGTCACGACACCTATGTTAGGGTAAGGGCATAGGTACGATTATGTAACTACTTCTGTCTCTCTTACACAAATCTACAAATGCATTGCTGTTCTACTCCAGCAAGGGCTTATCTGTCATTGCAGCAAATCAGTGGAGCAGACATTTGTGTGCAATCTTGGCCACTGGAACCGCAGTTTCTATGAAAATTTTCATGGGGACACGCACCTATGTAAGGGTATACAATTATGTAACTTCTTCTATCTTTCTTACAGAAGTATATAAATGCAGTACTGTTCTACTCCAACCAGGGCTTATCTGTCATAACAGCAGATCAGTGGAGCAGAAGTTAGCGCTATCTCGGCCACTGAAACCGCATCGTCTACGAAAATCTTCATGTGGACACGCACCTATATATGTTAGGGTAGGGGCACACGATTATGTAACTATAACTACATCTGTATTCTTACAAGCATCATCTTTTTTCATAAACTTCATTTGACTAATAATAGTTTGTCCTTATCTTTCACTTAGACAGTTGTGTTTGTTAGAAACAGATAAATCATGTACAATGCATGATCAAAGATAGCCAGGTCCAATCTCCTAAATACTCGGCTCTTCTGAATTTCGCTGAGCATCCTCCTCATAAGGCATCCTATACGCTGCGCCTCATTATTGGAAAGGATGAGAGAAAGCCCTAACAGTCTTCTTAGGGTGTTTGCCGACAGATGGGATTCGCCCATGTTAAAAAAATGGATGGACCCGGAGTATGTCCTAAAACTACGGCCAAGACCACCGGGGGATGGGCAGCAGCATCCTCGGAGTGCGGTGGAGATACTGCGATCGCCAACCCGCATGCCAAGCGTGGCGATTACGGCATTCACCCCCCATGGAAAGAACACAAAAACCACGGCCCCGAGTGTCCGGCGACCCCCGGTGCCCTGGTTATGGTAGCGGCCAGGGTACTAGCGGGGTCAGGGGTGCTAAGAATCTCCGGCAAAGATCCGGCTACCACCACTGACGACTTCTGGCCCTGGCAACTTATAACACGCGTACACTGCGGACCGATGAAAAGATAGTGGAACTGGAGGAAGGATTGAGCAAGTTGCGTTGGGATGTCATCATCAGAGAGGGGGAGGAAACGATAATCCTAAAGTCCGGCAACTTGCTTTATTTCCGGGAGGGCGACCAACGGTCCCAGGGAGGTGTCGGGTTCATCGTCCATAAGTCCCTCGTGAACAACGTGGTGAAGATCGAGAGTGTGTCGACTAGGGTGGCGTACCTTATACTCAGAGTATCCAAGAGGTACTCGTTGAAGGTCATTCAGGTGTATGCGCCGACTTCGGCACACTCCGATGACGAGGTGGAGGCTATGTATGAGGATATATCGAAGGCCATGCATAGCTCCAAAACCTACTTCACCGTTGCTATGTTGGACTTCAACGCGAAACTGGGCAAGAGAGATGGTGAAGAGCTGAGAGTGGGGCAATTTGGATTTGGAAGTCGGAACCACCGGGGCCAACTACTGGCTGGCTTCTTGGAGAAGGAGGGACTCTACATGATGAACTCCTTCTTCAAGAAATGTGAGCACAGGAAGTGGACCTGGATGAGTCCCGACGGTGCAACTAAAAACGAGATTGACTTCATCATGTCGACGAAGAAGCATATATTTAATGATATCTCTGTGATCAATACGGTTAAAACCGGAAGTGATCACCGTCTGGTGAGAGACACATTGAATATATGTGTTAAGCTAGAGCGCTCTCGACTGATGAAGTCTACGTTCCGTCCAGCAGCACTTCAAATCCAAAACCCTGAGAGCTTCCAGCTGGAACTTCAAAACCGTTTCGATTGTCTAGGCGGCGATGTGGACGAATTCAACGACGGGTTTGTGGAAGCTGTCCATAGCACTGGGTCTAAGTTTTTTAAGGCCCAGCGGAGCAATAGAACCAAAAGGCTCTGAAGTCATCGAGGAAACTAGAGAAATGGTTCTGCAATCCTCAGCAGATGCGTCATTATACCGGCAGCTGGCAGCGGCAGCATTTGCGCCAATTCAATACAAATCGTATTGAAGAGGCCATTGAGCAGAATAAGGGCTCTAAAGTTTTCGCAAGAGATCTGTCTATTGGGCAGAGCCAGCTCGCCAAATTAAAAACTGAGGATGGTAGAATCGTTTCATCCAGACCCGAGCTTCTGGGAGAGATAGAGGTTTTTATGGACAGCTATACACATCAACTAGCAGACCTGAAGTTGATCTGGCGGAAGACCCTAGAGCTAGACTGACCCAACATTATACCGAAGCAATCCCGGACATCAGCCTGTACGAGATTAGAATGGCTCTTAAACAGCTCAAAAACAATAAGGCACCTGGTGAAGACAGAATTACAGCCGAACTTCTGAAGGCGGGTGGTAAACCGGTCCTTATGGCCCTTCAGAAGTTGTTCGACTCCGTTTTACTAGAAGGGAGAACGCCTAAGGTGTGGTGGTATTGTTCTTCAATAAGGATGATAACGCGTTACTGAAGAACTACCGACCCATTTCACTTCTGAGCCATGTCTATGAGCTGTTTTCAAGAGTTATTACGAACCGTCTCGCACGCAGGCTAGATGACTTCCAGCCTCCCGAACAAGCCGGTTTCCGAAGAGGCTTTAGTACCGTAGACCACATTCATACGCTCCGTCAGGTTATACATACAGGAGTATAACCTGCCCCTCTGCTTAGCGTTCGTGGACTACGAGAAAGCCTTCGACTCGATCGAAACCTGGGACTATCGCTATATCGAAGTGCTGAAGTGTTTGTACGAGAACGCCACTATGTCAGTCCGACTCCAAGACCAGAACTCGAAGCCTATTCCGTTGCAGCGGGGAGTCAGGCAAGGAGATGTTATTTCTCCTAAACTGTTTACCGCTGCACTGGAGGATGTTTTCAAGACTCTGGACTGGAGAAGGCTATAGCATCAACATAAACGGCGAGTACATCACTCACCTTCGGTTTGCTGACGATATAGTAGTCTTGGCTGAGACCATGGAGGATTTGAGTACGATGCTCGATGACCTCAGTAAAGCCTCCGAGCGAGTTGGTCTAAAGATGAACATGGATAAGACGAAGATCATGTCAAATACCCATGTAGCACCAACTCCCGTTACAATCGGAGACTTTACACTCGAAGTTGTGGACGATTATATATACTTAGGACAGACTGTCCAGTTAGGTAGATCCAACTTCGAGAAAGAGGTCAATCGACGAATCCGACTCGGTTGGGCAGCGTTCGGGAAGCTACGGCACATCTTTTTGTCCAATATTCCGCAGTGTCTCAAGACGAAAGTCTTTGACCAGTGTGTGTTGCCAGTGATGACATATGGAACTGAAACGTGGTCGCGTACAATGGGCCTAATAAGAAGGCTCAAAGTCACCCAAAGGGCAATGGAGAGGGCTATGGTTGGAGTCTCTCTGCGTGATCGCATCAGAAATGAGTCCATCCGCAGCAGAATCAAAGTAACCGATATAGCCCTCCGAATCGCTAAACTAAAGTGGCAGTGGGCGGGGCACATTGCTCGTAGAACCGATGGCCGTTGGGGCGGAAAGGTTCTCGAGTGGCGACCACGAACCGGAAGGCGCACCGTGGGTAGACCCCCCGCAAGGTGGACTGATGACTTGGTGAAGGTCGCGGGAGTCCGCTGGAAGCGGGTGGTGCAGGACCGGTCATTGTGGCACTCTTTGGGGGAGGCCTATGTTCAGCAGTGGACGTCTTTCTGCTGATATGATGATGGTGATGATGATGATGATGATGATGAAAGAAATGGATCGGTATGCATTCTACTTTTGTTAATTTTAATTGGTGACATGTTATTTGATTATTATTTGAATTTAAGTAATGTTTTTGTTTTTATAATTATTATTTTAATTTACTTATGTTGACAGTTTTTAATTTTTTATTATTTTTTAATATTGACATTTCAGATCAAATTATTATTATTATTATTTATTTTTGCGATTAGTTGATTATATTTTCATTACTGGATTCAATTGATAATTAAATTTTTATTGTTATTTTATGTTTATTTTTACTGTTATTGTTTATGGCTCATCCGGTTTTGTCTCTGTGCTGTTTTCTGTGCTTCGTGTTTGTGTTTTTGACTTTTGTCTAGCAATGGTTCTGTAAGTTTTTTGTATGTACTAACACTTTTATGGGCTTTGCCCGAATTAAATGATTATTTAATTTAATTTAATTTATACAAAGCGTTTTTTTGGGAAATCAGTGGGCTTATTATAATAATGTAAAATTGTTCACAAAATTAATTAAACAAAAGAAATGCTATATTATTTGTTTGAAAATAAGTACCTACATACATCGTCGCGCCTATTGAGTACTACGGGGCTAAAAATACATAAACACTGGAACTGAATTTACATAAACCTTACCTGTAATATTTACATAAATGTGCCTATCTTATAATTATCTCTAGCAACTTGTCTGTGTAGCCCCTAAACCCAAATCCTCAATAAAATAAATTCTTTTCACGGTAACTGATTTATCACCAATGAAAGAAGTTTATATTATATTTATACCTCGTAAAATAAAGGGTGGAATAAGCCTTCTGATTAATGAGTTCGAATATCAAGGTCATTTCATTACCATATAAATAGTTTTGTCAGTGAAGTAAAATAACCGTTGCAGATAAAGTAGATAGGTGAAGAAAAAAATCTATTATTTTCCATAAGTATATTTATGTATTAATTTTAACTAAAGTCGGACTAGGCTTTGCAGCGATATTTTTTTTAATACCACGTCGGTGGCAAATAAACATACCGCCCGCCTGATGGTAAGCAGTTACCGTAGCCTATGGACGCCTCTAACTCCAGAGGATTCACATGCGCATTGCCTACCCTTTAAGAGCCTATACACTCCTTTTTTTGGAATCTGGAACAACTGTCACCATAAACGCATTGATTTATACAAAAAGGGAGATATGGTACCCGGCGCTCGATTCTGTGCCATCAAATATAGGCTCCGGCACCTATATTGAATTAGTCGTATGGCAGAGTCTCTCAGTCACACTTTGTGCAATGCGCAAAATATGGAGTTCTCCCTTGCATACCCGTGTTAACTATATAGGTTTATCTCTTTTGCCCATGATGCACATATATTATAGCGGTGTATAGCATTTTACAAGTGTGTAGGTGCAGGACCACATTTCAGTTTTGTTTACTATGAACGTCACTCATCTTCCTTTTTGTTTGTCTATGCATAAACGTAATTTTTTATACAAATTGACACAAAATGTCACTTGCAAAAGTGCAGATTAACGTGATGAAGGTCTTACAGAATCAAGGATTAAGTCCGGAAATGGTTAATTTATTGTTTCATCACAATATATAAAAATACTAGTTGTGCCCGCGGCTCCGCCCGCGTGGAATTCGGTCTTTGTCAGTAAGCGGCTAATTCACCCCTAATATCTCTCCCTCCCCCTTGAGGCGGAACTTGAAGGTCTTGAAGTAAAGTTGACAGATGGATACGCTAGAGGACAGTAGTCCAGATAAAATATTTTACAATTACGACTAAATAAAAGTACACTCAAAAATCAATACTTTTTTTCGTCCCTTTAAAAAATTTTGACATGATTTAAACGACATAGAATAGTAGGTGTAAGAACAGGCGCGGTTGCAGCTTAAAATGGGGGAGGGGGTAACCATTTGACGGGTACGATTGGGGGGGGGGGGGGGGTCATGTCGTATCTGATGCCTATGGAAGAAGTTTTTTGGAGATAACTCAAAAATGGCTGAACCGATAATGTTCAAAACAATTTTCCTAGAAAGTATATGATAAGGCGCATCTGTTAAAATATTTTCATATTTTTTGAACTTACGGTTCAACACGGGGCTACACAACTTTTCTGACTTTCGAAGCGATTATTTCAGAAAATATTCACTTAAAATAGATGTCATATACTTCGGAAAAAGTGACCAAACCCTCCGGTGTCCGAGGCCAGATTGAACTGGCGTCTTCAGCTTTCGCGGCTGACGTCCTGGCCACTAGACCACCCGGTCACGGCGGAACTTGACAAATTTTCTCATGTATATGCAATCTCTGAATTTGAAACGGCTAGGCGCCGTTGACCATACTCTAAGGGCATGCGCAGTACGTGCTTGCACCTCCTATCCGAATCTCTTACGTGATTCTGGTATAGCGGGAGAGCAATTTAAAAAAATTGCAAATCAAAAAATATTGAACAAAATAATTTGATTTGCTTCAAGATTCATAGATGGCAGCACCATCTCTCAGCTACTTAGCTGCATACAAAATACACCTTATGTGTAAATTTTATTCAGATACGTCGCATAGTTTCCGAGTAAAATGCCTGTGATATACGGACGGACAGACAGACAGACAGACATGACGAATCCATAAGGGTTCCGTTTTTTGCCATTTGGCTACGGAACCCTAAAAACATCCGTTAACGTAAAAGGTCGTTTATTGAGAGATATTTGTCGGCGCTTCCGTCATAAACTAATAATTGCGTGGTGGGTTAATTGTTTGGCGTTGTAATTCTACTATCCGGCACTTACGTCCTTTCACTATGCGTTTTTGATTGACAACTCAAAAACAGCTGAACCGATTTTATTTAGTATAGTTTTTATTGAAAGTATTATTTCATGGCTTCACTTCCATTACTTTTTTAAATTTTTTTGGACCTACGGTTCAAAAGTAAGATGGGGGGGGGGGGGGCGCCCTTTTGAAGATGAAACTATCCTTTGTCCTTTCTCGAGACCCATACTATCTCTATACCAAATTTCATCTAAATCAGTTCAGCGGTAAAAAATTCCTCATACCAACTTCCAACCCTTGTTGGTAAATAGTTTTCAAACCCTTGTGGGGGTGAAAAGGGTCACCCCCACAAGGGTTTGAAAACTATCCTACTCGTATGACGTTTCTCGGGACTCAAATTACCTCCACACTAATTTATATCTAAATCGTTTCAACGGTTAAAAATTCAACCCCCTTTTCACCTCCACCAGGGTTGATTTTCGAGATTAAAACTATATATTATCCTTTCCCAGGACTCAAACTATCTCTATACAAAATTTAATCAATATCCGTTCAGCCGTTTTCACGTGATGCGCGGTCAAATAAACAGACAAACAGATAAACAGATAAACAGACAAACAGATAAACAGACAAAAATTCTAAAAATTGTTGGGACGTGTTCTGTTATCGATTCTAAGTATCCCCAGCCAACTTTTTTTCGATTATCTTCCATGTACAGACTTTCAACCCTCTTCAGCTTTATTATATGTATAGATACATATTGAGATTACAAACATACAAAACCTACAGGGTACGAAGTATCTGATTTCCAAAAGTCCACTCTCGCAAAACTTCTTAATGTCTACCTGTCTACGTCTACTCGAAATAACTTACTCCACAACGCTTCAATTCAATCATTCACCATTGATCGCCTTTAACACGTAACCAAAACACTTTTGAAGTGTTTCTTTTGTAGTTTCCCTCAATAAACCTAAACAAGTACTTATTTTTATGCATGATGTCAACTTTAAAAGGTCTTGACTTGAATACGGCCTAAAATATCGGGCACGGGTTATCCTTTGAATAATTCAGTGCGCGTTCTGGCGCTGCGGCAAGTCACATGAGGTTGCCGGGTTGAAGAAGGTATATCGTGACCAATCACCAGGATCTGTCAGTAGTGTCATGAAGATGAATTTTAGCTCCTCTTGGGATGCTCCTTAGCGATATTTCTGTTGTTTCGTAAATGAGTTTCCAAAATTGGTGGTACGAACTGAAGTTTACAATAATCGTATCTTGAATAAAAGTGTAAAAAACTAAAATGTAGAAACATCTAAGTGATAATTTGGTAAAACACTTTTTTACAAAGACAGGAACGGAACTGAACTGTATCTGTAGGATCGGAACAGTAAGAGTATTGCAATAATTTTCTTATTGGTACCAAAGTTCTTATGAGATATGCCCGTAACCGGGACGAGCGGAGGGCTTGATGATAACCATTTGTTCAGCATTGGTTGATAAGAGAGCGAAAATAATGATAATACTAGGTAGTAATAAGCAGTCGTAGTTCGTGGAATTCAAAGATTTTTATAGGATCCTAAAGATTTTTCTGCACTAACTGCCTTTGATCTTCCGATCCAAATAATAAATGGGCTTATTAAACCACTAGGTAAGAGCCAAATAGAAACAATAAAACTTATTGCTACCTTTTTAAGTAATTTGCTGTTTTCACGGCAGGCGTGTGTATAATTTTTATTATTTTATACAGATGCAGAGAAAAGAAAACTCTTGCCCGCTATCTCCCGTCATCTAGCTTCGTCGGATTTGATGGCTCGTCAAACCGACCCTTTTTATGCGTCGACCTAAGAACCTAAGTCTTTGGTACTGTTGGGCATTATTTCCTCATTTGACCACATCCTCGTATCCAAGGTCGTATTCAAGGTTTTACATTGAGGTTGAGGTTCCCAGGATTATTTATTCGTTTGACATTTTGGTTTAGAGCGCTCTTTCATTGTACTTGATGATTGATTGAATGGACAAACTTGAAAATAGATGTCATATACTTCAGAAAAAATGACCAAACCCTCCGGTGTCCGAGGCCAGATGTTCGATGGACAAACTTGTGTAGAATTTCAATAGGGCAAACAAGTGATGTGTTTGTAAGAGGTCTCTTAAACTATATCTTTTTCCTGAATTATATTTGATCTTTGTTAAAAGGGGTTTTATTAGTTAACTATGAATAAAGGAATAAAGAATCGTGAGATTTGAGAAGGAGGATTTTAATTTATAACTATTTACGAAGGCAGTATAACTACAAATTATACTTGATCGAAAAGCGTTCCGTCATAGCTTAAGTGTATGAGGTGTAGTGGTAATTTTTTAAAATGTCGGAATCTTACTAAAGAGTTCTATTGACAATTCCGACATCTTAAAAAATCGTACTATACTTTACCGTACAAAACACAAATTGAAAATCTCATTATTCATGCAAACAAAGTTAAGATGCGGCTGACAACACCCGATGACCTTCAAATTGACTTTACTTAAACAGTTTTTAGCTATAATTACTTGTTTTGGGAAAGTAAAAAAAAAAATTTTATTATTCACTATATTTGGAAGAACTTTGTTAATTCCGATACACGATTGGACGAAATTGGCTCGATAGAAAATAATTCCAAAGTTACATCTTAAAATTAGCTTTAAACAGTTGTATGTCTTCAGTTTCTTGACTTACACGTCTCTAATTAAGGACAATATTCCTCCACACTAATACTAAAAACTTCATGTTTTTATATTCCTCAATGAATGTGTAGTTTTTTTTAATTATTCATTTTGAAATATTTGCAATGAGCTCCCATAATAATCGTAACACGGCGTTTCTCTTTCACTCTCGCTGAAAATGATAGGGATGGAATTTAGCTGTTATCATCCCCTTAAATACCAATAAGGTGTATTGAGGAGCGCGGTGACTTTTCTGTTTATCCCCGCCCCGTGCACTATAAGTTATTAAATACAATAATCTACATATATTTTCGAACGTTAGATATGTCAACGACTTCCACCAACATCCAGTAGAGTATGTGAAAACAGGAGAAGGTATTTTTTTAATACCACGACGGTGGCAAGCAAGCATACGGACCGCCTGATGGTAAGCAGCTACCGTAGCCTATGGAAGCCTGCAACTCTAGAGGTGTCACATGCGCGTTGCCGAGCCTTTACAAAAAGCAGGATTCACTGTGTCGACGACTAAAGGAATAAGAGGGTCCCTCGTCGTCAACACACTGGGCCCGCTTTGAGCTCTTTGGCAACCTTACTCACCAGCAGCAACACACCACTATGAGTAGGGTCTAGTGCTATTTGGCTGTGGTTTTCTGTAAGGTGGAGGTACTTCCCCAGTTAGGCTCTGCTCCAGATTTTAGCGAGACGACTTTCGCATAGCTGTGCCCTACCACACGTAGCGAGATGACATTCACAAAACCCATACCTCTCTTTCGGACATAGTTTAACTACATACCCTGGTCCAGACGTAGTTTAAGGACATGCCCGGGTCCAACCAGAAGAACCAGGGTGGAACCAGTTAAAGTTTAAGTTCTAACGAGAAGGAGTGCTCTATCCAGCAATGCTTTTGGACGAAATTGGAAATTATTTTTTTAATTTTTATTGCACTTAAGAAAACTTAACGCACAAAACGGACTTAATGCCATAAGGCATTCTCTAACAGTCAACCTTCCAAATAAATTAAAAAGATTGTAACATCTATTGCAATAGCAAAATATACGCTTTAAAGGCACCCTTTGCTCTGAAAACTACGTGTATATGAGCCATTGTTAAAAAGCCATTGTTTTTAACCTCGCAGTGTTTCCCCATAAATTATCGCGACCGGGGATTGTGACACTGACTTAAAACACTCGCAGTTTTTTGTAACGTCGTCCATTAAGAGTGACGTAGAGGTGAAAATTCAGTAGGACGATTTATGTGGAACGCCTACTATGACATTGATATTGATGGTATGTTTAATAAAATAACTAAAGAAGTAAGAAATAATACATATTCTGTTATTGGGAAACAGGTTTTTTTCGATAGATCTTTTAAGCCCGCCTGAAGAAGTCGCAACTCAACTTTGTCCTTGGACACGAATGCGGCTGTCATCTGATCGAGAACAGTGGGTGCGCCATATAATTAAATCGCGACATATCCTTTACATATTAAAGTGAGCCATTTTGTAATTGTTAACCGGTATTTGTATTTCCTTAAACGATGGTTTATGTGAAGTTATTAGTTATCTAAGAGATATAATTTTTCAATACGGTAATCTCATTAATTTGTCAGTTTTATGAGGTGTAAGCCACCTTTAGTGCACGGCATCAGTGGTGAGCGTCCGGTTGTGCGTGCAGGGTTGCACTGAGCTTCCAAGTAATTTAAGTAGGTTTACGGTTTACTCTTATAAGTTAGCATTTGTTTGCCATGGGAACGTCGTCGAACGCGCTGCCTGTCGCCGACGCTCGAGCGATTAGGCGGTTATCATAGTGCTGCGGTGTCCGCATTCGGCGACGGTGTGCGAGCGAGATAGAGCTCTATAGAGCTGTCTCGTTCACGGAGCGGGATGCAGCGCCAGTGTAAGATCAATTTTAGGTATCAGTTTGCTCTCTTCTAAGAATCACGATGTAGGTATGAATACATGGCTTTATTATTAATCTGTTTTCGAAATATCGGTAACCGTAAAACACAAATATGTACATACCCGTGTATGTACTATCGGATTCAGAATTGCATGGCCAATTTATGAATGAATGCATTGATAAATTGACCATGCAATTATGAACCTGATGGTACATACTTGAACAGCCTTATTGGAACAGCCTAATGAAATTTAAAACCGCTATGATGTTGTTTATAGCCAATATAAGTCACAGTTATGCGTAGAGGTGATGAAAGCCTATAAAAAATGATCCTGGTCGGAAAAGTGGAAGGCGAAAGACCTAAGGGCGCCCCGGTTTGCCCATAATAAGAAGGCCACCTCAGGCGAACTCCATCAAGCGGTGACGGCTACGGGAGGTCGAGACCGATGGAAACAAATCACAAGGACTGCAAAACCAAGTGGTCACGATAATGAGGGACCAACAGAGAAGAGAGAAGTCACAATACAATTTGTTTTACCGCCTGCGCTCGACCCGACTATGGCCTTGTAGAAGTTTGGTTCTGCTGTACGGTCTAGTATAGTGTATAAGAAGAGTATAATTTATGCAGTCCATTAGGGGATGCCGAATCGCCACATTGTCTCACGTATTGTCACTGCAATCTAAATGGCGAGGTAGGCGCGGTGAGAACACCTACCAGAATCGAGCGGTTAAATATTTTATTCAAAAATGTCCGGCAAGGTTGACTTTTACGGTTAAAAACTAGGCGGCGAAGTGCCTAGTTTATGGTCAAATAAAAATTAAAAAGTTACGGAAATTGCAGGCTCGCGACATAAATGTTGCATACAAATTCCATTTTTGTTGAGGTACAAACTTTTTAAAAAGTTCAACAGCCATACAAAAATAAAGGCAAAGGTCCTAAACAGCCAAAACACAACATCGGTATTTGTTATTTATAATGTTGGTACAGCGACTTTTTAGTTATCTCAAATAGCTTACGGTAAATTCAGAAGAAGAATACACTTCAAACTTTTTAATAAAAATATATAATGGCGGCAAAGCTGAGCGTGTACCGCGAACATAGAATATTGTAGTTTAGAATAAATCTGTCTCTCTCACTCAAAATGAGAAGCGATGGAGATAGAGATAATTATAGGATTCGAATCGAAATTCGATGCTCGCGGTAGTGGTTATTCTATTAACCTAGAAGTTATCCTGAATATATTATTTATGTCAAAATTGTTTGTTGTTCATCAACGTTGGCTGTTTTGCATTATTTTTGAATAAAGCACTATATTGGACTCGGCGTGAAGGGCCATTGCTGGCTTCGTATTAAATTAAACTCCTAAAGTCGTCCGTTTAAACATAATACTCAGCCATCAATGTGCTACTTCACCTCCTCGACAATAATGTACTAATCTTGCCCAGCTGTAACTTAGATAGTTGTAATTTTATTCATGAACTAATACAGGTAAGGAAAGTAGTAATTTGTCTGGAAAAGAGAAGCCAATGGGAATCGAGCTCATTGGACGCTCCACTACCGGTACCTCCCTACTTTTATATCTTAAAAAATTTGAATAGGTAAACTATTTGCATAGGTATATCAAACCTTTCACGGGTAAGTTGGGTTATTGAAGAACATTCAGAGTAAGACACGTATAACATAACTTCGCAATAAACAATAATATTTTGTTATCATAAAATTTTGTATTTTTGTACATTGTTTAATAATTATTATCCAAGCAAGGCTGGTAAACCCATGGAGTCTTATGACATAACCAGCTCTTCTTCCTGAAGGAAAAGCCATTTTAAAAAAATGTATGTATAATGTAAAATCGAATTAAACCATGAATATTGAACCAAAACATTTAATCAATATTGTAACAGACCGACATCTGAAAACATCCAGCTACGCTGTAAGCATTAAATTATTTTGAACTATACTTTGTCTTTGACTTTGAAATAAAATCAATTTGCTACAATACGAAAATGAAGTGAGGGTAGCATACAAAATTATGTTCCTTGATAGGTGACCTTTTTAATTTAGTCGTTGCCAGAGTCGTTCAGTTTCTCTATGGACAGATCTAAGCCTATTTTATAAACAAAATAAATGATTATTTACTTTTTTTATTGAAACGTAAAATAATAAAATTTACATAATTTTAGATTTTTTTAAATGTTGGTTGTTTTAAGTTTGTTTTAGATTTGTCTTTAATCTATGGTTCACGATAGATTATAGAATAGCTCGGTAAAACACGCGGGAAAGATGGGAACCAATCAGAATCAAGCTGAGTTAGTTGGACCAATCAAAATAAGAGTTGTTGAATGGAATGAGAAACGTTGGAATTATTTTGGGGGTTCTCATCTGAAGAGATGGAAGTCGATATAAGGTGGTGGTAGGAAAGATCTGGGCTTTTTCTTCAGCAGAGCGTCGCGTTTAACGGAGATCAGTGAGTTTAGGCTGTAAGGTGCAAATAGTGTTTGAGTTTGTTCACAGATCTGTTATCAAGAGAAATCCACGGCCCGCGCGCTTCTATGGTAACGAAGATGAGGGACCTTGTTGGAGCGCTGGAGACCATTGCATGAAGAATCTCGTGTTCCACGTGGCTCGCAAACATCAGCCACTACTAACTGTCTCGGTAAGAAATTTAGATTTATTCGGGTTTTAATAGCAAGTGCGTATGACGGACTGTCGCGTTAATATTTACAGAATAGTGGGTAGTTTCGGGTTGAAACGTGTTGAGATTTTAAGTTCGTTATTCAGCAGATAATCTGATAGTCTTATCGAGGCGTGTTTATTTAACCAAAATAAAAAGTAAAATCATTGGTTTATGTGTAGATTGCAGTTGGTGAGAATTTCAGTTCGTTATTAAGTACGTCTATCTATTTTGTTGTGTTTCGCCATTTAATTGAGTGAGTTAGTAATTAGTCAAATGTATAACAAAAGAATGGTGATTACAAGCAGAGATTTGATAGAAACCGGGAAAAGACTTAAAAACCTACAGGTATCTATAAAGGGCGTGCGAAGTGGGTATAGATGAATATTATAATTAAAATGTAGGATAACAGTTTACTCGTATTGCATAGCATGGTGTCATTGAATTGGTGGTTGAATTATTTATAAAATTTGTAATCAGTTTTGTTAGTATGAGTGGTTGTCCTTGTCATTTAACCAACTAAATAGGATGCATAATGGATGGGATGGAAGGTTAAATAATTCTAAGTGTATTGTGCGTCGGTGTGTATACGTAAATATTTTATGTGCAATTTTAAATTCATAGTAATGAGGTCATCAAAGTATTGATTCACGGGTTTTATTTATTCGTCGTTGCGCATTTATGTTAATATTTCGTATATGGTAAATAAAGGGGAAGGTATACGTTATCTAAATTATTGTTAGTAGAAACAGTTGGATGAGTAAATACAATTGTAGGTCTTAATCATTAGCGGGTTCAGTTGAACTTGAAGGATTCACCGCGTCGAGCAGAATTCGAACTTGCGACCTTTCGGAACAGCGGTCCGATCGCTCTGACTGGCTGAGCCATCGACGCTTGCTCAGCCTCGGTGAATCTTTCTATCAGTTCCTTCATTGCTTACGTCAGAGGGTTACGTATTTATCTAGTGTTCACGTTTTCTGAGCTGACAATCAGGTTTCTCTAATTTAGTATGATTTACTATCATATTTAACCCATTTATTTATTCTATATAATTAAATGTCATTCATTCTCGAATTACATGCTTCGAGTAAATTAGTAGTTACTTTTGCATTAGTTTATTTTATAACGTTAACAATATTTATTCTTCGTTGTAGTTCAAGTTTAGTATCATTCTTGATAAATAAGTAATTCTACATATCCCACAATAGGGCTTAAAAATAGTAAGCCAACTATGGGAAAATACGTTTTGTTAATCCTTGTTTATTTCTCAAATTCCCGGTTACATCGACTGTGAGAGGGCGCCTTCACCGTAAGCTCCTGAAGGATCGTTGCCGCAGCGTGAGCGCTTCGGTGGCGGGATGCAGCTTCGGGCGTACAGATCTTCCGCCTGTCCAGTTGGACCCATCTTGAAGCCTTGACGAGCACTTCAGGGAGCTGTCGGCAGAGCTGTTCCGGGCCAAGGAGTCTATTGCGAGACTTCGGCGCCATTGCGAAGAGTCAATCCATCCAGCAGAAGTCAGTCTTTCCGGTGTGTTGTTTTTGATTTATTGCTTTAGGCTCATTTTCATTTGTGCCGTATTACTTTATTATCTTTCAGTGTAATTAGTATTCACCAGCATATTTGAACATTAGTGTGCGTTATGCCGCCATAATAAAATTCTACTAAGTTTCGATAAATTGAATATGATGGTATATGCATTGATTTCGTTTAATCACTATAATAGATAATTACATTTTCTAGCTAGTCATGGTGGTGGCTTGCAGGTGCACATGGAAGCTAGCACCATGTTAGTTGTGTAACATATTGGTTAATCAATGTTTTCTATGTATTGCATGCAAATACCATTGTACATTTCCAAGTAATGATTAAGTTAAAGGTTTCTACCGCTCATTCAAATAAATAAACATTATTGAGCAGTTTGTTGCTCAATATACTGCTAAATAATTTAAGTGGTTAAATCCACGTAATTACAAACAGTAAATTATAAAGACATTTACTTTACCTTTTCTTGACGGTGTTTGTTAAACACTGATTGAGAAACCTTTATTACTTATAAGAGTCAAATAGTGAAAATTATGTTTAGGTTGCCCATTAAATAAATGTAGATACTTTGAAAAGTTCAATATAGTCGCTTTTAGTCACTTATAGGTCGCTCATTGACCTTGAAGTTGAAAAAAAAAAACACAAATTAACTAAATTTTTATTTACATATATTGTGTCTTCTATCTAATTAAAACTAGCAAAAACGTGATAAAAACAATGAAAAAACCTTAAATACAGTCAATAATTATAAAACTCATATACTAAGACCCGTGATTTAAAGTTAGACCTACCCTCTTTTACATCGGTAAATGTCATTTCTCACAAGTTTCGATCAGACGATACCCTTATTATGTTACTAGTATTTTATGGTTTTCTTCGTGTTTTTAGTGATTGAGTTTAGTTTTGTGATATAATATTTGAATAAATACTGTAACTAAGGGACAAAATAAGTTCGTTTTCTGTGATTTTGCCTTTGCGGCACTTGATTGGACATTTCGACGGAAAAACTACAGGACCGAAATCTTTTTCTGGGCCAATTGGTGCAAAGTTGCCAAATTGTGAAAGTAAACCTGTAACGGAATTTAACCCGATTCTTGTAAACCTTCCGAATCTTAAAAATGTAAAGTTAAGTACAGATCAACAATATTTGTACGACATATGTGTTGCCGTGTCAGCTGGAGTCGTTAGTACGAATTTAGCAAAACGCAATCCGAGGAAAATGTCACACGCAAGGTGGCTCACAACTGCTAACAGAATACTGCGTCTCTATGTGTCAACTATACGTCCAACTGCTGCCTTAGTATTTTTGGCAAAGTATATCTGTAAAACTTATGCCCCTACCTGGTTTCGGATAAAAATGAACAGCTCATGTAAAGATGGTGCAAGAAATTTGTGGTTTCTCATTGAAAACACTAGAGATCTCCCAGACGACATTAAAGCTGTAGTTAATCCAGTAATACAGCGTAATGCGTATTTCGCACACCCAGAAAACCTACTTTTGTCGATGTTAACAGATGAGAAAAAGCACATTCTAGAACTTGCTTGTAGGAGAATTCTTAAAGCTCGTGCTGCGAAGGACACAAAGGGTGTAAGATCTTTTAACATCCCCAAGATCAACTTTGGTGCGAAAGAGTATTATGACACGATTGACTGGCAGGATAAAAAAATTGTGATAACACAGCCGCCGTTGTTGCATCTGGTAGAAACCAGCGAACTCGAAGCCATAGTTAACATGGGAAATTCAGAAACCATTGAATTTCCAAAGTTTCCATGCCACACGCAATCCGTGGAAAGGTGCGTCAAACTAACGACTGAAGCTGCTGGATCTGTGGCTGAAAATAAAGCTAGAAAGGGCTATATTTTATCTAAAATAAATTCAAGAAAACGCATGCCCAAATTTAATTCAAAACAGGATTTTCATTAGAGTCGTCACTTAAAAAAATATAAAATAATTCGTCTTTTTGTAATATGATATAACAATAAATAATGGAAATAAATCTCTATTTGGTATTTTATTTATTACTACCTACACAATTTTGAGAACTGAAACATGTTTCACTAACAATTAAAGGTAATTTATGGTTTTGGGAGTCATACACATATTTACTAATATTGCATTTTTTCTTGAACTTCAACTTGTTTGAGCAAGCTAAAAGTATATGAAAGTCGTTTATTTTTGTACATATTATGTCATCTCGAGCCTCTAGGCAACTTTTGATAACTATTAGAAGTCGGAAAAAAAAAGTTTTTTTTTCTCCATACTAAAGTGACATACCCTATTGGTTATTTGTAAATCACACGATCTTTCCACTGAAGGAATAGATAATACTTTATGTTGCACTAGTTAAATGATACCTGAAGTCACAATGGTTTTAATCCTCATATATGCCTTGATTTTGGTATGAAGCTCGGATTGCGTGAATCGCAAATGATTTGTGATATCCCATGGATATCATTTACAAAATGCTATTGTTGACATACAGATTGTTCATACAAGTAAAATTCATATTTATATAATGATTTTATATCATTAAGAATATAGACCGATAGTAATATTAGTCGTAGTTATAAAATCGTAGTCGTTGGGAACCTGTCACAATGGATATTATTTCAATAGTGATTGTTCCAACGATGAGGTAGTTATAATTGGAAGTGTCTACAAGTTATAAAGACTCCTTCCAGTTATGACAAAAGGTACTTGGTAACAAAGGTAACGGTATTACCCAAAACTATTTATTAATAATTATGCTAAGCAATGGTTTTGTTCCAAGTTGATGGAGTACGCACCTGTGTTTTATTATAGGGCCTGACCATGCTTTCAACAGTAGTCTTTTGCTTAGTAGAGAGTCACTATAGTGAACTTTGAAAAGGGCAATCTTTGTGGCTGGTATCTTTTTCCCACCAAAATAGACCACTTGAATAGATCTTGTATGTATGATTCATACAAGTGGTATGTTTTACATAAGAGGGTGCGCCTTTTAATTAAATCCAGAGAGATAAACTTCTTAAATGAGTCTTGTTAGATTTATATGGGAAGTATATTTACAACAGGGTTATAACTATCACTCGCAGCCTCCCACCTACGAGACGTTTGTGTTGTTGTTTGCCGATTGTAAGCTGTTAAAGACTCCAATATATATAAATATATAAAGATTTATCTAACATATTATATGGATGAGATGGTTTACATTGGAGTCAACAACGACCTAGACTGACTGCTTGATTCTACTGTGAGAGGGGTAGGGGGTAGGGTTTTTCTAATGTTAAGCTCAGTTATGCGGTCAATCTAGTTTATAAGTACAAACTATTAGTATGATTCAACTTGGACATAAACCCTTATTGTGAACGCTAAGCAATTTGATTACATTATTGGGTAAAAGGTAACAAACCCTAATCCAACTGGCTTATAAAATGAAATAATACTTGTGTTCATACTCCTTTCGAATAACAAATACAATAGAATGGCTGGTTTCATAATATTAGAGGCTGCCCTCACATTATTGACGTGTTTATGGCCGTGCTGGGTGCTATTGTCTATCAACTAACTAGAATAAGCCTCTGTGTCTGAACATACTCGTAATTCTTATCCACACGTGAGATGTTCCAATATGCAAGTCGGGCTGGTTGGTTGTGCATGTATGCTTGATAGGGCCGGGTTAACCTAAGATAATGTAGACGAATGCAAGTCCAATTTATAAAGGACTAACCCATTAGGGTATGCATGTCCAATGATAGGGCCTACCTGAGGGATTTGCTAATCAGCATTCCCATTAGGGTCTGCATGTTCGTCACCTGAGGGTTACGCATTCGTATACAAGTCTAAAAGACGTTTATCTTATGGTTCTGCATGGAATAACTCACGTTGGGACCTTTTGCGTAGACATAGCTTAGCCTATAGTATCGGCGTATGCTCGGTAATTTTATGAGGTATAAAAAGTAGCCTTATAGTTGACTGCAATCATCTATTCTATTTTAATGATAATCTTGATTAATATTAAGATTTTAATGAGCCTATTCCCATATATCTATATTATGACATGATATTATGATCACATTATTAATATTACAATCTTTTAATAAAATTACATCAATCATTATAACATAATATATTTACCTTTTATGTTTAACTTATTACAATTACAGGGTTTACTGCATATAGGAAAATCCTTCTGTTTTATCGCATATACAGTAGTATACAGTGTATACAGTAAATTCAATATTTTGCTATATTCAATTCTTATATAGTCAACAATAGCATTATGTAGGGAGTAGGTATGTTTCACAATAGTAGTTAGTATATGATTGTGATGTTAAATATTGAGGAGGTTATAATTAAATACTTGTTTTAACAGTTTGTAGGTTAATGTAGGATATTACCAAATTTTACTTGTTTTATGTAAAATTATATTTATTTCTTTTAATTTCTGGTTTTTTGTGTTTGTTGAGCATTGTTCAGATTTAATTCTGTTGTTTAGCGTTTCTCACACCTCAGGAGACCTTGGTTATTACTTATCATAATGTAGTCCAATATGTACCACTAGACAATCATGCCATTATTTTATAATTTTTATAAATTGTGTGCCTTTAATCTTTACAAAATTTATTATGTATGTGTGCAGGTTAAACTTGGGCGTCAGAATTTTTTTTCACCGCTATAGTTTTTCTCTGACATATTTTAGCTCTTGAACTGTAGCGGTATATCTAATGTGACCTAACGATTACATTAGATATAATAGTTTATAGATTCATTTTACTTTCCATTAACAGTAATTTCTTATTACTTGAATAAATTTTCTTATTAACTTATATGTTGTTTAAATCCTATGATTTCCCTTAGTGATAAGATCCTCGCTTTCAAAGAAAAGTTTCAGTTAACTTCAAGCTTTAGGTAGGTTCAGCTTTAAAATATTACTGGTTAGTATAGGTGAGTTTTTACAATATTAAGAATAATTGGCTGTTCTGATTCTGACTTATTTATTATTGGGATGTGGAATGCAAAGGAAATGAATTTATTAACGACTGATAATTAATTTATATGCATTAATAAAAGCATATGTGAAAGTATATGTTTGTTTGATAGGTAAATGATAATACTGGAAATAGCTGGAGGAGGCCTTTGCCAATAGGCACACTGAACTAAAAGACTTCATTTAACACAGAAGCAATTTGCAAGCAATATGTTCAGAATAAAGGGCTATACAGGGTGATTCATGAGACGTGAGCAGGCTTAACACTACGGATTCAGTTAATAATAAGCTATTGTTTGATATCAGTATGAGCGTGATAAGCGCAAAAATTTTTTTTTTATTGAAAATAAAATGTTTAAAATTATTTACGACACGCATGGTCACTCTTCAATTAGAATACTCCGTTAAGTACTGATGTCAGAATATTCTCTTGTTTTTCTGTGATATGTGTCAAATTGATGTCTGGTTACTTTGGAAACATCGTATCTCACTTAACTTGACAATTATTTTTTTCATAATCAAAGTGCTGTCATGATTGTTACAGAGGTTTTATCTTTATTGATTTGTTTATGTAGGGTGACCATGATTACAGAGAACAAAATTTCTACGAAACAAAAAGGTAAAAAAACATTGACAAGCGCTATTGTTTCACTTAAAAATGATGGCGGCCGATTCATTACCGTTAACTAAGTGTGTAGGGTTGTTCCTGCTCACGTCTCATGAATCACCCTGTATAAATAAAATAAATGATAATTACAATTTACAATAAAATTGACAATATAGTTGCAATTTCATCTCCTATCCGTTAAAGGGTGGTTGCCAAGAATGCCAAGCCACTTGAAATTTTCCAGCCTCGGCACTATTTAGATTCATGCCAAATCTGAAAACTGTCGTAATCAAGGGATGCTAGCCAATGCAGATAGGCATATACGAGCGCCAAATGCGTCTTAAGTTCTCGTGTAGTGGTCATGCAATCTTTGTATGGTTCTGGTCACTTTATCTGATCTATTCTTTAGCTTAGTTGTGATTGTCTGTTGTACCGGGTGTGTTTCCTGTGTTTAACTTAACGTGCTACGTTCGAGTACTTTAGAATGACTTGGCATAGTAAGCATTACTATATTTAATGATGCGTCGTATCGTGCATTAACCTTGCAGTAGATAAGTCAGAAATACGTATACGTACGTCAAAAGCTTTTTATATTTTACGTCTGGACGGATCTGGATCCAGATTATCGAAAAAAAGTGTAGGTTAAACTTACCTATAGAATTTGTCCGGAAAGACAAGGTATCGAGGACGTCGTAGTTTATTTGGGATTTTTTGAGTTTGACAACCCGGTAGTTCTGCATAAGTGAGAACGAGAACTTATCATGCGTTAAGAAGGGACAACATGATTCGTGACGTCACAGTGAGACCTCTCTGTATAGTATTATTATTTACCCTGTGATAATGTTGTAGGTATGAGACCTACACATTATTCTATTTCCATTTCGGGTAGTAAAAAAACCGGCCAAGTGCGAGTCGGACTCGCGCACCGAGGGTTCCGTACAAACCTGTAGGTATATAAATAAAAGTTCACCCATCACGAAAATCGAGTCATAGCTACGCGTTCATGAGGAAAGGGGTAGTAACTTTAAAATTATTAAAAATATTTTTATTTTATGATGTAACTAAAAAATTACGGTTTTCGCAATTTTTCTTTTATCTGTGCTATAAGACGTTGCTTCGTACCAAATTTCAAGATTCTGAGTTCACGGGAAGTACCCTGTAGGTTTTGATTCCCTTGCAAGTTTCGAAAATTTGCGGCATAAACGGCTGTATCTTTTGATTGCGTTGGCTTAGAAGTTTGATTTCTTCAGAGCTCCAAGGTTCCCTGAGTATTTGATACAAAATTTCAGCTTGATACCTCCACGCGTTCCTGAGAAAAAGGGTCTTGACAGACGGACGGACAGACGGACGGACGGACGGACGGACAACAAAGTGATCCTATAAGGGTTCCGTTTTATCCTTTCGAGGTACGGAACCCTAAAAATCACTTTTTTAAATGCGACTATGAGAAATAATATTATTTGTCATTAATTTGATTGGTTTGGATTCGAACTGAAGATTGGCTTATTCAGATCACGTTTTCTTGACATCAATTGGTTATCAAAATCATGTCGAAATGGTGTCAAAAGGAAATTTTCGAACGAGCGGATCGTAAGCTTAGTGAAGTTCTTACGGAACGGCACGGAACGGAACTTTCAGCTAGTTGCCTAGACGTCCCTGCATTTCAATGGCTTTTTGGTTTTGAATAGTTATAACTTTAAAAACGTTTTTCTGATATTTATTAAACTTGTTGGGGTAGTAGCAGAGCTCTATACAAATCGAGGGTTCATTTATGAGTACGATCGATCAAATGGTTATGGAGCTAGAAGGCTCGAAATAATCATCATTAGGGTCTTTTTATATTGGTCAACTCGTTTGCAAGGAAATCGCGAGTTTTCAGTTCGAGGCGGATTACTATACTTCGTTTTTTTGAGATTAGAAAAAAGTTGATAGAACGATGTACAGGGTTCTTTATAAGGCACAATACATGTCACAACTGTCAAAGTGCCTACGTCGTCATTTAACGTACTTATATATATTTGTATTTATAGTAAAGCCTTGCCTACGTATTTGTAAATGTTATATTGAATATATAACAATATCAACTGAAGAACAAATCAAATTATTTTTAATAAATATTTTGATTTGTTTATTTTAAGTAGACACACTACTATATAAATTATAAACTTATATAGATGGCACATACAAAGGAAAAAGTTCGGATTGGAGATACGGACTCATAATGTTCTACCTTAGATGATTGGCTGAAATGCGCCTTAGCATTTACAAAGATTGCATATACACGGGAAAATTCGACCGGTGCTGCTGTGACCCGGGTGGCCAAGTGGTAAAGGCGTCTACCGCGAATGCAGAAGACGCTGGTTCGATCCCAGCCCTGGGCACCGGAGGCCTAGGTCATTTTTTCCTTTGTATACTACATCTATATAAGTTTATATAACAATATTTTGATAGCAGTTATTTGCACGAAATATTTTATTTTTATCATTGTTGATGTCTTGTGAATGTTGCACAATAAAAAACCTAGAGAAGAAGAGGTTCGAAACGGATGGTTCGATTGTTAAATATTTTCTCGCGTCATCTGTAATTCGTATCTCTCTATTGTGATTCTTATATAACTAAAGGTATTTGCTTGCTCTATTATTGTGCGTTTGGTTGGAGGGTTATGGAGCAATCAGAGGCAGGCCCGAGTGGCATACAACAACAAAAGCCACCTCGTAGTCCACCAAATCTATTACGAGTACCATCACTAAGACAATTGTTTTATCATTTAGTATTATATAATAAAACTATTAAATAACGTTTAGAAGAACTTTTATTTACGAAAATGTAGTAATAAGTGCATATTATGATTGTCAAATATTTTTTTTGTGAATACTGATAAAAAACTGGACGTTAAGTTTCCGTTTAGAACGTATGTGCGTCACTGTCAGTTTTTCAATTTTCACGTGTCTCTAGCGTGATTATTAAAAACTAAATTTTGTTTTTATTGTTGTGTTGGATTATTTTATCTGCAAATTGTTATTATTTATTCACGAATGTGAACTCTTAACCATGTTAACTAATCGTTTGTTGGTGTGCTTGCAGTGTGTTTAAATTGAACATTTAGAACAGGTTGGCAACTACTGTTTCTATGTTTACTCAATTTCTAATCTCAAAAAAAAACGAAGTATAGTTTAAAGTCAATACGATATGGATACGGATACGTCTAACATTTGAGTGTCAGATTCCCTTTTTGTTTAGATGTCATTTTTATGACAAAATACGATCATATTGATAATAGATCTCTAACATTTAAAAATAAGAATACCACCCCATGACTCGCCTTCTCCTTGCATTTTAATTGCATTTTCGATATGGTTTTTAAAACCACTTCCATCTAGATACTATAGAAAGTTTCTTATCGAAGTAAACTCTGTCCACCAAACTTGGATTACTCCGACGTGGCAGTCCAAGTATACAATAAACCTAAAACTCTTCACCGAGTTTTGGCACTCCAAATGGAAAATGCATATAACAGTAAAACGTCGTTTTTACGATCGTATAAAGCTGCGATCTGTTTCGGCGAGGGAAATAGAAAGATATTCCACTTGATTTAAGCGACTGTATTGGTGGGGATGGTGGTTGACCGGGGTTATTTGCGGATAGTCTAGAACGCAATATGACTAGTCATATTACAATAGTGTAATATTTTGCCTATATCGCTTTTAGTCTACGTCGCGAACGGTCTAGAACGCAAAATGTCTACATCAACATCGTCGTTTTATCTTTACGTTAGCGATGTCGACGAAGCCCCACTGCCGCGGTGCTACCATTTCTCTGTAGCTTGGCCTTCGGTCATTTGAAGATACCTAACGAACCTAACCTACCCATGAGTGGTCATTTTGCGTTCTAGACCGTTCGCGATGTAGACTAAAAGCGATATTGGCAAAATATTACACTAGTCATATTGCGTTCTAGACTATCCGCGAATAACCCGTTGACCGCTACGGTTTATGGTAGTTGAGCACTAAATAATACTGATTGCAGGCTACGAGATATCAACATGTGGAGCGTTTGGTACCTGTACATAGGAAATGCATTCAAAAATAGTACGTTCATAGGAATTGCAAAAGAGAAAGTTCGAATGTTTATAGATTTGGTGTTCATGCCAAAGCAAGAAATGGTTTGGGTGTTTATTCCTTCTTAATGCCAAAATGGCCCAATTAATTTGGATGAAATTTGGCAAACAGGTACCTATATTAAAAGCCGAGAATGGACATAGAATACTTTTTATCTAAGGAGGATTTAAATTAAGCGGGAACCCAGCGAGTGGAGCGGGTAAGGCACTTCTAATTCTAAGTGAATTAAGCCGCGGCCACATGTTACTCGTAGTTAACAATATTTCTAAAAAAAACCTTAGACACCTTAGACAACCCTACACGTGATCCCTGGGTGGTGCTAAAAGAGTAACAAACTTGGCAGCTGCACTGTCCCATCTGGACCTCGCAGCACTCACTGGATTTTCTTCATCATCTGCTTTCCCGAGGCTTTCCCACTACTACTACCCCAGATAAGAAATGATATATCCAGTGACATGTAGCCATACGATAAATAATCTTGTCTTACTTTATACAATGAAATGAACACACAGGCTATATTTTCATAATTGGCTACTTTCCTAAAAAAATATATTTAGTCCGTCAGTTAGATTATCAAAAAATATTGGACACGTATTTTTTATTTTGTCAATCAAACAAAAAATGGTGAAGATATAGCCCGTTAAAGTTCTGCGTGACGTCACATTTCAGTACAATTTTTAGTATAATGTGACGTCACGTGGAACTTTAACGGGCTATATCTTCACCAATTTTTGTTTGATTGACAAAATAAAAAATACGTGTCCAATATTTTTTGATAATCTAACTGACGAACTAAATAGAATTATATATTTTTTACCCAGGAAAGTACCCAATTAACGATATTAGGGAACCATTAGTAAAATCTGGCAAGATCTGAATAATTCCGCCTCACTGGCAAACTTCCAGCTACTAATGTAATTGTTTGTATATCGCTCGACCTCTGTCATGTCTGTCTAGTTTTTTGCTATATTTAGTAGCATGAGATACTGTCCTGCTGACTTTTTGGAGATGTGGAATATATTTCTTGAGTAAGCAGAAATGGTATCGGGCGTATCGGTATTTTATTTGATAATTTTAAAAACTAGTTTTTCCCCGCGACTTTTATTGCGTAAGTATTTTGAATGTAGCCAGGTAAACATACCAGTCTCGTGGACATGTCATTCTTTGTAATTTTAAAGTTAATTTGCCTAAGCTTACTTTACGAACTGCGAAGAAAAAGTTACACACACAATGTAGTACTTAGCAGGGTTTCGCGACCCAATGTCATGTATTGATTTGAGATATTATTAGAAAACTGTTGTTTGAAAAAGGTTTTTGTAAATGAAATTTTCAATACCTTTTGAGGAATTACTGAACTAGTCTTAGATATTCTGAATTCTCTTTATATTTACCAAGAATTCGATCAAAATGTGGATTCTATGTCCAATTTCCTTTGTAGAAACTAGTCCACTTTGCAGATAGTTGGAAAGAACAATTTCTAGCGCTCAAACGCGTATAAAGGAGGACTTATTAACGGTCAACAGCTTCTTTCAGCTGGCTAGTGTCTGACAGTTGGCGAGTTTCCGTTGAACTAACTTGGTTTCCGCTTCCTGCCTTTTGGGTTGAGCGAGAAATGGGGAAGTGAGTATAAGGGTATAATTGGGGTATTTTTGGTGTTATAATGAGCCTATGTTGCCACACCACACATAAGTGCCGTAACAGTCGTTAGATAACCCATTTAATTGTTAATAATTTACTCACGCAATATATTCCAGTCATTGGTTTTTATAATTTACTTAGTCGTATCTTATGCGTGCTGCTTAGGCGCCGCAAGATGCGAAAGCTACGGAGTGACAAATAATAATATTATGACAAATAATAATAATATTTAGTATGTATTGTGTTTTTATTATGTAAACTGCGATAATATACATATCTTTATAGTCATATCCAGTGCAAAATATCAACTGGTGGATAAAGGCCTCTCCAAGGCTGTCCAAAACAAGAACACAGTCCTCATCAGCCAACGCCAAGGGTTCCAAATGTTTTGATCCAGCTTCCTCCACCTTGTTTAGTATTTGATGCGTTTCTTTATATGTGGTACTAAATATGAGGTAACTAGAAACCAAGCAAGAAAACAGTTTTTCATACAAATTTGTTCCCGAGTATTCTTAAAAACATTCAGTTAATTGTCATCTTTTTAGGGTTCCGTAGTCAACTAGGAACCCTTATAGTTTCGCCATGTCTGTCCGTCCGTCCGTCCGTCCGCGGATAATCTCAGTGACCGTTAGCACTAGAAAGCTGAAATTTGGTACTAATATGTATATCAATCACGCCGACAAAGTGGTAAAATAAAAAGTGGAAAAAATTATTTATTAGGGTACCTCCCCTATACGTAAAGTGGGGAGTGATTTTTTTTTCATTTCAACCCTAACGTGTGATATATTGTTGGATAGGTATTTAAAAATGAATAGGGGTTTACTAAAATCATTTTTTGATAATGTAAATATTTTCGGAAATAATCGCTCCAGAAGTAAAAATAAATGTGTCCTTCCCCCTCTAACTTTTGAACCATAAGTTTTAAAAATATGAAAAAAATCTCAAAAGTAGAACTTTATAAAAACTTTCTAGGAAAATTATTTTGAACTTGATAGGTTGAATAGTTTTTGAAAAAAAAATTTAAAATAATTTCTGAACTAAGTTTGTAATTTAACCGTATAAGCAGGTTTTTATTGTACCTGTAATTTCTACAAAATCACAATGAAATGACGTGCTTTCAAATAAAGTAAAAACGGTAAAAATCGGTTCACGCAATAAAGAATTATCCCATAAAAATCATCTTCCATACTTTAAGCTCGCGCGCAATACTTTACTTAATTTGCCGATAGATGTCGCTGTACGTGGAACGCTCATATCATATCCTACATGTGTTATTTTAACTCTTAAGTGGGGACACTTACTGTGACGGACGGAAAACTACGGAACCCTACACTGAGCGTGGCCCGACACACTCTTGTTTAAGCTGATTTCGGAAAGATTGAATTAACCATACAACTTGCGTTCCAATGTCAATCAGATGTTATTTATAAAACCATGACTAGACATGTTCTTTCCGTGTGTCTTCTTAAGTTCCGTGGAGGATCTTAAGAAAACCGATCCGAAGAGTGAATCATGGGGTTATCGGTACAAGCATTAAATCTGCCCTAACGGCCACATGAATCCTCCATGAATCACTCGCATGGCGTTCTGATAAACTAGATGTTGCGGTTACGAATGATAATGGGACCTTTTTTATCGATTATGATGACGCAGTAGGTATATAGATAAAGATATTTATGGTATGCAGTATATATCTATGGTGGAAGGCAAATTAAGGATACATACATTACAGAAAACACCAGGAATGAAACTCTGTTTCGTTTTGCAAGTGAAAATCGTAGTAAAGTAACCAGTTTATCAGAACGCATCGCGGGTGATTCATGAAGCGGTTACCACAGTTTTAATAGCTTTGATAACCGCGCAGTCTATTTTAAGGGAACCATTTTTTAAACTTCGAATATTTGCTGTAGTACAGTCACCAGCAATAATCTTAAACAACGAAGCACGCAGCAATATAAGCGGAATATCTGACCATAATCTTGTTTGTAGAGTATTGAGAGTGTGTCACGTAGTTGTGCCGCCTTTTTTGGGAAATATATTATTGCAGGTAACACGTGCCGCCAGGGCCTCTATTCGACATGGCATAACTGACAGTAGGTAACGAGACAACTATGAGATCACACTTTTGTGACAGTTGAAATTTGGGGTTGAATCACACAAGAGTGACATCTAAAATGGTGGCCATAGCCATAGACAAAATGCTCTAGCGAGACCTACTGACAGATTGACAGTTAGGTGTGGACACGTGTGGACAGATGGATTTCACTCTATCACCTAGCGAGACAAGTGTGAGAGCCACGTCTCGCAGTTTGGCATGTCGAATCGGAGGGAGGCTTAGTTAGACATTAAGCAATACCTAATAGCACGCAGTAGTTTATTAATTTCATCCTATGTCCAATTACTAAAAGAAAATGGTATCAATCGATATAAACCAGAAGATCCACTGTATTAATTGAGTTTTTCCTTGGTCTCGAAAGCGCAAATAATTTAGAGGTTCTAAATAACCACCAAAAGGCTGCTTATTTTATCTTCGCAGTGTTGTAAAAAGGTCCGATAGTACCTTACAAAGCATCGCTTGATCAGAACGCACAATGCGTTGGTGATTCATGTGCCAGTTAGGCCAAATCTAATGGCCCGGCCACGCAGAGCTTTTCTTTATTTGATTTTTATTGCTCAAGGAAACTCTTGTAGACGCGGAGTTAATGTTAGAAGTATTTTATACTTAACTACGAGTACATATCATTTCAACTATATAATGAAGGACCTGGCCGGAAAAAGCACGGGACCGAGAGTTATGGAAAGGAGCGGGAGAGGCCTTTGCCCAGCAGTGGGATACTATTTTAGGCTAAAAAAAAAATGAAGGACCTATATAAGACAACTCGATGTCACCACAGATAAGCGCTCCCGTACTAATGTAATGTGGGAGCTCGACCGTATATTTCAAGTTTTGTCCATGTTTTAGACCGGTTATCATGTACTTAGGTATGATACCTAGGTATATTAAAAATGTCTACAAAAATTGAGTTACACATAGAGAGGGGGTTACTGTATAAAATCGCGCATCAGAGGGGCCATACATAGTATGTCTTGCTCTCATACTGGTACGGCGTGCGGAACCGCATTGGTGTGATATCTGTAGTTAAATCATTCATAAATAAAACTAAAAGAGCAATAAGAATCCACAAAACAATCTGTTTGTAGTATTTGGATGGCATATTATTTAGTATATCTGCCATTATCTGTACTCTATCTCTGCAAAACATGTCTTCACAGCGTGAGGCGCATTTAAACAACTTCACCGGAACCGTTGTAGCACTAATGGCAGTCATTGAGCGGAATTTGCAAAGAAATATAGCGTTTTAGCGTTTTAAGCGGCGAATATATGACCTCTAGCTGCATACATGGCAAGGATTGCGCCAAAATACACAGCGTTTGCGTTTTATTTTCGCTAAATTGTTGGATTGTGGGAGCTTAATGTAACTCTGCACACTACAAAATGAAATTGTTAGCAGGGAAAGTTTTTTATTTAAGTGTACTTTGTAAGGACACCAATTTTGGTGGTATGATATAGTAGATTGTACACCAAGGGGATAAAGCACTGTTTTATGTCACGGGCGCTATATTGAATCCTGAACGTAACGAAGGACTCCAGATTTTACTCCCGAGCGCAGCGAGGGGGTTATGACTGAGAGAGAATTAAGACTGAGTCCTGAGTGCAGTGAGGGGTTCAAGCGCGCCCGTGACAAAAACAGCTTTATCCCCGAGGAGTATACTCTACTTTTCTCACCTCTTGCGAGACAATAAAATAGCTAAGGCTACTAGAAACGGATTTTTATTAAAGTAAATCAAAAGTAAAAACCGGCCAAGTGCGTGTCGGACCACACATAGCAGGATTCCGTACCTTCAATGGAATAAGAACCAAACTAATACCAAAAGGTCGTATCTGATTCCTATGGAAAAAGTTTTTTGGAGATAACTCAAAAATGGCTAAACCAATAATGTTCAAAAAATTTTCCTAGAAAGTATATGATATGATAAGGCGCGTCTCCTCAATTTTTTTCATATTTTTTGGACTTACGGTTCAAAAGTTACAGGGGGGGGAACAATTTTTCTGACTTTCGAAGCGATTATTTCAGAAAATATTCACTTAATCACAAAATGGTCAAAAAACCTCAGTGTTATTTTTAAAGACCTATCGATTTATGTGTGACATGTTGATATTTAGTCAAAAATATAAAAAATAAAAATTTTGTTACATGTATGGAGCCCCCCCCCTAAAAAATTGTTTTTTTCAAATTTAACTACATAACTGAGTAGCGGCATACAAAATACACCTTATGTGTAAATTTTATTCAGATACGTCGTATAGTTTCCGAGTAAAATGGCTGTGACATACGGACGGACAGACATACAGACAGACATGACGAATCCATAAGGGTTCCGTTTTTTGCCATTTGGCTACGGAACCCTAAAAATTGATTCTTGATACATTAGTCCATTTTATTCTAATTTTGTCTTCTATTTTTATAGAACCTGCAGTTTTACTCCGTATACTGCAGCGTCTTATGACACTCGCGGCATTTGTTTTAGGTATTTAAAATTGAGGTGGCCAGCACGATTTTCCGAATAAATTCGATTTTCAAATCAGCTCGACGCGGCGGCGCGGGCCCCGGCTGGCGTCGCGGGGCTGTGCACCGTGCGGACTTTATGAAATTAGACTTTAAGCACATAACAATAAGAGCTATGGGAAGTGAATTCACATTATTAACCAGCGGGTTATAATGAGATTTAGTACAACATTATAACCCGGCTAAAGCCAAGGGCTATAATGATTTGCTTTCGGTGAGGTTTGCATGATATATAATTTGGCATTGTCGAGCAGGTGGTGTGAAAAAGTATTTACTTTATCATACTTTGTATCATTATAAGGGCTCTTCAACGTAATTAATAATTATACATTTTGAACGTCTTTTACTAATTAGTTAATGAACTGCTTATCACGATTATATGATCAGTATTTACTTAAACTGTAAAATGTTGGACCCGGGGTATGTCCTTAAACTACGTCCGGACCTGGGTATGTCCTTAAACTACACCAAAAAGAGAGGTATGGGCACTGCGAATGGCATCTCGCTAAGTGTGGTAGGGCACGTTCAGCGAATGTCATCTCGCTCAAATCTGGAGCAGAGCCCGACTGGGGAAGTACCTCCACCTTACAGAAAACCACAGCCAAATAGCACTAGACCCTACTCAAAGTGTTGTGTTCCTGCTGGTGAGTAAGGTTGCCAAAGAGCTCAAAGAGGACCCAGTGTGTTGACGATGAGGGACCTTCTTGTTCCTTTAGTCGTCAACACAGAGAATCCTCCTTTTTGTAAAGGGTCGGCAACGCGCATGTGACTCCTTTGGAGTTGCAGGCGTCCATAGGTTACGGTAGCTGCTTACCATCAGGCGGGCCGTATGCTTGTTTGCCACCGTCGTGGTATAAAAAAAAAATGAAGAAAACGCTGGGTTTCCACCTAATAAAGCCTCTTAATATAGTACCTGATAATATACAGTGTTCCAAAATTTTGCTATACGGGGGAAAAGTGCCTTAAATAAGTATTGAAGTTGGGAAATTTTACTAAAAGACGACTTAATTTGATTTTGAAAACATTTTTGAAAAATCACCTGTCTTATTGACCTGAGAATTAACCAGGAAGTGAATCGACGTTTTTAGGGTTCCGTTCCTCGAAAGGAAAAAACGAACCCTTATAGGATCACTTTGTTGTCCGTCTGTCAAGACCCTTTTTCTCAGAAACGCGTAGAGGTATCAAGCTGAAATTTATATCAAGTACTGAAATTTATACAGATCTCTAAGTCCCTTACCCGTGATTTGCGCCAATTCAATACAAATCGTATTGAAGAGGCCATTGAGCAGAATAAGGGCTCTAAAGTTTTCTCAAGAGATTTGTCTATTGGGCAGAGCCAGCTCGCCAAATTAAAAACTGAGGATGGTAGAATTGTTTCATCCAGACCCGAGCTTCTGGAGGAGATAGAGGACTTTTATGGACAGCTATACACATCAACTAGCAAACCTGAAGTTGATCTGGCGGAAGACCCTAGAGCTAGACTGACCCGACATTATACCGAAGACATCCCGGACATCAGCCTGTACGAGATTAGAATGGCTCTTAAACATAACCATAGGAAGCACATAACCATAGGAAGTACATAACCATTTAGCAACAACGTAGTCGATTTTATTTTCGATCAACCACAGCGCACTGATATCCACACTGGGAAAGTGTATGTGTGTGTTTGTTTGTTTGTTTGTCCGTCTTTCACGGCAAAACGGGGCGACGAATTGACGTGATTTTTTAAGTGGAGATAGTTGAAGGGATGGAGAGTGACATAGGCTACTTTTTGTCTCTTTCTAACCCCCCACTTCCCTAAATTGGGGGGTGGAAGTTTGTATGGTTTGTGAACCCGAATTTAACGCAAGCGAAGCCGCGGGCAAAAGCTAGTTGGAAATAAATAGCCTTTAGAGGTTTTGATTGACACATTAATTGCCACCTATGTTCGTAGCTCGTAGTAGCTACGAACAGAGAACCCGCGAGTCGGGTTCTCGGCGATGAATGTGTAAAGCTATAAGTAGCATCCTGATGACTCATTAAGGGGCTCTGTTGTATACTTTTCGTATAATTATTTTGAAAAAGAAAAGAATATGAGGTTTAAAAAAAACAATAAGATTATATTTGATTCCAACTGTCTATTTTTTTGTTACCATACCCATGTCTACAGACTTTTAAAGGTTCCGTAGTCAACTAGGAATCATTTCATTTCACCATGTCCGTCTGTCCGTCCGTCCGTCTGTCCGCGGTCTAGCTGTGACCGTTACTAGTGAAATTTAGTATGAGTATGTGTTAATCGCGCCGACAAAGTGGTAAAGTCCAAAAAATCATAAAAAGAGGCCTATACCTATAAATACTTTAAATGAATAAATAAATAAACACATAAAATACTCTTTATTGTACACATCAATAAAGTAACTGAGACAGACAAATTACAAAACTTAAGGTAAACAACAGGCGGTCTTATCGCTAGAAGCGATCTCTTCCAGACAACCTTAAGGTAGCGGAGATTGGTTAAATTATTAATGTCAGTAGGTGTTCAAAATCATGACAAGATCTTAATTTATCATACACATAGTAATTATGGCAAAATACTATCTACTAAATCTACTTATATAAATAATCCATTAAAATAAACATACATATTACACAATTTAGACATATAACAAAATAAACTTATCTACTTAAACATACTTACATATACATACTGTTACATATATATAAATAACAGTGCTAGACCATGGAGAAAAGGACTCCGACAAACGTATCACGACGGAGAAAGATAATGAAGTTAAAGATTTTTTTTTAATGAAGTAGGAGACTGTGCGCACCTAATGCCCACGGGCAGTGAGTACTACTTATATTGAATCAAATCGGTTGAGTCGTTTTTGAGTTAAAACTCAAAAACGCCTAGTAAAAACGACGTAAGTGCCGCATAGTAAAATGACGCAAAATATCATATACTAACTTTAAACAAAAAAGAACCGACTTCACTTGGCATCCACCTTTCCAAAAGAAAATGCTCGAGATGCTGTAAAAAATACTCAAATCACTATACTGAAATCACTATATTATAGGCACACCTATAGAGGTGTGCCTATAATAGTTCCTATAATAGATCCTGACCTAGTTACAATGGGACCAACTGTGAAGTATACTCTTTCAAACATCCACGATCGAGTAAGGTATCTTATAGTAAGGAAGTCCCCAGGTGCGAATGGCATCTCCAACCGCATGCTGAGACTTCTGCCCGAACATCTCTTACTCATTTTGGTCGGCATCTTCAATGCCGCCCTGTCCAATAGTCACTTTCCAGCCGCGTGGAAACGTGCCACGGTCATCGAAATAGCGAAGCCCGGCAAACCCCGGGCCTCGCCAACCTCTTACAGGCCCATCAGCTTACTCAGCTCGCTTGCTAAGCTGTATGAGCGACTCATCCTCGCTCGGATTCTCAGGTTCACGACTGAGAATTCAATTATCACGGACGAGCAGTTCGGTTTTCGTGCCGGACACTCGTGCGTCCAACAGGTGCACCGCATCACGGAGCACATGCTGGACGGCTTCTCGCGTCGAACAGGGTTGAAGACGGGAGCGATCTTTCTTGACGTGGCGAAAGCCTTCGACAAGGTCTGGCATAACGGGTTGATATACAAGCTATATCAGATCGGTATGCCGGACAGACTCGTAGTCATAATACGATATTTCCTTACGGACAGAAGCTTTTGCTACCGACTGGAGGGAACGCTTTCACCTCTACATCCTATTAGGGCAGGAGTCCCGCAAGGCTCCGTTCTCTCGCCTACACTCTATTCGTTGTTCACGAACGATATTCCTAGGCACCCGCGTGTCGAACTAGGGTTGTTCGCGGACGACACCGCGCTCTTCACGACGCACAATCGCTACATTCTTGTTCGGAAATACCTCCAAGAGGCAATCAATGGCTTAAGTCAATGGTTTCGTCTTTGGCGTATTGAAGTCAATCCGGACAAGAGCGCAGCGATTATCTTCCACCCTACTGCCATAGGTCCGACAGGCAGGAAGGTGGCTCCGGTCCGGCTTTTTGACCAGCCCATTCCGTGGATTAACGAGGTCAAATATCTAGGCGTCACTCTCGACCGTCGTATGACTTTCAAAAGCCACATCCGTAGGGTACGCAACAGAGCGCTGTTCGTATTAGGAAGGCTAGGGCCGATGATTAACAAGTTTAGTAAAATGTCACTTAGAAATAAGCTGACACTCTACAAGACTTGTGTTCGTCCAATCATGGCATACTCAAGTGTGGTTTTTACCCACGTGGGTATGTCAAGTCTCGAGCCGCTTCAGATCATTCAGAATCGTTTCCTCCGTAGGGCGACTGGAGCCCCGTGGTACCAGACGACCCTCAGTTTGCACCATGACGCGGGGCTTGACACCCTTTATGGTTTCTTTAAGCAGACTGCCCGGCGTTATTTTGACAACGCTCCACACAGTAGTAATCCGTTAGTTAGGAAGGCTGCGAACTACATTCCCAACCCTCCCCCCCCCCGGACTCTTAACACGGAAGTCACTGATTAGGGGCCGCTCGGTTCGGCGGCCTAGACACTACGTCACGGACCCGGACGACGCACTCACAGCGGCCATTCATGAGTTGAGAAATGGAACGCTGTGCGTGCGCCCTCCCCCACATGTACACTGCGGCGCCCCCACCGGCGGGGACGCCCACCTCGGAACAGCCGCGACCACATCAACACGTTCAGTCCCTTATCCACCCGGTACCGCCGCATACCGGATAGAGTCACCCCGACAGTCGTCGGGCCTAGCTGAGTTTCTTGCTGGAGTCTTCTCAGCTAGGCTAGGAGTAGCGAACCAGCGACAAAACTCGCACTAGCTCGATCCCCCCCCACTCACCCAGATCAGGTTGAACTCGCTTCAACTGATCTCGCTGGAAGCGCAAGCTCGGTAGGAGCATTCCAGCGTAGCAACCACGTCACGTCTGGTCGCGGAAGGGTCCTGGATTTTCCCCCGGCAACCATTCCACCAAACAGCCCGCCCGCTTTAGCGCTCCAGAAGCATAAAGCCCAAGTCAGGTTCAAAAAAAAAAAATTAAATCAGTCCAGCCGTCTTCGAATAAAACATAAATAACAAAACGTGAACATAAATAAAATAAAAAAATAGCAAAAACAAAGATCCCGACGAATTGATAACCTTCTCCTTCGAAATCTTGAAGTCGGTTGAAAACAACTTTTTCATTGGGTTTATTTTGACGGGTCGGTAACTACGGAACCCTACGTTGCGCATGGCCCGACATGCTCTTGGCCGGTTTTATTTGTCTATGCTTCTATGGCGTAAGGATTTACAAACATACGATTTTCCTTAAACGATTGGAGCGCCATCTGCGATTTTATCCTCATTCCTTATTTATAATCATGTACAATTTCGTAGTTTATAACCCGTTGTGGGATCGTAAAACTACAAGTCTACATTGACTATATCTTGAAGTTACGAGTGTTCAATACCCTATTGAGAATACAATGTAGTTTTCAATCAAAGAGAATATAAAATACAAAATGCATGCAGATGGCTGCAACTAAATATTTTTAAGACTTTGGAGGAGATGATCTTACGTGTTTGGATTTCATAAATTTATAAACCAAAAATTAATGCTGTAACTAAGTAATTTAGGGGTTGGATTGCAGTTTGATTAAGATTAATTTATGAAAATTGGATATGAATTATAGTAATAATTTTTTAATTTCTACAAAATAAAATTGATCAAGAACTATATATTTTTCTCATCGTTGTTATTATATCATTGATATTACTTCATTCGTGAAGTATATTTCGATATAAAAACTGGCTCCAAATAGCAAATTGTGACTCGTGTGTTTTGTAAGTAAATGAAATATATCAAAACAAAACTTTTTAAAGAAAACTGCATCAGACTCGGTTCTTCCATATATTACGTCACCGGCACAGTTGCTTTATCCCCCTGGGAGGCGGAATATGTTTCTGTTTACAATTCTTGGTCTGCCTTTATTTTGATCACGGCAACAAGACGGCTTCACTTCCGATTGGTTTAAGCTTGCATTGTAGCCATACAAAGGTTAGTTTGAAGCAATGTGAACTTATTGCATGTTTGTGCTTTTACTTGCAACAAGTCTTTGTGATATTGTACAGGTAATAAGCAAATACAGTGTAAGAAAATGGATATACGACGTGGAAATGGTCTTACTGGCTTGCAATAATTATTTTAAATGCTGACATTAAAAATGTTACAAATAACACTAAGATCAATCTAATAATTAACTCTAAAAATAAAACTAAACTAACGGGTTGGCTTAAAGTAATGAGAATTTTCATATTGGAGAATCGAAAAATAAAGTCAATAGCTACAGGTTAATAAATTTTATTTCCATAAACTAGAACATATTCAACATTACAAACAAACATTAAAATATAGGAAAACTCCCTCCATCTTCAATCTTTCGTAACTTGCTTCTGGCTGTTCCACTCACACCTTGGACATCATACAAATTTACTTTTTGTTTAATATGTACTTATCCAAAATTGTATTCGATTGGTAAATTGGCTTCCTACGCATCACTACTTATCATTCTTTTGAAAATTGCCAAATAATCTCTGATTGTTCGACGTTTAGAGACGTCACACTAGATTAAGCAAACTCTAAGTATGCCAAAAATAGTCAAAATTGTTTAAAAAGCAATCCCATACATTATGTATCAAAAGATGCCAACCCAGCAAAAGTCCCTAAAGCTCGACCAATCGAAGGTTCGTGGGATATTTGTAGATAATGATACGAACCAGTTTTTATATACCACGATGGTTTCAAACAAGCATACTTGCCATCGCAAGCACTTGCAAGTAGACATCGAGCTTATGGAAGAATTTAACTCCTTTGTTAGAATTTAACTAATAACATTTTGATGGGTTAAGAGGCAAATACCGAAACAGCTAGTGTAACCTCGTTCTCTTTTCGTTCTTATTTTCTTTAGTTCAGCTCTGGATACTAATAAAATACGCTGCGACATTCATGATATATATATCAGCTGGGAATTCAAATACTACGACAGTTGCTACGTCTTTGTCTTGCAAAGAGACGCGGAAGCAATTTGTTTAAAAATGTCCCGTCTCCCGTCCAATCCATTAAACTACTCAGGCATTCCACAAAACAAAATGGGAACTCGACAATAAATCAAAGTTTTTAAATTATTTCAACGATCGCTTTGTTGAGAAAAGTATGGCTCGGTTCGTCGTAAATCTGCGAGATTTTTGAACTATGTAGTGCTTGAAATTTAGTGGAAAGATAGGAAGAGCGCCTCGCCGCAGTTTTGTGGATTTGAAAAACGAAACACATGCATGGCAATGTCAAAAAACGATAAGTACACGTGTGTAAACGTGTAAACGCATTGTGACGACTACGTCAATGTTTATATGTTTATATGTTTGCTGACGTTAGTCTTTAACTCCTTTTAATCATGTTACGTTGTATTATGTAATATAAAGGATGACAGAAAATATATGCATAGGAAAGGAAAATGACTACTCATATCGCCGTCATTGTAAGGCCAGAGCCTTATCACGATTCCTGTTTTTCGTTACGCCCGATTGCCGATGTTCAGCCTCAAGGCATAAACAAATAAAGTGAATGTCCATTGTTGATTGACAGACAAACATCCCGAGTCTGTTGAATAATTTATGGCGTCAAGCAAATATTTGCTCCTTTCAGAAATCAAAGAGGCGATGAAAATGTCACCTCTTTATATATTTCTTGATTAGATTGAGCTGATTTAAGACGGTTTTTGTGTTAAAATAAAATTTTTGATTTATCTGTAATGGTGACTATTCAGTATTTTTAGCTTTTACAACACATTTGATATGGGTTACAAAAACGGGGTATTTACCATGTGTATTTGTTTTCTCGAGTTTCCAATATTTCGGCACAGTAACACTCCGTGCTAATGGCGCATGCAACTGTGCCACCATGTTAGCTTAAAAATTTGTTATGGGTTATTTAATACTACAAAATGGTACAAACACAATACAAATAAAACAAGATTCCAACCACTATAAAAAGTAGCGCGCTGTTGCACCGGTTGCACGACGCGTTGCCGACTGCTGGCCTGCGTCCCGCTCGCCGCGCCGCGCGCTACGGGCCGGTTCAAAATAGCACTCTTAGTGCTTGAAGATGGAGACCTAAGCTCTCCGAAACATGTCGCGCGAAGTGACTAAAGTGACGTGAGTGTAACCGTTATATTTTATAGTGATAGTATGTCTCACGAAAGTTTAAATTTAATAAGATTTCAACCCGTAACCGAAACCGTGTATCGAAGAGTAGTATAATTTTGACTGACACCGTGTATTCCTATTAAAAAATCGACTTTATTTTAAAATTATTTAATTTAAAATTAACTACACGCGGTTAAGACCCGTTTATAAAAGATAAAGATTATTCTTCAGTTTAGGCACATTACAAATTTAATATAACAATGCACTTATGAACATCAGAGAGAGAGAGAGAGAAAAAAACTACCACCAAAACCAATATAAATCTGCAAAAACCGTGAAAGTTTAAATGCGTTGTGCTAAGTTTCATGTTTTTCCTACTTTCTTCTGAGTGCATTTTAAAGCTTTTCCACAATTTCCAAGTTTATCGAATTAAGTCAATTCTCCAATGAACTAGACTCGGCCCGAGCTAAAGTAATTGGATCCGGAACTGGCTAAGCAATCGACAAGATGTTGTTACCTGTTTTATAACCAACAATTTCTTGTTTCACAGCATTTCTTGTGTTCCTGCTTGTGGTAAGGTTACCAGAGAGCTCAACGAAGATGGAAGTGTATTGACGACAGGGAACTCTCTTATCCCGGACAGCAGCTATAACCGGACTTAAAACGGATACCAAAATAAAAGTCAAAAACGTGTATGTATGTAGGTGCCGCATTCGAATTTTAAAATACATAAACAATACGTTAAAAACACAACTATCTATCTCCAACACACAACAAATAATCAACCAATATTGAAGTTGTGTTGGAGTGACATCGGATTATTTTTTCTGATTTAGACGTTTACGCGCTAGCTGTATTGCGTAGTTAATGCATTGGAGTTGTATTGAAGTTGGGTCGTGTTTATACGTGTTTTAAAGTCAGAATACGGCCCAAGGTAATGTTATCTTTTTTTTGCGTTGTAACATGTTATACCACATCCCTATTTACCTAACTTGTGTGTCTTTTCCTAACTTTCTCCGTGAGCTAATCTCAGAGGCGTAGCTTGAAGGCATTGTTAGAAAATGTTATTGTTCGTTGTGTTGGTTTAATTCTACAATCCCCTCATCTCATGTGAATTCATGGCTGTTGAAAAACAGTGTTAATTAATTCCTTTCAGAAAGGAGGAATCTTATATTTTCCAGGATTTTTTTAAAATAACTATTATGAATTAAATAGTTAGAAAAAAACCCCGAAACGACTGAACCGATTGTTATAAAATACTAGCGACCCGCCCCGGCTTCGTACGGGATAAAAAATGGTTATTGTGGGTTATCCCTAAGAGATAGACATATACAATTGCGGACTTTTTTGTAGACCTTTTTAAGATGTACAGTACTGTAATGCATTATTTTGATCTATCTCTTAGGACTCAGCCAGCGTTTGCAATGTAAGCGCAAAAATGGGTTTATTTACGACATCACATTAGAAATCTCTAAAATTATCAATGTTTCTCTACTATATTATGCATGTATTATACATATAAACCTTCCTCTTGAATCACTCTATCTATTTAAAAAAACGCATCAAAATCCGTTGCTTAGTTTTAAAGATCTAAGCATACATAGGGAAAAACAGCAGAAAGCGACTTTGTTTTATATACTATGTAGTGATGTCTAATATCACTCATTCACACACTCATTTAAATCGGTTCAAACATTTTAGTGCTACGGTGTCACAGACAGATACACAGACACACATAGTGGTCAAACTTATATCACCCCTTTTTGTGTCGGGGTTTAAAACGGAAATAATAATAATAACAATACATTTATTTGTGACGCTCACTACAATAATTAAAAGACAATAAAAATTAAAACAAAAGATGAACGTCCATCACAAAATGGACGCAACTCAGCATAATGCCAGCTTAAAAACCGGCGCTGGTCTTCCGTAGGGCCCATTCGGTAAAGCCACGACAGATAACACACAATATTACTCAAATCCAAACAAATCGAGAACATGAAAAACAAACGCATACTTGTCCATGAACACAACTGAAATAAATTAAACTATTGAGTCAACGTAATACGATCGCTCTGGTCTGGTCTGGTGGTTCGATCTGGTCTCATACGACATCTTGTGGAGCAAGGTGTCGTCTGAGACCAGTCTCCCGGCAGAGTTGGTTGCGGTCTTTGATTACTGGTATAACAATCAAATCAACTCTGTGCGATGGGCAGGCGTACACTCGGAAGATTACATGCTGGATTGTGGAGTAAGGCAGGGGGGGGTCACCTCTCCGACCTTGTTTAACATATACTTGGACGGACTGATTGAGGAGCTCAGCGGCGCCAAGGTCGGCTGTCATATTGGTGGCACCTGTCTCAACAACATAAGTTATGCTGACGATATGGTGCTACTGGCTCCCTCAATCAGTGCGATCAGGAAGCTCCTAGGCATTTGTGAGCGGTATGCGGGGAGACATGGGCTCAGGTACAACACCACTAAGAGCGAGTTGCTCATTTTCATGGCAGGCCACAAAAAATTGGAAGTCCCTCCTGTTAGGTTAAATGGTGCAGTCCTGAAGAGAGTACAGCGGTTTAAATACCTGGGCCACTGGATCACCGAAAGCCTTAATGATGACCCCGATATTGAGAGGGAGCGCAGGGCAATGGCGGTTCGTTGCAATATGCTGGTACGCAGGTTTGCAAAATGCAGTAAGGATGTCAAGGTCACGCTTTTTAAAGCCTATTGTCAATCTTTTTATGCTTGCAGCCTGTGGACTAGTTTCACGCAACGATCGTACAATGCCCTGCGAATACAATATAATAATGCGTTTAGGATGCTAATGGGTTTGCCGCGATACTGCAGCGCTTCGGGGATGTTTGCCAACGCCCGTACGGATGACTTTCACGCTATCATCCGTAAAAGAGCGGCATCCCTATTGTACAGGCTGCAGAGTGGTACCAACAGCATCCTAAACGCATTAGTCACTAGAATAGACTGCCCACTGATGAGGCGTTGGGATAAACTGCATGAACCCAATGCCTCGTCAAAACAATAATAATAATTTAATTTTGCAATTGGTTTTTTATGTTTTATTGTATTTTATAATTATAATTTATGAATATCCGTAATACTAACATAGGTTAAGTCGTATAATTGTAACTAACATTGTATGGGACTTGTGCCTGAAATAAATAATTTCATTTCATTTCATTTTCAATACACTTTATTCCATTCCAATCATGACTGACTGACATTGACATGAACCCAAACAAGGAGTCAATATATCACAATCCTCTCCACTAAAATAACAATAAAATAAACAAAACGAAACGAAATGAAATAAACAACTACAACTAAAGTCTTGTAATGGTTGTCGTGAGGGCAACCACATATATCCTTCAGCCTGAGGGGCTTTGTGACGGTTTCCAGGCTAACTCAGGGTTAAAGTCAAACACCAAGGTAACTAATATAATTGGGTCTTGTACGCCCTTTATTGAAAGTAAACCTTAGTCTAAGTTGTAAGTTAGGTCTCCTGAAGGGAGCTAGATTCTATGCTACGCGATAGTTCCGGTATTCTTCCGGGGTACGCGATTACGCGGTACGGCGATCCTGGTTTAGGATAGGACGTCGGAGTGTTCCCCGTGGAACGGCGGGATCAGGAATAAACCCCCGGCTAACGACGCGTGGTTTCGCGCGGCCTTCTGGGTTTACGGGTATCGGGACAAGCTGGGGAAACCTCCCGGCTAACAACGCGTGATTTCGCGCGGCCCTCTGAGGTTATACTACGGGGGAAGGCGAATGGGAAAGTCCTCCGGCTAACGACGCGTGATTTCGTGCGGCCTTCTAGGACTAGCAGCCGTTGTTCGTCGCTCGAGCTCGGAACATCGACTGCCACTGCGGCATCGTGTCAATTCTTTCATTGCCCCCTTCTGGGGCATGAGTGGCCTTTCCATCCTTACAGATATTTGGCGGAATCCGGTTCGCCTCCCGTGACTGTTCTGCCTTTTATAGGCGATGACTTCTTTAGCCTTCTTGGCTGTGTGAGAGTCCCCTGGGGTTGCCCAGGGGGGGGGGGTTGCTTCTTAGCTTTCCTCCGGCTGGTGACTTCGCGCTAACTCCCTGGGGAGTGGGCGCTGTCGGCGGTTATCCGGCGGGCGTGCGTGGAGCGGCGCGATGCCCTGCAGGTGTTGGTGGCGCGAGTTGTCAGCTCGTTCGAACATCTTGCGCGAGAGGTGGCTTATGAAGGCGTCCAGGCTCTGCCATCTGAGTCCTTGTTGGATGTCAATGTTCCGCACGAAGCGGGGGGCGTTCACGATGGTGCGCAGGGTTGAGTTCTCCTGCGCACGCAGTCTCTTTTTATTGGTTTCTGCCGTCATGGCGTACCATGCAGGAGCTGCGTACGTCAGGCGGGATCGCAGGTACGTTTTGTATATCCCCAGCTTCGTGCGGCGGGGGAGGTTGCTGCAGAGCACTGGACGGAGCAGGGTGCGGGCGCTTTTGACGCGACGGACCACCTCGTCCACGTGGGGCTTCATGGTCAGCCTCCGGTCGATGGTCACTCCCAGGTATTTCACCGAGGGTGACCACGCGATGTGCTGCCCCAACATCTTGAGCGGAGACGGGAGGGCGGTGCTGCCTGTTAACATCGCTTGTGTTTTTCCCACGTTGACGGACAACCTCCACCTGGCGAGCCAGTCGGGGATGGCGTCGAGGGACCTCTGGAGTTTCTTAGCGGCGTGCGGTGCGTTCATGGACGTAGCGAAGAAAGCTGCGTCGTCCGCGTAGAGGCCCATCTTGACATCCCCGATGACTGGAAGGTCGTCCGTATACAGGCAGTAGCAGGCTGGCGAGAGGACGCTTCCCTGTGGGACGCCCGCATAAATCGGGCGCTCCTTGGAGATGACGTCCTCGACTGCGACTGAGAAGCGGCGCTCGGTGAGGAAGGAGGCCAGGACATGTACTATCCGCCGGGGGGCTTGGGTCTTCGACAGTTTGTAGACAAGCCCCTCGTGCCACACTCTGTCGAAGGCCTTTTCCATGTCCAGGCATGCGGCTGCTGTGTACTCCTTTTTGTTGGAAGCCGTCGTCATTAGGTGGAGTACTCTTGTCAGTTGCAGGGTCGTTGAGTGGCCGTCTCTGAAGCCGAACTGTTCAGGCCGAAGTTCGATAAAGGGTTGGAGCCTACCCAGCAGGAGCCGCTCGAACACTTTGGAGAGATTGCTGAGCAACGTGATGGGCCTGTAGTTTTCGGGTCTTCTGCGGTTCTTTCCCGGTTTTGGCAGCATTATCACCCGGCCCAGTTTCCAGGCTGTCGGGTAGTGGCCCGAGCGCAGGATCCCGTTGAACAGGCGAGTCACCGCCGCAATGGAGCTTTACGGCCGGCGTCTGAGGGCCATGTTCGGGATCGTGTCGGCGCCCGGGGCTTTCTTTAGTTTGCAGCGCAGGAGAGTTCGCTGCACTTGGCCGGGTGAAAAGAAGACCGGGTCCTCTTCTGCCTCCAGCGGTTGCTCTAGATATCTCTCCAGGTGTTGCTCTACTGCTTGGTGATGTACGTGGTCTTGCACGGGGTTCGGTCTGAACTGTTGACCCAGGCACTTGGCGAAGATTTCCGCCCTGTCCTCCGCCTTGTATCTGGGTTGTCCGGATTCATCTTCAAGTGGGCGAGTTGACTCTCGCGTCGTGCCGAGTTGACGGCATAGACGGTGAATCGAGGGGATGTCACCGTCTAAAGACGCGGTGTGGCTCTCCCAGCTTTCCGCGGCGTGGGTGCTCAGCTCCTTCTGGACCCTCTTAACTAGGGCGTTGAGCTCCGTTTTGAGGGTGGGGCATCTGGTGGTTTGCCATCTCCTCCTCAGGACGTGCTTGCGCTTGATGAGATCCATGATCCTTCGTGGTAGGAGAGGGAGTCTCCCACGACTCTGGATGGTGTGCGAGGCTGTGTTGAGCGCGTCCTGAATGTTGGAGGTGATGGCGTTGGTGGCATTCTCCACTTCCTCGGCTGACGTGACGGCCGAGGGCTGCTGCTTCTTCTAGGGCTTCAGCGTAAGTCTCCCAGTTAACTCGACGGCCGGGTCGGGAGAGATGTGCCTTGATTGGCAGGTCGTCCAGTTGCAGGAGTACGGGGCGGTGGTCCGATGGTAGATCGGGCAGGGTCTCCTGCGACATGGCTGCTGCGATGTTTTTGTGGACCACAAAGTCAATGATATCCGCCGTGCCGTGCCTGTCGTCGTAATGCGTCGGCTCTTCGGGTCCGGATATCTCGAAGTTGTGGTCCACGGCGGCTTGGTAAATGGCGCGGCCCGCTGGATCCTGCCTTGTCGCGTGCCAGGCCTAGTGTTTAGCATTCCAGTCCCCAGCCAGGATAGCTGGGGACAGGGGGCTGAGGAGCTTGAGGAGGTCGCGTTGAAGGCTGCCCACGCAGCCTGCTGGTCGGTATACGGCGTATAGGCGGAGATCATGGCCCAAGACTCTTATGTCGATCCCCAGGGCATAGAGGGAATCGAGGGGCTGGAACTCCACCGGTTGGTGGACGATGGATCTCCGCACTAAGACTGCTAGGCCCCGGTAGGCTGTGCCGTTGGGCTGCACCTCTTCCTTTCGGTACGTTGCGTAGCCGGGGATTTTCAGTGGAGTCTCGGCGCGCAGGAGCGTTTCGCATATCAACATCACGTCCACATTTTGTGTCGTGATGAAGTTCCGCAGAAGTAGTATCTTCGAGCGTAGCCCCTGCGCGTTCCAGTACACAATCTAAAAAGACTGTTGCCAGTATAGCCGCCTGTCTAAAATTCTTTCCCCGAGCTGTTACCAAGGTGTCATCGGCATAACAGCAGAGATCTATGCCATGTAGGTTTGCACCCCGTAGAACCCAGTCATACCCAATATTCCACAGAAGTGGTCCAAGAACCGACCCCTGTGGAACACCGCGGGACATCGGGTATCTTGCCCACTCCTTAGGACCCGGGTATGTTACATACCTCTCAGATAAGTACGAATCAATTATCCGCCACAGGTAACCTGGCACCTCGTGGTATCGCAGCGCCTCCTTAACACAACTCCATGGCAGCGTGTTAAATGCATTTGCAATATCTAGAGACACTGCCAAGACAACTTCTCCTCGAGACACTGCTTCGTCTGCCAGGGCCTTAACACGAAGAATGGCACCGACTGTAGAACGACCACCACGGAATCCGAACTGACAGTCCGCCACATCAGGTCCGACACGTGTAAGGTGCTTGATGAGGCGGTTAGCTATTATGCGCTCGAAAAGCTTCGCAACTTCATCAAGTAAAATTATCGGACGGTATGCAGATGGAGAATCAGCCGGGCGCCCTTCCTTTTTTAGCAGAACTAGCTTGCCAGTCTTCCACTGCCGTGGAAATGTGCTTTGTTGAAAGCAAGCTGAAAACATTCTCAGAATTCTCGGCTCTAGAACTTTGCTGCTCAAGACCCAGGCACGGCCCGGTATACCGTCCAGGCCCGGGGCTGTATTTTTGGCCTTGAGCCTAAGCATAGCTGCTCCTTACTCACCTTCGGAAACATCCGGCACTTCCTCTTCTTCATATATTGCTGTCGGTGCTGGTGCCATTGCGGGTGGCACAAAGTTTTCGCAGGTCGGAAAAAGTGCTTCCACCACATCTCGTAGTAAGTCTGGCTCGAGAATTCGCGTCAGGGGGGGAGCCCAGGAGCGAAGCTTGCTTCGGACCATCTTATATGGTCGCCCCCACGGGTCATTATTTAGTGTCTTTAACATTTCTTGCTGAGCGCCTTCCTTTGCCTGTTTTATTGCAAGCTGCAGGGCTTTTGTACGCTCTCTGTAGAGTGTATACAGTTCTGTTTCCCGGACAGGATCTCTGAGTCTTCTCCTTCGCTGATGACTATAGAGGCGCCTCGCCGCAACGCATGACTCTCGTAGTTGTTGGAGATCCATTGACCACCAGTAAACCTGCCGTTTAGGCGGATGGGGCTTAGCTCGAGGCATTGCTGCGTCGCAAATGTTTATCATAGCTCCATTGAGCCACTGTGTTTCTTCTTCTACGTCTACCGGGTCTGCAGGGACCGGGTTCCAGGCTTGAACATTTGCGGCTAGAGCTAATGACTCCCTATCGAGACGTTTCAGTGCCCAACGCGGTCCGTCGCCAGGTAGTGACTGACTAATAGGCCCACTGGCAGTATTTGGGACCGTGGAGACCTTGTATTGTATGTAGCGGTGATCCGATAACGTTTCCTCATTTTCTAGCACTTCCCAAGCGTGGATATGACGTCCCAAGGCAGCATTTGCAAATGTCACGTCTACAATGGAGCCACCCTGTTGGCGCACACGTGTTGACTGAGCCCTGATTGACCACGATCAGACCTGCGGCAATTGCCCACTCTTCCAATTCATATCCTCGCACGTCTGTAGACGGTGATCCCCACGCTATGGACTTGACGTTTAGATCACCGGCAACAAGCACGGGCCGTGGATGGCTTCGGCCGATAACTGCACCCACATCTGCCAGGTAGGACTCGAATTCGGCCAAGCTCCTATTAGGCGAGAAATAAACACCCACCACCATGATGCCGCCGAGGAGCACAGCTACGAATCCTTTTCCCTTCTCTACTTTCTCGAAAGGAGGTGAGCCAGCAGCAGTTTGGGTGATTATCGCCACCAAACCGTCATGGTCCCCAGCCCAATTGTCCCTTTGGGGGATAAAGTATGGTTCGGAGACGATAGCCACGTGTGCCAACCACTGCGACATGCTCTGGAACAGGAGGTCCTGAGCTCTAAGGCAGTGGTTAAGGTTCCCCTGTAAGAATGTTAGTGCCATTATATTATATCCATTGGCGCTACCTGCTCAGCCTCAGCCGCAACAGTAGCGGATGGGTGGACGGATTGCGAGGGAGCACGGGAGCTATCGCTATTCTTCTTCCCCTTCTTATTTTGCTCGGATGCAGTACACGCCTTGCTACCGATTGTGTGTCCTGCCGGTTTGTTGGCCGCCGCACAGAGAACACAGTGCGGCGTGGCAAAGCATGTGGCCGCCTTATGACCAGACTGTCCACAGCGAGTAACACACGTCGCTTCGGTCCTCTAGTGCCTTGCACTTTGCGTGAACATGACCCGCTTCAAGACAGCGGAAGCAGCGCATAGGTTTTTGTTCAAGCAGCTGTACACTTGCCGAGACCCATCCAACAAGGAGTCGGCCGCCCTCCATTAATTTTTTCACTGCTGCAATTGGACAGCGAACCCAGATTGAGCCCAGACCTGAGAAGTCTTGACGGATTTCACCGCATTTAACTTGGTCTAGGGTACATCCGCCCACTTTTACCACTGCTTCTTTCACATCTTCTAGCGTGACGGAGTCATCCAATTTTGAGATTCGCACTTCAGCGGTTTTCTCAGGTCTAGAGACTTGAACGACATCATTATTTAGAACTTCCCTCAGTTTATTGGCGAGAGCATCTGCTTTCTCGCCGCTAGTTGCTCCGGGTACTTCTATAATAGTTGCCCCCGTGACAGCCCGCTTGAACCGCACTCCCTGAATTTGTAGTTCACTTAGATCAATCTTTGACCTGGCCTCCTTTAGAATGTCCCCGTAAGTGGTCTTGCCGTCTCCGGTTTCTTGCTTTAGCGTAAGAATTACTGCCGCCGAACGAGGAAGGCGCAGATTGCCGGATTTGGGCTTCTTAGGCTTCTGCCTGTCCTTCTTGGGCTTCGTAGCCTTCTGCTGATGCATTTGCGGAGCCGAGCGAGGGTTTGCTACCTTATTAGTTTGTCCTGTTCGGCCCGCAATCCTCCAAGATTCATCCCTAACCGTAGGAGCTGACGGCATAGGCTGAGGAGAAGGTGATCCGGCAGAGCGAGCCGCGGCGGCTTCGGCTGCTGCGAGGTTCGTCTTCTTCTGCCTTCTTTTCTTCCCTTTCCCCGTCTCTTTGTTCCCTTTTTGCGGTTCCTCAGTAAAATTCGGGGTACCTCGTCTTGTAGCTGACCTGAGAGCGATTTCGGGCTTCTGGTTATGGGGAGCGACCTGCTGAGCAACCTGTTTCCGGTCAGCTGCCAGCGGGGGCCGCATTGGTTTGGCCGGTAGAAGCCTGCCCTCCAGCTCTAAAGCTCCCATCCTCGCATCAAGCATCAGCCCTATTTGTTCCGTCACGGATCTTGTTATATCCTCGATACTAAGGGACCCTCTGACACTCTTGCGGGAGCTACTGGTGTTCTCTTTGGGTGGAGACGGCCTCTTAAACTGGTCCCGAAAGTCTGCTCTCAGCTGCGCCATCTCGGCTCGAAGCTCCGCCACCTGGGCGCGCAAGCATTCATTTTGCACCTGTAGTCGCCTCGTCTCTTCCGAGGAAGTACGCTCTGCGAGGTGCTCGAACGCGTCTCTGATAGACACGATAGCGTCCTTTAATTTCCTCACATGGGTGCCTTTCAGATTGTTGGAGGTTGTGGCAACCGAGGATATTACCTGAAGGCTACCCTGAACTCGCTTGTCAAGCGCAGCCGCAGAGAGATCGTTCTCCATACCAGACTGATCTGAGCTGGTTTTGGTGCTACCTGCCTGGCTGCGACTTGACAATGGCCGTTGTAGGGCAGCCGCCTCTTCCTCTGCCTTTAATCTAAGGTCTTCTCTGTTGGCGCGTCTTAACTCTTCTTTGGCCTTGGCCAGACCAACATTGTGGCCTCTGGAAGAGAACCGGCCGCGGCCTCGCTTAGACACAGGCTGGTCTCTTTTCTCAGGGCCCCCCTCGGAGTCTGACCCCAGGCCGCCGGACCCGCGTGTTTGCCAGAACCGTCCATCACTGTCGCTCAATGATAAGTAATAGTCGGTTTCAGCCCGCTTATCACCGTGTCCGTTGCGACGAACTGGATCAGAGCACACAGATATTATGCTCTCTGCATCAGATTCACCAGCCGCCTCTTTTCCATCCACGCGGGCCTCCTGTTCCATTTCATTAGGGGCAACAGCCTCCGACCCCATCCTGCAGTTTTCCTGCGCTGGTGCCTGGGCCACCAGCTCGCGATCGCAGCGGGTCATAACCACCCGTAAATCCGGGAGCGATCCCCCCAGTGCAGTCCGAGCGTCCATGGGCGAGACCACCGCCCGTTCACCACGCACTTCCGGCACCCCACCATGCGAAGGGACAGTTGACCTCGACGGCCCCGCCGCAGCCTCCAGGAGCTGTGGGGTGGGCCCGGGCCCTCCCCGCCCCAGCTTCAGAAAATCGGCCCGGGCCCTCCCCGCACCCTGGCCTCGTCCTCTCTTATTGGGCCCGAAGCCGGGCCTTGCTTCGGGGCCGGAAGCATCGCCACTGGATACCCCGGACCCGTCCTCTTCGCTTAACAGCCGCTTCCGCAATTCCCCGGATCGACTTGAGGCAGGAACAGGCAGCGACCCGTCGGAATCAGCCGTCTCGGTGTCGGCGTCCGTCGCTAGCGGCGAATAATCCATGTCTTCTCTGGGAAGGTCGCGCGCGTCTAGTTTCCCGGGGGAAAAGAATTCCTCCCGATCTGGCGAGAGCATCACTAGCGCACCGCGAGCCCTCCTGCCACAAAACACCCTGGTGAGGATTGGTGTAGGCGACCGCACGAACTCCTGCGGTGCTATGGGCGCCTCCTTCTTTTCGTCCTCGCCCTTATCGAAGTCGGGGACGGCGTGGCGTATAAAACGCTCCGCTTTGTCCCGGATTGGGCGAAACTCCCTCATTGGGGGGTTCGAAGATGGTGTTGGCGGTGTCGTGGCAGACGCCTTCTCATCATCCTTGTCCCCTCCTCCACGCAACCTTAATACTAATCCAAATGCATCGATGTCCAGTAAACGTTTGCCATGGTCGTCGATTTTCATCGTCCTTGAGCGGTGTGCCCCCCCAGAATACGGTGGGCAGCATGACACCACAGCGCGGGCACCTGCCCGTTCTGTGGTGTCACAGGGGATAGGGACCCCCTGGAGTAGTAATTTACTATTTTGGCCACTCATGATTTCGCTATTTTTTTAAGGAGGTATGCCCCCCCTCTGACGTTCATGACTGGATTCCCCCCAGCCACGCATCCCATCGGCACGCCAGTCACACCTTGGGATTGGGGATTTTTTATAGTGGTTAACTCCACGTGACCCTCCTCTCAGTGAGGGAGGTCCCCGGTCCGCTCAGTGCGGGTTACGGGTTGCCCGTCAGTGGCCGTAGCCACAACAACGCGCCAGGTAGTCTATGCTACCCTAGAGTAGCTCGTTAGCCGAGCTCCACCTGCGTCCCATGGGGACCTGGCGTCTCGCACTGTGCCCTCTGCTGGTTTCAGAGGGACACGCGGAGCCGCCCCCCGTGTGCTGTTCTTAGTCTGGCTCCTCTCCTCAGGCCTGTCCGGCTTGGGAGGCCCTATCCGGCATAGCCCTGAGGGTCATAGGAGCACGCAAGCCCCTTCACCACGGCAAGGTGACAGCAATAGAAGGGGTCGGATGTAACCACCTAACCTAACCTAACCTAACCTGCCTGTCACAACCCCAGGAATCCACTTATCCCGAGCGTTATACTGCCTTAACCATACAGACTCACCCACATCAATTGATCTCTCAGAGCCACCAGCTTGCTCTACCATTTTTCTTTGAGAATCTAATGCCTTAACCTGCCTATCCGGTTTAAGAACATCAATACTTGTTCGCAATTTTCGGTTCATGAGACACTGAGCAGGGCTCTCGCCTGTAGCACAGTGGGGAGTATTCCTGTAATGCAACAGGAAGGTGTGTATTGCAGCCATAACCCCGATGTTTTGTCTGATGGCCTTCCTAACGACCTTTTTTATTGTTTTCACTGCATTTTCAGCAGCACCGTTTGAAGACGGATGGTAAGGAGCCGAAAATACGTGTTGAATATGGTTTCCTTTCGTGTATTCAGCAAACTTCTTACTTGAGAAAGGCGGGCAGTTGTCTGAAACAAGTTGCTTAGGAAAGCCAAAACGAGAAAAAACCTCGGTTAATTTTTCAATCGTGTTAACGGCTCAGGTACTTGGTACTTGAAAAACTTCTACCCATTTTGAGGTGGAATCAACAATTACTAAATACGTTTTTCCTTGTACCGGGCCCATGAAATCTACATGTATACGTGTCCATGAACTGGCCGGATAAGGCCAAGGGCAAGGCACATGGCCTCTAGGTGCATCCTGCTCCATTGCACAAATCTCACACGCTTTACATTTGGCCTCAATCTCTTCGTCCATACCTGGCCACCAGACATAACTCTGAGCCATAGACTTAGTCTTAACTATGCCCATGTGAGGTTCGTGTAACATTTCCAACACCGCACGCCTGCAAGATCGAGGAACAATCACTCTATGACCCCACATGATGCATCTCCGTTCTAAATATAACTCTTGCTTTCTATTAACGAAAGGCTGTAGATTTCTCACATCATTCGAATCCGGCCATCCATCTTCAATATAACATAATATCCAACCTAACTAAGAATCCCTAGCCGTTTCACGCTTGATGATCTCACTGTCGATGGCTAAGGCGTCCTGAATGTAGTGTAAATACGTATGCTCCGGAATAGAGGGTTCAATACCTACATCGCTTTCAATCGGCAGCCTAGACAAGCCATCGGCCATATTTGCCTTGGTATTGATGTATTCTATGTCATATGAGAATGCTGACAATATCAAGGCCCACCTTTGCATTCGGCTAGCAGCCATTGCCGGAATACCAGTTTTAGGGCCAAACAAACTAACCAAAGGCTTATGGTCGGTCCTCAATACAAAATTTTCGGCCATATAAATACTGGTTAAATTTCTTTAGAGAAAATATAATGGCTAAAGCCTCTCTGTCAATTTGAGAGTAATTTTTCTCCGCGTCGCTGAGCGACCGCGAAGCATTGGCTATAGGACGCTCCCCCCACTAGGCTGCCTCCTAGGCCTCCGCACACTAGGCTGTGTAAGCAGTCCAGCCACGCCACGCCCGCTTGCGTCACAAGTCAATATTAATGATTTTTCCTGATCATAGTGAGCTAAAACTTTAGATCCAGACAGGCGTCGCTTAATAGTTATAAAGGCTTTCTCACACTCATTTGACCAATTCCAATCGACTCCCTTCTTTAACAATTCATGAATAGGACTCAAAATTGAACTCATGTTTTTAACAAACTTTTCATAGAAGTTCACCATTCCAAGGAAGGATCGTAACTCTGTGACGTTTTTAGGCGTCGGAACTTTTAACATCGCCTTAATTTTGGTTGGATCAGTTGAAATACCGTCTTTAGATACCACATAACCTAAATAATTTACTTGACTCACCAGAAACACGCATTTTTTTTTTAACTTTCAAACCACTTTCATGCAATTGTTTAAGAACCGCATCTAGAGCCCTAAGATGTTCTTCCTTAGAACTACCATCAATAATAACATCGTCTTGAAAAATCCCTACTGATGGATGTACACCTTTTAACAAGTTGGTCATCGTTCTTTGGAAAATACCGGCACTAGAAGCTAAACCAAATACTAGACGGTTATACCTGAAAAGACTCATGTGTGTATTAATCACGGTCAAGTCCCTTGAAGCTTCATTAAGAACTAACTGATTATATGCCTGAGACAAATCAATCTTACTGAAATACTTTGAACCATTTAAAGTGACAAGAAGATCCTCCACACGTGGCAAGGGATACCTGTCAACCAGTAAGACCGGGTTCAGAGTTATCTTATAATCCGCGCATAGTCTTAAACCACCGTCAGACTTACTTACAGGTACCAAAGGCGTTGCCCAGTCCGAACTATCAACCGGGTCTATGATTCCGTCACGCAACATCGCGTCTAATTCATTATCCACCCGTCGCAACAACGCGTAAGGAAGAGGGCGCGCGCGACAGTAAATAGGAACTGCTCCGTCACGAATGCGCAATTGTATTTCTCCTCTATTGAACCGTCTCAAACCGCCATCAAAAAGCTCCTTATACCTGTCAAGCAACACATTGACATTCAATGAGACATTATCGTTAGCAACATTATTAATACAACTAGTATGCTTACACATTATTGGTATCTGTATATCTTTTAGCCAATGCCTACCGAGTATTGAAGTGACTACTCCGTTAAATACAAACAATTCTAAATCCTTAGAAATGTTCCCGTACTTAACGCAAGGCTTAAGTATCCCGACGGGTTCGGTCTTTGATCGGTTGAAGTAATTAAATCTTAAGCTAGATAGTTTCAATCGTACGTCGGCAAACATCCAGTTGTACGTCTCCGTACTGATACATGAAATTGCCGAACCTGTATCCACCTCCATGCTGAAAACCCTATGATTAACAAGCAAAGATAAACTAACCGGTTCGTAATTGTTCAGTGACAAATGATTAATACTATCCTCGCCACAGCTAGAGTAGTCGGTATCGTCAACAAATAAGTTGTTATTCTCGGCATCGACAAAGTTGACACCTCTTATCTTCCGGCGGCTATCCGTCGGCTCCCTGCTGCTAGTGAATGAGCACATTCTGCGTAGATGGCCAACGGTCTTGCATTTACTACAAGTATGATTCCGGTACTTGCACTTGACCGCGGTGTGGTTGCGCCAACCGCAAACCGTGCATGGTATACCATTGAGTGCGTCCGCTTGACACTCCGGCCTACGTCTCTCGGTGCTCGTCAAGGAAGCGGAACCCTGCCGCCCAGTATCTCCGTGACGCTTTCCTCGTACATCCAGTTTATTAACTTCCGGAAACGCTCTACTACTCTGACCATGATTAGTTTCCGATCGCTCTACTAATGCCGCATCACGTACCGCAGATTCTAGCGAATTCGCAAGCCTAATCGCTGTTTCGTAAGTGAGAGTTTCCTTCGCAAATAACCTCTGCCGAATAACATCACTACTGACACCGCATACAAACTGATCTCTGAGATTATCTTCCAAAGATTTTCCGAAATCACAATATTTCGATAGGCGCTTAAGCTCCGCAATATAACAAGCGACAGTATCACCTGTCATTTGCCGCCGCTGTCTAAATTTGTATCTTTCAGCCATAATGGACGGTTTTGGTTGCAAATTTTGAGATAAAATGGTGACCGCACGGTCGTAAGATAGATCCTTTGGCTGCGTGGGGCTAGCCAACGAAGTTAAAAGCTCATAAGCATCCTCACCCATCAGTGAAATAAGCGTTGGGAGCTTCTTGTCATTTTTCACATTATTGGCCGTAAAATAAATTTCCAATCGTTCCGCATATGTTCTCCAGTTCCCATCATTAATGTTGAACTCTTTTATGCTACCCATGGACATTTTAGCTCTTTATTTACTCGTCGCAATGAAATAAATTAAACTATTGAGTCCAGAGAAATGGGATGACAAAGAATGCTTGTGAACGATCAAAAGCGTGGCAAAAAAATGAAATCCATGTATGTGTCTAAATTGTCTATGTGAGCGTAAAATAGTGATGCCAAATACAACAGGTTAATTATCTATCGGTATTTGACTTTCTTATCGATACGTTCTAAAGGCCTCTACAGACGTAAGCGACTAGCCAAAGTAGTCAACTGTGACGTCAGTTGACATCCCCATTACCAACTTGACGTTTCATTTCAACTTTGTTCTAAGCAAATTATATTCTTTAGTATAAAAAAATGTAAATAAACAAAATTATTTATTATGAAATTAAAAATATTAAATAAACTAAATTAAACCTAAAATAATTACAAATATTTCATAAAACGGAAAACGGAATTTCAAGTCGCCGGTCGAATGCGCATTCGATTGATCGCACGACCATTTTGACAGCTGACCTCTCATTCCAACTATACTTCTATCTCGTTCTAATCGTTTCACTAGTCGCTTGTAGGCGCGGCACACACTTGAACGGAATCCAGCCCAGCATAAATAAAAATCAGCCGCAGCATAAAAGTCGGAAATTTCTTTACGCGAGCTGAATTTTTGTATGGAGCTCATGTACAATATTCAGCCCGATTTCCGTTTTCCGCTGCTTTTTGACTATGGTAGCGAATTCCGCTAAATGTGTTGAGCGCCATATTTGAATTAAATAATACAAGTACTGCAAGGTAAAAAAATCTTTAATAATAAAAAAAACCCGTTTAAAACTGGATAAAATAAGAATCTAATTTAATCTTCTTACGTAATGACGTAATGTGAATATAAGATTCATTTATTCATTGGATTTTTTGAAGCAATAATTATAATTTTCATATTGAACAGGTATCGATGTCCCTAAAACGTTTTGTCAATCCCTAGCGTCGAATAAATGTTTCGGTTTTTACAAAAAATAATCATGAATATTAACTTTTATGATAAAATATTAGCACACAGTATAAGAAACACTAATAATTAATTGTATCTAGTAAATACTTACACGATTTATTTTGCTAATTTAATAAAATATTGTTTCAAAGACATCGATCGGAATATCATGTAAACCTGTGAAATGAGTAATTACTTGGGTTTTTCCTATGTATATATAGTCAAATCTGGAACACAACACAACACCATGTTTCTCCTTTTTCATTTCAAGTTATTTTATTCAATTGTTTTATATTTTCCACGCTAAAATATGAGCTGTCACGACGTGGGTACGTAAGCTAACTACCCAAATTCAAAAGCTGTCACTCCTTCAAAATGATCGTGTGTCTCTTTTGCACTCGTGGAATGTTCATATACGTGTTGGTTTCTCTTTTGCGCACTTCGTTTATCTTTTAGCGGCAAGCGCCATTTTATATCTATGATTCCAATCATGACTGACTGACATTGACATGAACCCAAACAAGGAGTCAATATATCACAACAACCATGGCCGCGATTCGAAAAATAAACACACACACTGGACAGACACAACTCCAACCCAACTCAACTCAACGTTATAACGACATTGACATTTGCTATTCGAACAGATTTTCATTCAACATTGGTCTCACATTGGTCTCACATTGGTCAGACATTGGTCACACATTGGTCTCACATTGGGTCAGTTTGTATTGGGTCAATGTTTGACCAATGTGTGACCAATGTGAGACCAATGTGAGACCAATGTTGAATGAAAATCTGTTCGAATAGCAAATGTCAATGTCGTTATAGCGTTGAGTTGAGTTGGGTTGGAGCTTTGTCTGTCCAGTGTGTGTGTTTATTTTTCGAATCGCGGCCCTTTTCTATTCACATCAATGTCAATTTCAGCGTTTTCTTCACTCTCTATCTATTGGACATAGTGGAAACCTTTATATTAGGTCACATTTTCAATTAAGACACACTGACCTCTCCTTATACAAGGACCCTTGGGTCCTAACTCCCTCAATGGTCCCCTGATGAGGCTTTTCGGCAATATCAGGCTCCTGTAGTACCGTTTTATTAGCCCTTCGGAGGGTTATTCTATATAGAACTGCTATGAAACTTGTGATATAGTATCAATTTAAAATTTTAATATATTCTAATGCACAGTCACCTCCAATAATTAAGATCCTTCACCGCGAAGTGCGCAAAAATATCTGACACAATCTTATCTGTAGAGCCATATGAGCGGGCACATACATTAACGCCTTTGGCTGTACGGTCACCGGCAATCTTCTTATACGAAGGCCGCAAAAATATGTGCTCTTATGACCCTACAAATAAGAACATGTCACATATTTTTGCGGCGTTCGTGTAGGAAGATACTATTGACGGTGACTGTACAAGATATAGGTAGTCTTGCACGTGATTGTACAGTCACCAGCAATAGTATCTTCCTACATGAAGGCCGCAAAAATATGTGACACGCTCTTATTTATAGGGCCATAAGAGCGTGTCACATATTTTTGGGGCCTTCGTGTAGGAAGATACTATTGCCGGTGACTGTACGTTGGATTGGACAATAAACTACTTACGTCAATTTGGATTAAGAGCTGGCCACGTGAGATATGACACAATAATGAGAGCAATGAAACCTGACTGATTGCTTTAGCATCCTTATTGATAGATTCGGGCATCTGGCAGCTTTTAATGGGTGGAGGTCAGAGTGAGAGACCAACATTTTTTTTTAGTTGGAAGAAAGTAATACCAAAATAGATAAAAACTTCCGGAGTTGTGTCATTTATAGAGGGCAGGGCCTATATTTTAACATGAGAACAAAAGATAGTGTGTATTTTTGCGGAAACAATAACAGTAGGCGACAAACTATAAATTGCAGTATACGTCATTTGGCGTATACTGCAACAGAAACTTCTGGATATGATATAATCTAATTAATATGTATATGAAATTGGGAAATTATGTAACTAATTAGATACAATAGTGTCTTATAGCTAAACATAAAACTAAGCTTAAACAACTAATCTAATCTAATTAAATAAATAATTTGTCATAATATTGCATCAAACCCAGAACTCTAAGATTTGTTTTAAAATCCTACAAGAAAAACGCTTGTAATATGTGTGTACATATTTGTGGCGGTTAGCGAATAACGATATTTTGTAGGATTTCATTGCGTAAATAATACTTGTATCATGATATATCCGTTACACTAAAAATATTAACTATTATTAATTATTTCCAATTCCCCATACTAGCCGCCCGTAAAATGACTGTAGTATAAGGGCATAATTAGTATCGTATTGTGACTAAAAATATAATTTTTAACGCAAAATTTTTTTTTGTATGGGACACGTCATCCCAACCGGTCGACCTCCATACAAAACGTGTTGAGAGCTGGACATACGCACGGGAGGAGACGTGCGGGGAGCAGACAGAACGCGACGTCACCACCGCGGACCGCGAGCGACCCGCGGAGGACACTCGGCTTAACCTACTCCGTCGGCAACGGACGACACCCGGAATTAGCTTTTTTATAATTGTTTGGCCGGGATTCCCACTGTAACTAAGGCGGAATAAACCAGCCTATCTTGATACAGTCCTCTCTTATTTCAACGTCCCAGTAGGACCCTAACAAAACGTTTCTTTTTAAACGCGAAAATTTTTTTTTTAGTTTTTCATAAAAAGAATACGGTATCAATTATGCTCTTAAACGGAACACCAGAATTTTTGTTACACCATATATAGTCAAACCTTGCAAAAAGCCACACTATTATTTGTACATGAAATCAGAATAAGTACGTCCCGAGTCATCTTCGACACCTTTCTTCATTTCGCCTTGTCCGAGTCCCTACACGCCCCTTAGGTACCGGTAAGATTGAAAAACGTCGGTAGCAGGGCAAGGTTAATACCTGATGAAAGAATTTTTAGTTGTGGCTACAGCTACCTTTTCAACCGACTTCAAGATTTCGAAGGAGGAGGTTATCAATTCGCCGGGATCTTTGTTTTTGCTATTTTTTTTTGTATGTTCACCGATTATTTGAAGACGGCTACGATTGGAAAATTCTTTTTTTGTTTGGAAGAGTATATTCACAGTTGGTCCCATTGTAACCAGGTCAGGATCTGATGATGGGATCCTGGAGAAATAGAGGGAAATCTTCAACTATTATAGGCACACCTACAGTGATTTGAGTATTTTTTACAGCAGCCCGAGTATTAGCTTTTGAAAACGTGGATGCTAAGTGAAGTCGGTTCTTTTTTGTTTAAAATTATATTTTAGCGATTTGTTCACATACGAGTATAACTTACAATTCGCACACATATTGTAACTATAACTAATAAAAAAAAAAAACTAAGTGTATGTACATATATACCTACAGTACAGTACAATATTGCCACCTTGCAAATATGCACTGCACTTCATGACACTCACTACCATACCACTACTTGGGTCGTGTTTTATAAACACAACCTCTCTGTTTACCTCTCAATCGAACGAATATGGTTGTTAGAAAGAGAGAAAAAGTAGGCCGTGCCCATTGTGAGAGTGTTTAGTACGGACAGATCAACAGAACAAACAATTTGTATTGTTTCATGTGAATTACTGAAATTACATAAAACTCGCTGAATATCATATTCTTATTTTTTGAAAATTACTAGGTATTTTGGAAAATTACTAGGTACCCAAATGAGAGAGCTCTTTTTGACAGCAGCTGTCAAAATCAACCAATCAAAAAAAAACATGACGGGTGGATTGTGACAGCTAGATCTCTCGCCATGGTGCTGCCACTTGGTAAAAAAATCGATTCCGAAAACCCTTATTAAGGCTCCACTCACAACAGTTGATGAGTTTACCGCGGTTTTACCCTAACACAGATCCACCGTTGCAGTCCCTTACGGACTACGGGGAAGTCAATCGTCATACTGTGTATCTTTAAGTTCTAATGTATTACTGTTTTGAAAAAATAAGTCCCGCCGAGTTTCTTGCCGGTCATAATACTTCTAGGGTCAGAGGTGTAGGGTTAGAACCGGTGGTAGTTTTTTTTTGACGGTTATAAGTGCATTGTAATGTGCCGAAATTAAAGAAAAATATATATATATATATTTTTTTTCTTTTTACTTCTTTTTCATTAAGGCTTACTTTTGACTCTTAAGTCAATAAGTGTAATAAGTCTTCGTGAAATTCATCCCTGTATTATAAACGGGAATTATAATTAAATATTATTATTACTTAGGCGTGTATTAATGAATACTTTATCAAAGGGCATGCGCGATCAATAGCCCTTTTGGCATGAAACCTCTACATATCTTGATTAATTCAATGCAGTTTGCAATAATGTACCTAGTTACATTACACTATTTAGGTACGTACAATGTACAACAAGAATACTTTACATATTTTACATGTTTTAAACAATACACGTAATTAGAAACACACACACACACAAACACACGCACACACAAACACAAACACATTCGAGTATCGTTGATAATTGACAAATGGCAACTACAAAAATATATATGCATTGCAGTTGGTTACCTATTTCATTGTATACAACGACAACGGAAAAGTTAAGTTTGTACCTCAATATTCTTACAAAGCAATATTTTAAATATTAATTCGTATAAGAAAGCAAAGCTCGTAAGTATGTAAGTACAAGCGAGGCTGTCGGCGATAGTAATTGTTGCATTATTAATTTTCGCAAATGAGATTTCATGACTGCTTGGTAGCAATTAAAAATGTCCATAAGAAAGTAGCCATTGCTAACGAATAGTGGCCGGAAAGACAATAAAAAACATCATACTTCGTTTCCAAAATAACGGTGGGTTTAAAAATACAGAAAATAATAATTATCCTTTTCGTAGCGGTATTTTCTTGTAAGAAAATTATAAATACTGTTTTGTTGACATCGGAAGCCCTTATAGTTTCGCCATGTCTGCCCGTCCGTCCGTCCGTCCGCGGATAATCTCAGTGACCATTAGCACTATAAAGCTGAAATTTGGTACTAATATGTATATCAATCACGCCGACAAAGGGGTAAAATAAAAAGTGGAAAACATTTTTTTATTAGGGTACCTCCCCTATACGTAAAGTGGGGAGTGATTTTTTTTTTCATTTCAACCCTAACGTGTGATATATTGTTGGATAGGTATTTAGAAATGAATAGGGGTTTACTAAAATCATTTTTTGATAATGTAAATATTTTCGGAAATAATCGCTTCAGAAGTAAAAAAAAAATGTGTCCCCCCCCTCTAACTTTTGAACCATAAGTTTTAAAAATATGAAAAAAAATCTGAAAAGTAAACCTTTATAAAAACTTTCTAGAAAAGTTATTTTGAACTTGATAGGTTGAATAGTTTTTGAAAAAAAAAAATACAAAATTATTTCTGAACTAAGTTTGTAATTTAACCGTATTAGTAGGTGTGTATTGTACCTGTAATTTCTACAAAATTTCAATGAAAAGACTTGCTTTCAAATAAAGTAAAAACGGTGAAAATCGGTTCACGCAATAAAGAATTATCCCATAAAAATCATCTTCCATACTTTAAGCTCGCGCGCAATAGGTTACTTAATTTGCCGATAGATGTCGCTGTACGTAGAACGCTCATATCATATCCTACATGGCGGTGTTATTTTAACTCTTAAGTGGGGACACTTACTGTGACGGACGAAAAACTACGGAACCCTACACTGAGCGTGGCCCGACACGCTCTTGGCCGGTTTAACTTTATTTGAAAGCACGTCATTTCATTGTGATTTTGTAGAAATTACAGTTACAATAAACGGCTTATACGGTTAAATTACAAACTTAGTTCAGAAATTATTTTGTAATTTTTTTTCAAAAACTATTCAACCTATCAAGTTCAAAATAATTTTCCTAGAAAGTTTTTATAAAGTTCTACTTTTGAGATTTTTTTCATATTTTTAAAACTTATGGTTCAAAAGTTAGAGGGGGGGCACATTTTTTTTACTTCTGGAGCGATTATTTCCGAAAATATTTACATCATCAAAAAATGATTTTACGAATGAATGATATTTTTGGAAAAAAAAATCACTCCCCACTTTACGTATAGGGGAGGTACCCTAATAAAACATTCTTTTCCACTTTTTATTTTACGACTTTGTCGGCATGATTGATATACATATTAGTACCAAATTTCAGCTTTCTAGTGCTAACGGTCACTGAGATTATCCGCGGACGGACGGACGGACGGACGGACAGACATGGCGAAACTATAAGGGTTCCTAGTTGACTACGGAACCCTAAAAATGGAGTAGTCAATTCAGTATTATGTAATGTGTTAGCGTATGTCAAAAGTCAAAGAGTGACTATGATAAGCTTAATCTAAGTTTAATTTTACTTAAAAAAGGAATTTTTAATGAATTCCGTTTTTAGCGAATACTACCTACCATACGACAATGAAGTTAAGTTACAGAGTCAGTTAAAGTGGTTCTGGACCCCGGAATCACCTTATATTATATAAGTGGCCGAATTTAAACTTAAGTCGCTCGTAAATACTTCTTTCACTGAAATAAAGCTTTATAACGTGCTCAAAAAGGTCCAACCGACGCCAAGCTTTAACCATAATCTATGGCCATTGCTGGTATCTTGAGTGTTTCAGGGTTACATAAGACCCCATAAAATTCTACAGTCCTGAAGGCCCTTAGCAGTTGGATTTGGAAGCAGATGGTTTTTATGAGCTGCCCATTGGTTGGTCACAGCGAAATACAGCTAATTCAAAGTTTAATCATAATCTAGAAACATTTTTTTGTGACACTGAAGCGTTTGAGGGATAGGGGATGCGACTCCCGCTCCTGATCCTACCTGGGTGCGTAGCCAACGTGTCAATCGTTAACGCTCCGTAGCGAACGAAACTCAACTGTCACTGTCGCACTAATATGGAAGAGTGATAGAGAGAGGTGACTACGATACGCTACGGAGCGTTAACGATTGGCACGTTGGCTAAGCACTCTGGTACCTACAGCAATTTCACGGGCAACGCTGTAACGCTGCCAGCATTTTTGGCACTCTCGGACCAGGTGGGAGCCGAAATTAGATACATATTTTAGTTAGGTATAGCTATACTATAAAGTAATGTTATTTAGTCGACTTTTCTTATATTTACCCTGTGTACCTTTAGTAGGAGTTTAAAAATAAATGTAAAAAATCGACCCTACACCATAAAAAAACAACCAATAAAAAAGGGTATCCAATTCAGCATGGTGCTGGTCTAATGTTTTGAGCCGATGGTCATTGAGACCATTCATTTACACGATGAGTAACAAAATAATCAATGCATAAATAAAATACCTACTTGGTCGGTAATTGCGGTTTTCCCGACCTCTACTGTAATGTAAGTACTATTTTTTAACACAAAGACTGGAATTCCATTTGGAAGATAGTTTTAAAGTCTATTCTATTTTGTATGGCATGTATGGTTTCAAGGCACATATATTGTATTGTATTGTATTTTAGTACGGGCAGGTTTCCGCAACTCGACGTCTAGCGCCTATTTTGCGTAAAGGGAGGGCGGCTAGTCCAGCCAGCCCAGCTCCTCGAGGAATCCTATCAAACCTTTGATGTTGAGTAGGACCTCGGGGAGATCACCTGGGGTTCCAAGGTGTTTTGCCCTGTACGGGGCCACTCCGTTGCACTCCAGCACCACGTGAGAGGCTGTTTCTTCTGTCTCCATGCACCCACGGCACAGGGGACTGTCTGTAACACCTAAGTTAAAGAGATGTTTGTTAAATGGTCCATGACCTGTTATCACACTGGTTACCATCCTTAAACGGATTTTGCCGAGACGGAGAAGTGTTTTGGTGAGTCTGTCGTTAATACTAGGCATGGCTTGTTTAGCCTGTCTGCATTCCTCATGACTTTGCCAATGTGTTATGTGCAGTCTCCCGGTTCGTTCCAGCAGCGTCGAGCGTACCTTGCTGAAGGGCGTCAAAAGAATAGGCTCCGGGCCAATTGACCCAGCACCCGACCCCTGCCTGGCCAGCTCATCCGCTGCGTCATTCCCCCGGGATCCGCTGTGACCTTTGATCCATTGAAGGACAATATTGTTATGTTGACCTACCTCCATTAGTCGTTCATGGCACTCGTGTATAAGTCCAGATGTAATGATGTGACTTCCTAGAGCCATCAGTACTGCCCTACTGTCAGAGAGTATACGGATGGAGGCTCCTGTTACTTTCCTTGCAGTGATAGCGGCAGCGGCATTGATGATGCCCATGCACTCAGCTTGAAATACTGAGTTGTGAGCGCCCAGCGGTGTGACTATAGACATGTTCAGGTCTTCAGAAAATGTTCCGCAACCTGACCCCACGTCTGTTTTAGATCCATCAGTGAAGATTCTCAATTCCCAGAGGTTGAGTCCTTCCTGATTGTCGTCCTCATGTAATTGTATTTTGTACCTTTTATCGAAGATAGCACGTTTGTGAATCCGATCCGTGCCTGCCCTTAGCACTGGAAGTTCTTCGTATACCCTCTCCAGGCATATTGTGTGCAGAGTGTTCAAATTAGACCATACGTTGAGGGTTCGCAACCTTACCGCTGACAGGGCAGCCTCCTGCTGTATGTGGAGGTGAAGCGGTGGAAGGTTTAGCATGGCTTCCAAGGCTGCGGTCGGAGTGCTCCTCCAGCAACCTGTGGTAGCCACACATGCAAGCCTCTGTAGTTTCTGCAAGTTGTTTCGTACGGTGGCGAGGTTCGTTCTTGGCCACCAGACCAGCGCCCCGTAGCAGAATAGAGGCCGGATTATCGTCTTGTAGAGCCAGAGAGTGATTTTTGGGTTGAGCCCCCACTTGTTACCAATCATCCTTCTGCACTGCCAGAAGACGACTTCGGCCTTGTTTATGCGTTTGTTTATGTTGTTGGTCCAATGGAGTCTACTGTCAAGAGTGAGTCCTAAGTACTTTACCTCATTGGTCAGATGTAACTCAGTTTGGAACAGTTTTGGTTTGGTAAAGCTGCCAAGTGCCCTTTTGTTGGTGAACATTACCATTTCTGTCTTGGTGGGGTTTACTGATAGGTCGAATTCCTTGCACCAGCGCTCCACGATTCTGAGAGCTGCTTGGGTGAGGTCACAGACCGTACTGGCGAATTTACCTGATATTAATATCGCCAGATCATCAGCATAGCCTATTGTGTAAAGGTGTTCCTTGTTTAGTTTGGTTATAAGGTTGTTAACTACTAGGTTCCATAACAACGGTGATAGGACTCCCCCTTGTGGGCATCCTCGCACCGCCGCTACGGCCTGCGGTTCACCTGCATACTTTATAGTCCTTTTGTTGAGCATGTTCATGATCCACTTGGTCAGTCCGGGTTCCGTGCCGTGATTAGTTAAGGCATTCCCTATACTGGCGAAGTGGGTCTTATCGAAAGCGCCTTCAATGTCAATAAACGTGCCGAGGCACATTTCTTTGTCACCGATGGCCTTCTCGATCCGGCTGACGACCATGTGAAGAGCCGATTCTGTAGATTTACCTGAGCTGTACGCGTGTTGGTTGTCGTGCATCGGTATGTTCTTGAGCGTTAGATCCCGTAGGTCCCTGTCGCACAGTTTTTCCAGTGTCTTCAACAGGAATGTTGTGAGACTGATGGGTCTATAGGATTTTGCATCTGTATAGTTACTCTTACCTGGTTTAGGTATGAATATCACGTTCACATCCCTCCATAGCCTGGGCACGTAGCCCCAGGTCAGACAGGCCTTCATGATCTCGATCAGTGTTTCCAGGATCAGTCCTAGGCCCCATTGTAACAGACCAGGGAAGATCCCGTCCGGGCCAGCCGCCTTGAAGGGATGGAAACTGTCGATGGCCCAGCTGAGCTTTTCAGCCGTGACGATTCTGTTCGCCATTTGCCTGTTATCGTCTGTAGTGTTATAGACCTCCTCGTCCTGCCGTTCCTGATCTGTGAGACTTACACATCCAGGGAAGTGAGTTACTAACAGGAGGTGTTGAGTCTCTGCAGAGGAGGTTGTGTATGTGCCATCGGGTTTCCGCAGCGATCCCAGTTGAGTCATGGATTTGGGGGGTAGTGCTTTCCTTACCCGATTTGCGTGATCTAGTGTTTCGATGCTGCTGCAGAAGTTCTTCCATGACAGAGACCTCCAATACCGCAGTCGTTTTTTGTACTTGGCTTTGGCTTTATAGTATTTGTCCCAGTCCGCCTCGGCCGTGGTGTTCATTGCCCTATTAAAGAGTCTTCTGGTTTTGTTCCTGAGCCTCTCCAGTTCTGGACCCCACCACTGATGACCTGCCATGGCAGTTTTCGATGGTGGGTTCAGGGGGCAAGCCATATGGTAGCTGTCTAGTAGGGTGTCAGTTAGGGTGTTTACCTGTATTTCTATCTGCGCTGGTCCCCGAATGTCATCCTTAGGTGGGAGTCTGTCTAGACCCTTACCCAAGGTCTTCCTGAAGACGTTCCGATCTGTTTGCCTAGGATTCCTTCGGGGGGCTGGTGTATCGAATGATGCTTGTAGATTGAAGCGAATCCATCTGTGGTCTGAGCAGGAGGCCTCGCGTGAGACGTGCCATCCCACAACTAGATCACTTACATTCTCTGAGGACAGAGTCAGGTCTATAATCGTACTGCACCTTCTGTTTACAAATGTTGGTTCCGCACCTACATTTAGGATGTTCAAGTTAGTTGTAACAAGGTATTCCACTAGTGTCTTACCTCTGTTGTTGCTGGTCTTCATCCCCCACAGAGGATGGTGTGCGTTGGAGTCGGCCCCGATGATGATCGCGAGGCCCACTCTTTCGCAGTGGTTGACCAGCAGTTGTAGTTCCAGTGGTGGCGGCTCGTCTTCCTCGTGCATGTAAGCCGAGGCAAGGACTAGCTCTCGGCAGCCTGTGGTCATAGGAACTTGTAGTTTAATTGCACACAAATCTCTAGAGCAGAATTCAGTGAGCGGTTGTGATATTATGTTTTTGGTAGTTAAGATACACGCTCGAGGGTTTGCGTGTGTTGTAGAATAATAGAGCTTACCTCTTATATTACAGAGTCCTCTTATGTTCCCGTCGCCCACCCATGGTTCTTGTAGGAGGGCAACGGCTGTTGGTAGGCCCTCCAGACAGCGCCTCAGTTGGGCCGTGGCGGTCACGCTGTGCTGGAGGTTAGCCTGTATGACGCTAGTCGGCGTCACTGTCGATGTTGGTTGGGTAGCCATCAGAGACGTGCCCTCCCTCCTCGACCAGATTAAGCCCTGTCTCCATCCATCCCGATAGCTCCTCGCCCTCGGAGACTGCTCCGGCTGGTCCCTCACCAATGCCGAGGAGCTCTTCCTCCGAGAGTTCGGGTATGATCGGTCTGGATGTCGACGGGGTGGCCGACTCCTCGACTGACGCTGGAGGGCAACCTTCGTGGCTGCCCTCGCCCTGTTTGGGGACTATAGCCCCTGTGACCTTGAGTGTGGACTCCTCCTGGAGGGTGGGGGGCTGGTTGATGTATTTGCCCCCAGGACCTCTGAACTTGAGGTAGACTTGGCCTACCCCACAGTTCATGGTTCTGCCCCTCTCCATGAAGGCGGACACAAGGTCCTCAGGAATGGTGAAGGTGGCGAACCATCCCTGATCCTGGCGCATGATTGCCGTGATGGCCCATGTACCGACCTTGGCCCACTCGTTTTGGTACTTTAGTCCATCAGCTGCCTGACGGACATTTTCCCATGACGAGTTGTCCACATTCGGGATGAATAGCCCGCACCTAATTCTCCTCACCATCTCCGACTGGCGTACTGCCATGAGGGAGACATCTGGTAAGGATAGGGTATTCACACACCGCTGAGACCAGGCAGCCGAGTGTTCGTCTTGTGCAAAGACCCTCAGCTGCCCCTCTGCGTAGATTGGTCGGCCCTTGAATTTCGGTGGCGTAGCTCCCGGAGTGTTCTTCCGCGCCTCCTCCACTATTGCGGTATGTAGACCGCGGAGGATCGCGTTAGATTGCTCGGCGGTTATCTTACCTGACTTCTCGTCGGTGATGACGATCGTCAGGTCAGACGATACCGCCTGAGCGTATGTTACACCCGTTTGGCTCGGGCTCACCAGCCGCTGCTTTTTGAGTTCTCCTTGCGGGGAGAAGGACTCATCCCGTGTCCTCTTTGCAACTGCTCGTGCGCTCTTGCCTGGGTTATGTTTGGTGGACTTTGCGGCCTTCCCAGCAGAGGTACTGGCCGACGTGCCAGCCTGACGGGGAAGGGTGGGACCCCTCCCCATCGGCGGACGCCTACCAGCAGCCGACTGCTGCGTCGGCGCCGGCTTGGGCAGAGGCTCCGAAGAAGCCTGAGCATCCTCGCCGGTTGCAGAGTTGTCTGCCGACAGCTGCTCCCGCAATAAGCGGGCCGCGCGCCGTTGGTTCTTGTTCTTTTTCTTCTTCTTCTTCTATTCCACCCCTCCTTGACGTTTAACAGGGGGGGGCGGGTTGGAAGAGGAAGAGGAAGCCTTCGCTGGCCTGGCTGGGTGAGGCTTCCCAGTGTTGGGTCGCCTCTTTTTGGACCTGTAGTCCACTTCCTGCCAGTCCGCAAAGGGGTCTAGACCGGTCTGCTCACCTGATGGTTTGGCGGGCGGACCACCCCGGGAAGTACTGGGTTGGGGTTGTCTGACCGTTGTTGTTTTAGGGGTCTGGTCCTTGAAGTTAATCAGGTTGGTACCATTGCCCTGTGGTCTTGGGACCTTGCGGCTTGTCCTTGGGGTCTCCCCCGCAGTTCTGCCTTGGGTCTCAGTGGTACTGCCGATTCTGACCGGCGTACGGGGGTTGTCGGCTTGACGCACTGTCGCTGGAACAGCTTGTTTTGCCTGTGTGGCTGTACCATCAGCGATGCACGCTTCTGGTTTAGCCTGGGGTTTGTTTGCATTAGACCTGTTTTCCATGTTACAAACTAGTATACTTCATCCTCATCGGCTCCCGCCCTACAAGCCTCCTCACCTCTGGGAACGCTTACTCACACACATATAGGTGCTTTCCGTCGCTAGGACACCGACTCGGGTATAGCAGTGCAGAGTTGGCTAGTTGCGCGACATCAGGGGCTTGTATAGATGGGACGCAGGGTCATCCAGGTCAGACGCCCTACGCCAGAGTCCATACGCACTCCATCAGCATGGCTTTTCGCCACCGCTTTGACAGCAGAAACTGTCTCCGCGGCCTCCACACTACTCGCCGTGAGCCCACCTACGGTTCCTCACATGGCCATTTCCCATACTGTGGCTAGCAGTAGGGCTACCGTTTTGCCCGAAATTAGGGCCTAAGGGACGTGTTGACACGCGGGTTGGCAATGCCTCAATCCCCAGGAACCCTTCATCCTTGCTTACGGCGCTCAACTGTGCAGGGCCTAGCACAGGTGGATAAAAATAGGTCTTCAGGAGTACCCACACCTCCTGTCGACGCCGGAGCCCGAGGGCTCGAGGGTCTATCGTTCGTGACTGAGCTCCCTCTCAGCCATGCATCCATCGGCACGATAAGTTACACCTTAGATTAGGGGAGTGGAACAGGAGGAGGGGGAGGGATGTGGGTCATTTAAAACTGGCGCTCCCCCCGAGCCCTCTGCTAGGACACTTCTCTGCTGAACCGAGTTCGTCAGAGATGCGCCCAAACATGGGGGCGGTGGAGAGCGTCAGTCTAAGTACCCTTCGGGATGTAGGGGGAGGAGTGTATTGACGGGATTGTAGAAAGGAAATGACTAGTTGGAGCACGGGATTTTCCTGGGAATTGTAGGGTTTAGGATGGGATCACCTGGCGGATGGGAGTGCCACATCGCAGGGCATCTGGCACCTGGCGTAGCTCACACCATAGTGGGGCCCTCATACTTAGCTACTAGTGGTCCAGGGTGTGATGTAAGTGGTGCGACGCCCGTCAACGACCACTAGCATTCCCAGGGAGTACGACCCACCCAGAAGGATAGGTTCCCCTCTGGCCTGCGGCGGCAGAGCCAAAGAGGACGGGGACGTGTATGATAGGCTTGAGGTGCAGGCCAGTAGCCCAGCGTCGCGTACCTGGGCGTACCTGCTGCCCCCACTCCCCCAAGGCACATATATATAAATTTTGAATTAAACTACTTATAGAAGGTAAATCAGATTTATATTCAAACTGTTAAAGTCTGGTGTTCTAAAACATAAAGTGAACTTTCTTCACTTAACTTCTCTGTACAAAAATGTTTTTACCAGATTGTTTCTTAGTTTTCCTAAGTTGAGGGTTCAAGCAGTTATGTTTATTCGGCAATTTGCATGCGACTACGAATCGGTCGTTTGATTGGGGTATGTACAACAAGCGACAAATGTTTCGCTAAGCTTTATGCTAAGAGTGGAACCCTACATTGGGCATGGTCCGACATGCTTTTGGCCGGTTTTTTTTTATCAGATATACAGGGAGTATCCGTAATTATCCGTTTAAGGGCACAATTGGTATGGTATTGCGACTAAGAAAAACCAGAGTAAAGTTTTTTTTGTATGGGACATGTCATCTCTACCGGCTGACCCTCCATACAAAACCAATTATTATTTTTACTTGATTTTTTTTTTATAATTAGAATACGATACCTATAGACTAAGCCAGAAACAAATTTCATTACCAATCGCGTTCCAGGCGATAACTTGTAAAGTGGTTAGAGGTGATGTATAACGAAGCCTCGTGAAGGTCAGCTGCCGCTCCGTTGGTGGCTTGAGGAACGGCAGCCATTTAATCATTTAAAAAAACAGCCATCGCGTCCCGATTGAAAATTTGTCAGATGATAGTTTATATGCTCTTATAAACAAAAAAAAAGGCCACCGGCCAAGAGCGTGTCGGGCCACGCTCAGTGTAGGGTTCCGTAGTTTTCCGTCCGTCACAGTAAGTGTCCCCACTTAAGAGTTAATAACACCGCCATGTAGGATATGATATGAGAGTTCCACGTACAGCGACATATATCGGCAAATTAAGTAAACTGTTGCGCGCGAGCTTAAAGTATGGAAGATGATTTTTATGGAATAATTCTTTATTGCGTGAACCGATTTTCACCGTTTTTACTTTATTTGAAAGCACGTCATTTCATTGTAATTTTGTACAAATTACAGGTACAATAAACACCTGCTTATACGGTTAAATTACAAACTTAGTTCAGAAATTATTTTGTATTTTTTTTTCAAAAACTATTCATCCTATCAAGTTCAAAATAATTTTCCTAGAAAGTTTTTATGAAGTTTGACTTTTGAGATTTTTTTCATATTTTTAAAACTTATGGTTCAAAAGTTAGAAGGGGGGGACGCATATTTTTTTACTTCTGGAGCGATTATTTCCGAAAATATTTACATTATCGAAAAATGATTTTAGTAAACCCTTATTCATTTTTAAATACCTATCCAACAATATATCATACGTTAGGATTGAAATGAAAAAAAAAAATCACTCCCCACTTTACGTATAGCGGAGGTACCCTAATAAAAAAAAAATTCCACTTTTTATTTTACCACTTTGTCGGCGTGATTGATTTACATATTAGTACCAAATTTCAGCTTTCTAGTGCTAACGGTCACTGAGATTATCCGCGGACGGACGGACGGACGGGCAGACATGGCGAAACTATAAGGGTTCCTAGTTGACTACGGAACCCTAAAAATCGTCAGCCGGCTGTATCGTGGTGGAAAGACCGTCAGCTGATGCCCTGAAGATCATATGTTCACGTGACCAGCTGATGGTCTTTTCACTGCGATACAGCCGACTAATGATGTTTTATATTTATAATAGGATATAAGCTATCATCTGACAAAGTTTCAATCGGGACGCGATGACCTTTTTTTTTTAAATTTATTAAATCGCTGCCATTCCTCAACCCACCAACGGAGAGGCAGCTGACCTTCACGAGACTTCATTACACATCGCCCTTAATCACTTGACAAGTTATCGCCTGGGACGCGATGACTAACGAAATTTGTTCCTGGCTTACGGTCCACTACCAATTATGGCCTTAAACGGATCACCAGCATTTTTGTTACACCCTGTATATGTCACGTGATTAGCTAATAAATGTCAGAGGGCAAAGGAACGCAGTATTTTGAGTGTAAGTAGAACTTCCACGTACAATCGCCATCTAATATATCGGAGCGGCCAAGGTACTCAAAAATAAACATGCACTTTATCGCCCTGATAATAGAGGCGTTGTTCAGATATATGTGACCTTGGCTGCTCCGATATATCTGAAGGCGACTGTACCAAAACCGGTATCAGGATGTACGAAGGCCCCCAAGCTGAAATGGGATGGGACTGGGCCAGAGCACGTCTACCGAACGCATCCGGATCGCTGGCCAAATTTTCCACAGATTGGATTGGTTGGAAGTTGGGGCAGAGGTAGACCAAGACGGAGATGGCGGAACTATCTGGACACATCTTGAAGAACGGCGGGAGTGTGCGTTATACAGGATGTAACAAAAATACTGGTGATCCGTTTAAGGGCATTATCGATATCGTACCTATTGGGACTAAGAAAAAGTAGGAGAAAAAAAATTTGATCGCAAATAAAATGTTTTTAGGGTTCCGTACCTCGAAAGGAAAAAACGGAACCCTTATAGGATCACTTTGTTGTCCGTCTGTCTGTCTGTCTGTCTGTCTGTCTGTCTGTCTGTCAAGACCATTTTTCTCAGGAACGCGTGGAGGTATCAAGCTCAATTTTATATCAAATACTCAGGCATATTGTCCCTTGGAGCTGTAAAAAAATCAAACTTAAAAGCCAACGCAATCAAAAGATACAGTCGTTTATGCTGCAAATTTTAGAGTTTCGGCACTCGCAAAACCTATGGGGTACTTCCCGTGAACTCAGAAACTTGAAATTTGGCACGAAGCAACGTCATATAGCATAGACAATGGAAAAATTACAAAAAGTAGACATTTTTAGTTAAATCATACAAAAACATATTTTTTTAAATTTTAAACTTACTACCTTTTTCCTCGTAAACGCGTGGATGTATTAAATTGAAATTCATGTCAAACACTCAGGGCTATAGGAACTTTCAGATGTAGCAAAACCAAACTTTTATATCAACGCAATCAAAAGAAATAGCAATTTAAGTCGCATATTTTAAACCTGAGTAGTCGCAAGAAACTCAAAACCTAAAGGGTACTTCTCGTAAACTCAGAAACTTAAAACTTGGCACGAAGAAACTTCATATAGCACAGACAAAGGAAAAATTACGAAATGTAGACATTTTTAGTAAATTCATATAAATTTTTTTTTTTTAATTTTAAACTTACTACCTTTTTCCTCGTAAACGCGTAGAGGTATTAAATTTAAATTCATATCAAATACTCAGGTCTATAATACCTTTAAGTTGTAAAGGTTTGTACGGAACCCTCGGTGCGCGAGTCCGACTCGCACTTGGCCGGTTTTTTTTGTATGCGGCACATCGTCCGAGCCGGCCAACCCTTCATACAAAACCATGTTTTTTTCGTCTGAAAAAAATATTTTCTTAGTTTTTTTATAATTCGAATACGATACCCAGTACGCCCTTAAACGGATCACCAGTATTTTTGTTACACACTGTACCACCAAATCCAAATGACTGGAAAGAAGCGTTTGCCCAGCAGTGGGATACCCCATTAAGCTAACAAAACAAAAATACTGCATATATCGTTGTCTAATAAAAAGCTAAAAGATTTTTGTTCTTTTAATAGGAAAATTAAAATGCACGTATAATATAAACCGGTTCCGACCTTGTACTCGTACCACAGCACACGCCTGATTGAGTTTACTGTGGGACTAGGTCATTAATATATTATGTAAATGAAGCCTTGTTAACTTCATTCATCTTTCCTCAGTTTGGACTTAATCTGTGGCAGTCAAAGACAGAATTGACGTTTAAGCTGTTAACTGTCAATCTGACATTCGTCAGACTGAATTCATAAAAAGTGCATTGTAACGATCACATATAAAATTAAGAATAAAATATAGAATTAGAAATAAATACTTTGTGGAATAGCTTTAATGTTGTTTTCAACCGACTTCAAGATTTCGAAGGAGGAGGTTATCAATTCGTCGGGATCTTTGTTTTTGCTATTTTTTTTTTTTTTTTTTATGTATGTTCACCGATTATTCGAAGACGGCTGGACCGATTTAAAAAATTCTTTGTTAGTTTGAAAGAGTATACTTCACAGTTGGTCCCATTGTAACCAGGTCAGGATCTGATGATGGAATCCTGGAGAAATCGAGGGAACTCTTCAACTATTGTAGGCACACCTATAGTGATTTGAGTATTTTTTATAGCAGGTCGAGCATTTGCTTTTGGAAAGGTGGATGTTTAGTGAAGTCGGTTCTTTTTTGTTCAAAATTATATAATGTGCGTTACACACAGTGTTGTCTATGTGGAGGCGAAATAAAAACAAAATCGTGTGGCTCTGAAAAGAGAATAGGTTTTTATTAACAACTACTTATTCCTAGCTTAACACATTACATACTACAGTTTAACTTAACCAAATACTCACCTGAAAAGAGAAACAACATTAAAGCTATTGTCCAGCGTGGAGGTAATGGCGGCCAAAATGAAAGCTAGGAGATTAGGTACATACTTATATTTAATGTGAACTGAATGATGGTTGGAGAAAAGTGGCTCTATACAATTCTACTGCGACACGCTGCGGAAGGTTAGGAACTATTAGGTACATTAAGTTTACTAGACTAACTTAAGCTAGCTATTGGTTGCTTATATTAATACAGAGTAAGCTCGGTAGATGGCACTCATTTTATAACAATGTAGTGTCCTCTTTGTGCCATAGATGGCGTCTAGGTATTTGATCTTATCTGGTATTAAAATAGGCTAAATATATTGCTTGTTAAGATAGCTCTTAACAGCTATTATTCCACCAAGTATTTATTTCTAATTCTATATTTTATTCTTAATTTTATATGTGATCGTTACAATGCACTTTTTACGAATTCAGTCTGACAATCTGACGTTTAAGCTGTTAACTGTCAATCTGTCTTTGACTGCCACAGATTAAGTCCAAACTGAGGAAAGATGAATGAAGTTAACAAGGCTTCATTTAAATATATACGAATTTTTCTATATTTCAGTCTAGTCCAGTAAATTACCGGCAATTTTATAGTGAAACTGATTGCATTCTCTGCCGTAGCAGTAGCGGAAACCGGACGAGCCACCCTCAATCTCCTTTAATTATCCGCCAAAACTCGACAATGGCTCCAGCGTAGCTAACCCTCAAAATCTTTATTATGAAAATCGAAGCGAGCTTTTTTCTATAATTAAGGTAGCTCGTTAAGACGGGTTGTCGTGGACGTGATAAATTACCTCATTAGAACGAGAAAATACATTAGACTCTTTCATTACGGGGCCCAGATTGAAAACAGTATGATAACCGATTCTGGTAGTCTAGTGTAGGATTTTTACTTTGTTTAGTATGCATCGCCGCTTCTTGTTATATCAGACAGCCTATTAAACATTTAAAAACCTAATCTTTATTTACTTGACATTCATTAGGTACTTGCTTTTTGCTGAGGCGTTTTTATAACCCTTTGTGTGAGATGAGGAACCTATAAGCTAATATTACCTGCACTTACGTAAAAGTACATTGGTGCAAATCAAAAATATGTACTTATCAGCTCCAGAAATGCATACCCAATTTATGAATGAGTTTATTCATAATTGCATAAATGCATACCGCATTTTCGCATCCTACCGTCATTGACCAAAATCAAATAATTTTTAGGTTTTTAAAGTTGAAATGTCGGTACTACCAATATTGTTTGCTATTTAATAATAATTTCCTTTATTAATTTTTCCTTCTCAAGTTTTTTTTTTTTTTATACCACGACGGTGGCAAACAAGCATACGGCCCGCCTGATGGTAAGCAGCTACCGTAACCTATGGACGCCTGCAACTCCAAAGGAGTCACATGCGCGTTGCCAACCCTTTACAAAAAGGAGGATTCACTGTGTTAACGACTAAAGGAACAAGAAGGTCCCTCATCGTCAACACACTGGGTCCTCTTTGAGCTCTTTGGTAACCTTACTCACCAGCAGGAACACAACACTATGAGTAGGGTCTAGTGCTATTTGGCTGTGGTTTTCTGTAAGGTGGAGGTACTTCCCCAGTCGGGCTCTGCTCCAGATTTGAGCGATGATATTCGCTGAACGTGCCCTACCACACTTAGCGAGATGCCATTCGCAGTGCCCATACCTCTTTTTGGCGTAGTTTAAGGACATACCCAGGGTCCGGACGTAGTTTAAGGACATACCCTTACATACCCTTTAGGGTCTTTTATAATATTTTTACAAGAGTAATAGTACATTACTTACCAAGGACTGTAAAAGAAAGAAAGCCCGAAATCGCAGATATTTGTAACCCGAGCCGCAGGCGAGGGTTGTAAATGTGCGATAGAGGGCTTCCTTTTTTACTGCCCGTGGTGAGTACAAAATTTTACGTCTCCACGTGGCCATAATGCGAGTTTTACCGTACGCGTAGCGTGCGGTAAAACTATGGTCAGGTGTGACGTAAAATATAAAAATACATCTAATACACATAAAAACGTTATAAAAAACCTAACGTAGGGTGCCGCCGGCAGCGGATCAAGGTCCAGGCCCAGGCGGTGGTTAAGGCTTGCAATTATTCGAATAATACGAATATTTCGAATAATTTCCATACAAATCACTATTCGAAATATTCGGATTGCAAGCCCTAGTCGCAGTGAGAAACCTTCGGACTATGCGCGCCGTGTCCAATATTACCGCCTTCTGAATCTGACCCTTGATCCAACCACAACCCCGTAGCAAAAGTCTCTCAGGATGTTGGTCGAGACTCTTCGCTATGAGACCGCTCGCAGAGACACTATCGGTACAATGATCGCCGAATAATTTATAAATAATGTATTATTATGCTGGTTTTTCAAACAAAACGCTGTAGCAATCATATTCCGTTGAATTACAGGCAACGAGCGATGGAGACCGATGGAGACGAATGACAAAAGCTGCAAAACCTAGTGGTCGCGATCAATAATGAGCGGACAAAAAAAACGTACTGATTTTAATCTGTGATCTACTTTCGACTTCGCGGGATGTAGTTACGGCTTTGACTTGTTAATGTTTTTACCAGAATAATGAAGCTCCTCGGATGGGAAATTATTAAAAACGCTGATAAGGTACACGTTCCATGAAAACAAAGTTTTATAATCAGTGTAATGTTTTGTCAAGTTAAGAGGTTATAGGGGCTCAGAAATTGATACACGCACACGGTCGGTTGCTAACTGATTTTTATAGGTGCGCGCGATGCGCTATGAATGCATGCATGGATACACGTAGGTACCTATAGATATACCTATACTAGGACGCTGCGTAAGGCGCTATAGGGTACAACTATTGGTCTAAGAGCTGGCCACGTCAGATATATGACACAATAATGAGAGCAATGAAACCCATCTAGTAAGATTGTAATACTATCCTTATTGCTAGATCCGGGCATTTGGCAGCTTTTAATGGGTGGATGTCAGAGTGACAGACTACCAAAGTTTTTGAATTGGAACAAAATAGGTAAAAAAGGCTGAAGTTATCTTATTTATAGAGGACAGGGCTTACATTTTAAGATCAGAACAAAAAAACATTGCGTAATATTTCGGAAACAGAATCAGTAGGCGACCAACTATGAATTACATTATACGTCGTTTTGGACTACTTTCCCCCATCAGAAACTTTTGGCAATGATATGATCTAATTATTTATATAATTTTTCATAATACTGCATCAAAACCAGAACTCTGGGATTTGTATTCTTAAAGTGGTTTGCATTCTTTGACCTCCACCACTTTACAGCTGCCAGATGTCCGGATCTAGAAATAAGCATAGTATAGCTACCTAACGACAGGGGTTTCATCGCTCTCATTATTGTGTCATATCTGACGTGGCTAGCTCTCCAAGTACAAATATGATTCCTAACATGTTTATTTATTCGTATGCGTGCACTGTTAAGTTCCTAGCAAAGTTAGGAGTAGTTGTTAAGTGTAGTGTAATACTTTGTATTATCTATATGTATAGCAAATTGGCGATCTCTTACTCATCTTACTTACTCTCATTCATCGCATAAATACGACTTTTTGTTGGTCTTCTTTGTCGTATCCTCATGGCTGAGGGACGTGACGACTGTCACTTTTCCCCAACGCTCTCCAAGCCGTGACTGTTGTCGGTGGTATCTACTCGTGACGCTTATTTGTCACAGAAATTACGGTCGATGTCTGTACCTCTACCACGAGTCATGTAGAAAATCCTGAATATTTTTCTATAGGCGTTAACGAATAATCGGGCTTCGAATCGTTTTCCTTCAGTTTCGACAGCAACACATACAAACGATCTATGCTGACATTTCATGTCGGATTACGTTTAGTGCGGTGCATACATCCGTCTCATAGGTAGAACTAGACGGATGTATGCGGCACGTCGAATGTGATCTGTCATGTTAACGCACTGTACCTCTACCACGAGTCATTACAGAAAATTCTGAAACCTTTCTGCAGTCGTTAACGAATCAACGGGCTTCGAATAGTTTTCCTTCGGTATCGACAGCAAGAAATTCGAAATCTCTATGCTGACATACATCCGTCTCATAGGTAGAACGAGACGGATGTAGTCAGTGCAGTTTGTTATCGATAGGTTTTATTAAAACGCTACCATAAGACACTAATTTGACATACGTCACCGAAAAATACCGTATCGACTGTAGAAAACTCTTTCACTATCAAATTATAAGGTGAGATGTCAAAACATGGTGAAAGTGAAAACCATTCGTATTTATTGTGTTATATTTATATATTGTTAGTTGACGAAATAATATCGACAAAGCCTTATATTAAGCATAATTTGTTAATAAGACTGCGTATGATAACTGGAACTGGAAACGAAACGGTAAAGGAGATCGTCAATTCTAGGCCCACTTGCGATATGGTCTCGTATAAAGTTTGGTCTCAAATTTTAAGCAAATACCCATTTTATTACGAAACTAGACAAAATATTGCATGAAAATAAAACGGGAATTAGAAATGAAAAATAAAAAGTAATTTCGTTGATCCTTCCGCCATCCAAATAGTGCTAAATAAGTTGTTGACGTCTTTACAGCATTGACATAAGGTTAACTTCTCCTGGGCCGAGACGAAACGGACATTTTCAGTAAGGAGTTACGTTTATTTTGCTAATCTTGTTTATGATTATAGTTTGACACTATTAATGTATGACGTAACCGTCATCCATGTCTGCCGCATGAAGTTATAATTTGAAACTGGAGTGTGCTCTTCGGCCACAAGGTGGGGCCGAAGGAGTTGGTGGTATGGGGGGGATGCGTCTCGTTTTGACAATTTTTCTATTAAGTAATGTCTGATACTACCATGGATTTCTAAAAAGTGGATGTAATTGTTGCACTTTTTCCCTAACCACAGATTATAAGGTTCATCTGATGAACCTTATTACCGTGTAAAATAGACGTTCATAGGTGACTAGAAAAAACGGTCCGATAGAGGGCATAATATGGGGGGCGGTGTTTCACTCGAACTCGTTACAAAATTGACATACATACATTGACATTTTGACTTGTTGTTATGCTGGCATTATTGTCTAATGACGTCAAAACTCCCTAAGTCAACGCGGGACGCAGCTCCCTAAATTACTCTCTCTTTCGGCCTTGCTTTTTGGCCCAAGAGTGTGCTCCGGTTTAAAATTATAACTTCATGGATACTAGTAGGAGCGCACTTACAGTGATAAACCTTATCTCTTTGTAATAAGTGCTACGATTGTTTAGTTAATAGTAGCAATGATGGTTTGACAGCCATTATCATTGTTTACCCAAATACAAGAAATCTGCGGCAGGATCAAAATATGATTTTTTATTATTTTATTATGATTTCCGTTTCATTATCATGTCAGATTTTGTAGAAATTCTTTATAAAACAGGTATTTATTTTGTGCTATACTTTAAATCATAAACATGTACGCTTTAAAATATTGTCCTTATCACATTCATGTTTTTACATCCCGATTACTCAATTTTCCCGTTACATTTCATGATTATTTTATGACCACCCTGATCTAGAAATTAAAGCGAATGTTTTGATATCTGTTTCATAATTATACGCATCTTTATGATCTGGGGCAAATCGCCTAACAAAAATTGACGATCTCCTTTCAAGCCGATATGAGAAATAGAAATATCCACATCAATAAGAATAATTTTAAAAAAGAAATCTAGACCCAAGAATTGCTGAATATTTGTGAGATTTATGTATTAATAGTCAATTAATCTTATTTTAAATCGACACAAAAATACCAACTCTAACCTAAAATGAATGGTAAGTAGTTGAAATTTGATATGATGGTTACAAACACTTTCATTTTCAATCATAATAATTGCAATGAAACTGTGAAAAATAACAAATAATATTGAAACATCTTTTACAGGTTCTTGTGCATCATTCATTTCTGATTGATTGCTGTAGCAGCTAACTTATCACCAGCAAGGCAAACTATTTATCCCAGGAAGGTGTATTATTTTATATTCAAGAAGTAACAACTGCGTTACAGGCCGGGATCTTCGAATTATTGCATCCAAGTACTATAAAATAGTGCTTACTTAAAAGACATCCAGATTTATACAGGGCACTTTGAAATTATAATGTACATATTATATTAAAGATTTATTTATTGCGAAATAGCCTTTTAAAGTAACATTGTCACAAACTAGAAACTTATAAGTACTACTAACAATTACTCGTACGTGTAACTTATAAATAGAAATAAAACCATCATTATGCAAGAAGCGGCAAAGCCGCAATCCTGCGTTGTGTTATGTATGAAAACCGGCGGCTTGCTGGAGCATCTTTAGCTTCCCTTGTGCGTTTGTTAGGTCGTGAGGCTCCGTGCCCCTTGCTCCTCGGATCGATTGCCTCGACACCAACAATATTTAGACGGACGACAACTATATTTAATAGTCTTGTAGTGAATTCGGATGTCGGGCGCCGCTCCGGCTTGTTCGCTGGTAAATAAATTAAAGGACTTGGCCAACGTGTCGGCGTCGACGCAGGTGGGATGTGTAACAGTATAGCGCAATGCCTATACTTTAGAGAATCAACAACATCCTGAAAGGGTACTTATCCTTTTGTGATTATACAATAGACCTAAATAATAAGAAATAAACCTATGATCCACTATGATCACTATTACATATGGACGTAGTTCTAGGACGTTTTAAAGTAGTAGTGTTATTTGTACATTTGAAATTTCATCAATTTGGTTTTCTTAGGTAATCCTATATCCTACGACGAAATAAATATATGGATGGATGGATGAAGGACTGACAGTTTTCACCCCTTTTCCTAGCTTTGAATATGTATGACGAAATACGTAATTTCCCTGTTTAAAAAAAAGTTGCAATCGGTGAACATTATGAAAAAATAGTAACAATAAAGATTCTGACGAATTGAGAACCTCCTCCTTCGAAATCTTGAAGTCGGTTGATAACATTTTATGCGTTAAAAGTCACGCACGTTTAAATCAGGTAAAAAAAGGCTTACTGTCATAGCTTGTATTTCCCCTGGCATGAACCGTAAGCCAAGAACATATTTCATGACCAATCGCAAGGCATCCCAGGCGATGATAATTTTTGAAGTGGTTAAGGACGAAGTATAATGATGACTCGCGTAGGTCAGCTGTCGCTCCGTTGGTGGGTTGTGAAACGTCAGTATTTGATGCTCTTATTATCAGGAAAATCGTCAGCCGGCTGTATTGAGGTAGAAAGACCGTCTGCATACCCTAAATACCATATATTCATGTGACTAGTTTACGGTCTTTTCAGTGCTATACAGCCGGCTAATGATTTTTATTTTATTTGTAATAGCATATAAACTATCACCTGTTTCAACGGGGACGCGATGGTCATTTTATTTTATATATATTTTATGTGGCTAAATGGGTGCCGTTCCTCAACCCACTCAAGGAACGGCAGCTGACCATCACGAAGCTTGATTATTTACCGCCCTTAACCACTTAAAATTTACCGCTTGGGACACGATGACCAACGGAAATTATTCCTGGTTCGTAAACCAGGCCGTGCCTAGCAAGCATATTTATTAAACACCCACAAAAAGTAGGGTAATTTTTCAGAGCTAGTACGGTTTCTATGCTTATTATTGTTCACTGCTCATATAATTGTCTACAGTTCTAAACCTTCAGATAAAATGTACTTAGGAAGTAAAACCTTTTTGGCTTACCTAGAATCTGTTTCGGTTGGTGTGAAGGATGTGACGTTTGTCACGTCACGTCACTTTGTAAAGTATTGAAATCTACACAAACGAAACAAGCAATCGAACTTTCGTGAGCGAATTGCATAAACGATAATTTAACTTATGGTATTGCAGTAATTTTTAGTTCTATAAGTGAACGCTAGAGGCTCTGCACAAATTCTCCATACAAATAATTTACGAATTCGTGAACGAATCTCGAATTGGCCTTATTTGCATGACTCGTGGTAGAGGTACAGATGTCAAAACATGGTGAAAGTGAAAACCATTCGTATTTATTGTGTTATATTTATATATTATTAGTTGACGAAATAATATCGACGAAGCCTTATATTAAGCATAATTTGTTAATAAGACTGCATAGTATGATAACTGGAACTGGAAAACGAAACGGTAAATTTCAAGCCGATATGAGAAATAGAAATATCCACATCAACACTGCAATAAGAACAATTTAAAAAAAGAAATCTAGACCCAAGAACTACTGAATATGTGTGAGATTCATGTATTAATAGTCAATTAATCTGATTTTAAATCGACACAATACCAACTCTAACCTAAAATGAATGGTAAGTATTTGAAATTTGATATGATAGTTATAAACACTTTCATTTTCAATCATAATAATTACAATGAAACTGTGAAAAATAATAAATAATATTGAAACATCTTTTACAGGTTCTTGTGGTAAATAAATTAAAGGACTTGGCCAACGTGTCGGCGTCGACGCAGGTGGGATGTGTAACAGTAGCGCACTGCCTATACCTTAGAGAATCAACAACATCCTGAAAGGGTACTTATCCTTTTGTGATTATACAATAGACCTAAATAATAAGAAATAAACCTATGATCCACTATGATCACTAAAAGTCGAACTGTCATGTTGACAAAATAACCAAATAAATTAAGAATCACCTATTACATATGGACGTAGTTCTAGGACGTTTTACACTAGTAGTGTTATTTGTACATTTGAAATTTCATCAATTTGGTTTTCTTAGGTAATCCTATATCCTACGACGAATTAAATATAAGGATGGATGGATGAAGGACTGACAGTTTTCACCCCTTTTCCTAGCTTTGAATATGTATGACGATATACGTAATTTCCCTGTTTAAAAAAAAGTTGCAATCGGTGAACATTATGAAAAAATAGTAAAAATAAAGATTCTGACGAATTGAGAACCTCCTCCTTCGAAATCTTGAAGTCGGTTGATAACATTTTATGCGTTCAAAGTCACGCGCGTTTAAATCAGGTAAAAAAAGGCTTACTGTCATAGCTTATATTTCCCGGCTCCGCTGGCATGAACCGTAAGCCAAGAACAAATTTCATGACCAATCGCAAGGCGTCCCAGGCGATGATAATTTTTGAAGTGGTTAAGGACAATGTATAATGATGACTCGCGTAGGTCAGCTGTCGCTCCGTTGGTGGGTTGCGGAACGTCAGTATTTGATGCTCTTATTATCAGGAAAATCGTCAGCCGGCTGTATTGAGGTAGAAAGACTTTACAAAGTGACGTGACGTGACAAACGTCACATCCTTCACACCAACCGAAACAGATTGTAGGTAAGCCAAAAAGGTTTTACTTCCTAAGTACATTTTATCTGAAGGTTTAGAACTGTAGACAATTATATGAGCAGTGAACAATAATAAGCATAGAAACCGTACTAGCACTGAAAAATTACCCTATTTTTTGTGGGTGTTTAATATACTTGCTAGGCCGTAAACCAGGAATAATTTCCGTTGGTCATCATACGATGCCCCAAGCGGTAAATTTTAAGTGGTTAAGGGCGGTAAATAATCAAGCTTCGTGATGGTCAGCTGCCGTTCCTAGAGTGGGTTGAGGAACGGCAGCCATTTTCTCACATAAAATATATATAAAATAAAATTACCATCGCGTCCCAGTTGAAACAGGTGATAGTTTATATGCTATTACAAATAAAATAAAAATCATCAGCCGGCTGTATAGCATTGAAAAGACCGTAAACTAGTCACATGAATACATGGTATTTAGGGTATCAGCAGACGGTCTTTCTACCTCAATACAGCCGGCTGACGATTTTCCTGATAATAAGAGCATCAAATACTGACGATCCGCAACCCACCAACGGTGCGACAGCTGACCCACGCGAGTCTTTATTATACTTCGTCCTTAACCACTTCAAAAATTATCACCGCCTGGGACGCCTTGCGATTGGTCATGAAATTTGTTCCTGGCTTACGTTTCATGCCATCGGAGCCGGGAAATACAAGTTATGACGGTAAGCCTTTTTTAGGGTTCCGTAGTCAACTAGGAACCCTTATAGTTTCGCCATGTCTGCCCGTCCGTCCGTCCGTCCGTCCACGGATAATCTCAGTGACCGTTAGCACTAGAAAGCTGAAATTTGGTACTAATATGTATATCAATCACGCCGACAAAGTGGTGAAATAAAAAGTGGAAAAAATGTTTTATTAGGGTACCTCCCCTATACGTAAAGTGGGGAGTGATTTTTTTTTAATTTCAATCCTAACGTGTGATATATTGTTGGATAGGTATTTAAAAATGTATAGGGGTTTACTAAAATCATTTTTTGATGATGTAAATATTTTCGGAAATAATCGCTCCAGAAGTAAAAAAAAATGTGTCCCCCCCCTCTAACTTTTGAACCATAAGATTTAAAAATATGAAAAAAATCTTAAAAGTAGAACTTTATAAAAGCTTTCTAGGAAAATTATTTTGAACTTGATAGGTTGAATAGTTTTTGAAAAAATATTACAAAATAATTTCTGAACTAAGTTTGTAATTTAACCGTATAAGCAGGTTCTTATTGTACCTGTAATTTCTACAAAATCACAATGAAATGACGTGCTTTCAAATAAAGTAAAAACGGTGAAAATCGGTTCACGCAATAAAGAATTATCCCATAAAAATCATCTTCCATACTTTAAGCTCGCGCGCAATAGTTTACTTAATTTGCCGATAGATGTCGCTGTACGTAGAACGCTCATATCATACCCTACATGGCGGTGTTATTTCAACTCTTAAGTGGGGACACTTACAGTGACGGACGGAAAACTACGGAACCCTACACTGAGCGTGGCCCGACACGCTCTTGGCCGGTTTTTTTACCTTATTTAAACGCGCGTGACTTTTAACGCATAAAATGTTATCAACCGACTTCAAAATTTCGAAGAAGGAGGTTCTCAATACGTCAGGATTTTTATTTTTACTATTTTTTCATAATGTTCACCGATTGCAACTTTTTTTTAAACAGGGAAATTACGGGTGTAAACTGTCAGTACTTCATCCATCCATCCATATACTTATTTCGTCGTAGGATATAGGATTACCTAAGAAAACCAAAATTTCAAATGTACAAATAATACTAATAGTTTAAAACGTCCTAGAACTACGTCCATATATGTTAAGTGCTAGGTGATTCTTAATTTATTTGGTTATTTTGTCAACATGACAGTTCGACTTTTAGTGATCATAGTGGATCATAGGTTTATTTCTTATTATTTAGGTCTATTGTATAATCACAAAAGGATAAGTACCCTTTCAGGATATTGTTGATTCTCTAAAGTATAGGCAATGCGCTACTGTTACACATCCCACCTGCGTCGACACCGACACGTTGGCGAAGTCCTTTAATTTATTTACCAGCAAACAAGCCGGAGCGGCGCCCGACATCCGAAATTACTACAAGACTATTAAATATAGTTGTCGTTCGTCTATCTATTGTTGGTGTCGAGGCAATCGATCCGTGAAGCAAGGGGCACGGAGCCTCACGACCTAACAAACGCACAAGGGAAGCTAAAGATGCTCCAGCAAGCCGCCGGTTTTTATACATAACACAACGCAGGATTGCGGCTTTGCCGCTTCTTGCATAATGATGGTTTTATTTCTATTTATAAGTTACACGTACGAGTAATTGTTAGTAGTACTTATAAGTTTCTAGTTTGTGACAATGTTACTTTAAAAGGCTATTTCGCAATAAATAAATCTTTAATATAATTATGTACATTATAATTTCAAAGTGCCCTGTATAAATCTAGATGTCTTTTAAGTAAGCACTATTTTATAGTACTTGGATGCAATAATTCGAAGATCCCGGCCTGTAACGCAGTTTTTACTTCTTGAATATAAAATAATACACCTTCCTGGGATAAATAGTTTGCCTTGCTGGTGATAAGTTAGCTGCTACAGCAATCAATCAGAAATGAATGATGCACAAGAACCTGTAAAATATGTTTCAATATTATTTGTTATTTTTCACAGATTCATTGTAATTATTATGATTGAAAATGAAAGTGTTTATAACTATCATATCAAATTTCAACTACTTACCATTCATTTTAGGTTAGAGTTGGTATTTTTGTGTCGATTTAAAATCAGATTAATTGACTATTAATACATAAATCTCACAAATATTCAGCAGTTCTTGGTTCTAGATATCTTTTTTAAAATTATTCTTATTGAAGTGTTGATGTGGATATTTCTATTTCTCATATCGGCTTGAAATTTACCGTTTCGTTATCCAGTTCCAGTTATCATACTATGCAGTCTTATTAACAAATTATGCTTAATATAAGGCTTTGTCGATATTATTTCGTCAACTAATAATATATAAATATAACACAATAAATACGAATGGTTTTCACTTTCACCATGTTTTTGACATCTCACCTTATAATTTGATAGTGAAAGAGTTTTCTACAGTCGATACGGTATTTTTCGGTGACGTAAGTCAAATTAGTGTCTTATGGTAACGTTTTAATAAAACCTATCGATAACAAACTGTACAGTACCTCTACCACGAGTCAAACAAATAAGCCCAATTCGTGATTCGTTCACGAATTCATAAATTATTTGTATGGAGAATTTGTGCAGAGCCTCTAGCGGTCACTTATAGAACTAAAAATTACTGCCATACCATGAGTTAAATTATCCTTTACGCAATTCGCTAACGAAAGCTCGATTGCTTGTTTCGTTTGTGTAGATTTCAATACTTTACAAACTGACGTGACGTGACAAACGTCACATCCTTCACACCATCCACAGAGTACCTTCTTGACACCAACCGAAACAGATTGTAGGTACGCCAAAAAGGTTTTACTTCCTAAGTACATTTTATCTGAAGGTTTAGAACTGTAGACAATTATATGAGCAGTGAGCAATAATAAGCATAGAAACCGTACTAGCTCTGAAAAATTACCCTGCTTTTTGTGGGTGTTTAATATGCTTGCTAGGCCGTAAACCAGGAATAATTTCTGTTGGTCATCATGTCCCAAGCGGTAAATTTTAAATGGTTAAGGCGCTAGGCGCTGAATGTGGCCGAAAATTGTTACTTTCTAAGGGATATATCTCAATAACGAGTCATTCCAAAAATTTGAAATAAATATATGTTAAAAACCATTTCATGTACAACATTGTCAACGTTTGAATAACTCGTGTAACGTATAGTTTCTCCGTTATTTAAATGTAACGAAATGTCGTTTTACGGTTAATTTTGCTTATATCTACTGAACGGCTTATTCGATTAAAAATATTGTTGAACTAAAAAATGTGTACTACAGAACACTACAAACTCAACGTAGGATATTTAAATTGATTAACTTTTCTTAAACAACTTGATCATAATTCCACATTTCGTGCGTTGGTAGCTCGAAAACGGCGTTGCTGGCAGTCGTGAGCTAGCTTTGAGACGAGGAGGCTGTGTCGCTCGTCGCTCCGTGCTTCCCTTGTACTACATATACTTGTGATTGGCCCGTGAGCAATAATATCGGACTTACTGTGCCTAAAGACTAAATAACTGCAGAGGGTTCATGCGATGCGGACATAACGTGTCTTCCCGGAATCTATAAAGTATAGACGTTTTATCTTTTAAGATAATGTTCTCGTATGCATGTTCATGTACGTTCGTATAAAAAGTGTATTTTATTTAGATTATAATACAAGTAAAAAACAAATAAAATTAAAATGGAGGAAAAAACAAAAATCATGAATCTCATAATTCTCTGAAAACAAATTTGGTCATGTAAGTAAACTACAATTATTATGTTTTAGTAGACTAATGCATCACGCAAAATAGGCGTTATTCGTCGAGTTGTGGAAATGTGCTAGTACTGCAATACAATAGACTAATAATCAATTTAATAAAAACTCCGAAGCACCGAATTTATTTAAACATATTTATTTAAGAATACCGTGTTCTAAACGAATGTAATATGCGTTTTTTTTTTAAAGATTAAACACAATTTTTAATGTTATACTTTATACTAATTTATCAAATCAAGAATTTGCGAAGTAAACTGCAAAGAATTGCATATAAACCGGCTAAGAGAATGTCGGGCTATGCTCAGTGCAAGGATCCGTAGTTGCCGGCCTGTTACAATACATTCATTCAAAAGGTAGTTTATAAAGAGATGTTTTGTGGCACTTACGTTATTTTACTATAGGCATCACCCAAAAACGGCTCAACCGATTTTATTCCATATAGTTTTTATTGAAAATACGTGATAAGTATTTCAATGGCCTCACTTCCAGGAACTTTTCCAAATTTTTTGGACCCACGGTTCAAAAATCAAAGAGCATGTTTTACTTTCGAAGCTATTATTTACGAAAGTATTCGTTTTATCCAAAAGTTGTTTAAGGCTTATTCTTCTTGAAAGACCTATCCAACAATGTGTTTCAGATAGGTATTGTTTTACCACTTTGTAGGCGTAATTAAAACACATACTCATACCAAATTTCAGTGTACTAACTATCACTAAGCAAAGCCTGATTGAGATTCTAATAAAAAATGGCTGATATTTAAGAGTTCAATGTATGTAAGAATAAAGGAAAAAAACCTTTTTTTTTATACCACGACCCTGGCAAACAAGCATACGACCCACCTTATGGAAAGCAGTTATAAAGCCTATGGACGCCTGCAACCCCAGAAGATTCACATGCGCGTTGACTACCCTAAAAAAAACTTTACTGTGTCGGTGAAATAAATACAAATTTTATATTAATTATCAACACAAAGTAAATAAATAAATTACTAGTAAGGGTTAATACTACCTATCAAATATCTTTAAAGGACCGGCCAAGTTTGTATCGGACCACGCATATTGTAGGGTTCCGTAGAAAGTAGTTTCTTGGAGATAACTGAAAAACGGATAAACCGATTATCGGTTTATCCGTTTTTCAGATAGTTATTTCACATATTAATGTGAAATAACTATCGTAGAAATTAAGTACTAAGCCTTCTTGGTTTTTTTCATATTTTTTAGACTTACGGATTAAAAGTACGATGGGGAGCCTATTATATTTAGACTTTCGAACAAATATTTCTGAAAATATTGACTTAATAAAACAGTTTTAAAAATCCTCTATATATATAAAATATTTTTAAAACCGTATCGTACAACATGTTCATATTTACAAAAAATATATTTTTGACATTTAGTTTGGCATATGTATGTATGGAGTGCCTCCCCTAAAAGTTTTTTAGCAATTTAGCCAGAAAACTAAGTAGCGGCACATGAAACACACCTCTAGATAAAATTTCAGTGATATATGTTTTATAATAAAAATGGCTTTGACATACGGAAGGACAGACGGACATGTTTGAAAAACTTTTAAGGGTTCCGTTTTTGCCATTTTGGCTATGGAACCCTAAGAAATGTTTGCGGTGTGTTATATTTTAAAGATCTAAATTTAATGGGCTTACAGCTCTCATGACAATTGTATGACGATTTCGTGCACAAATACCGCTCCTTACATGTGCATTTTTACTATACGCAACTCGCAACAGGCTTAGTTTTGTTAACTTATCGTAATTAAGCGAATTTTTACGGTTAATATTTAAAATAGCAACAAAAAAATAACCATCTATTAAGCTCACTTGCACAGCAAAAAATCCAAATTCACATAAAAACACCGCTTTGATGTGCATTCAGTTTTTTTTGCTGTAATAGTCAGTATTTTTTTATTTTTTCTGATATGCGGAATATTTTTAACCATATTTATACTTTAAATTCAAAATCTAGGTTTTTATTTTTTTACATAAAAATCTACTAATCGAGATCGTTATTACTTATCTTATTTAATAGGTAAGTAGCATTCCTAAAAATGTCACCGTAGTAATTAATCACAGTATTCAAATCACAAAACATTCGCAAAAGGATTATAATTATTATGAAGCTGCCCGCGCGCCTCTGAGTAAAGTCATATTCTTTGAACATTGTTGCGGTGCATCGCGGTGGATTTACGCACGATCGAAATGAGAGGGGTACGCGGGTGGCGCGGGTAGAGAGCGCCCAAACGCTCAAGGACACTCTGGCGACAATCGTCTTAAGAGTGGTAAATAATCAAGCTCCGTGATGGTCAGCTGCCGTTCCTTGAGTGGGTTGAGGAACAGCATCCATTTTCTCACATAAAAAATATATAAAATAAAATGACCATCGCGTCCCAGTTGAAACAGGTGATAGTTTATATGCTATTAAAAATAAAATAAAAATCATCAGCCGGCTGTATAGCACTGAAAAGACCGTAAACTAGTCACATGAATATATGGTATTTAGAGTATCAGCAGACGGCCTTTCTACCTCAATACAGCCGGCTGACGATTTTCTAAATAATAAGAGCATCAAATACTGACGTTCCGCAACCCACCAACGGAGCGACAGGTGACCTACGCGAGTCATCATTGTTAAAATCAAAAATTATCATCTGGCTTACGGTTCATGCCACCGGAGACGGGAAATACAAGCTATGACAGTAAGCCTTTTTTTACCTTATTTAAACGCGCGTGACTTTTAACGCATAAAATGTTATCAACCGACTTCAAGATTTCGAAGGAGGAGGTTCTCAATTCGTCAGGATCTTTATTTTTACTTTCTTTTCACCGGTTCACCGATTGCAACTTTTTTAAACGGGGAAATTGCGTATTTCGTCATACATATTCAAAGCTAGGAAAAGGGGTGAAAACTGTCAGTACTTCATCCATCCATCCATATATTTATTTCGTCGTAGGATATAGGATTACCTAAGAAAACCAAATTGATGAAATTTGATGCTGAAACCACACTTCGCCTATGCGGACGAATATTTGTGTTGCGTCTCTTTCTTATTGTATAGAATAAGAAAGAGACGCAACACGAATATTTGTCCGCATAGGCGAAGTGTGGTGCCACCATCAAATGTACAAATAACACTACTAGTTTAAAACGTCCTAGAACTAACATACATATGTAAAGTGTTAGGTGATTCTTAATTTATTTGGTTATTTTGTCAACATGACAGTTCGACTTTTAGTGATCATAGTGGATCATAAGGTTTATTTCTTATTTTTTAGGTCTATTGTATAATCACAAAAAGATAAGTACCCTTTTAGGATGTTGTTGATTCTCTAAAGTATAGGCAGTGCGCTACTGTTACACATCCCACCTGCGTCGACGCCGACACGTTGGCGAAGTTCTTTAATTTATTTACCAGCAAACAAGCCGGAGCGGCGCGGCGGCGGCGACATCCAAAATCACTACAAGACTATTAAATATAGTTGTCGTTCGTCTAACTATTGTTGGTGTCGAGGCAATCGATCCGTGAAGCAAGGGGCACGGAGCCTCACGACCTAACAGACGCACAAGGGAAGCTAAAGATGCTCCAGCAAGCCGCCGGTTTTCATAACACAACGCAGGATTGCGGCTTTGCCGCTTCTTGCATAATGATGGTTTTATTTCTATTTATAAGTTACATGTAAGAGTAATTGTTAGTAGTACTTACTTATAAGTCTCTAGTATGTGACAATGTTACTTTAAAAGGCTATTTCGCAATAAATAAATCTTTAATATCATTATGTACATTATAATTTCAAAGTGCCCTGTATAAATCTGGATTTTTTTTAACCCTTTTCCAGGCCGCTCCAATCTAGATTTTTTTTTCAATAATCCTAAATATCTTCAAAATAGTTAGGTTTTGGTAATTCATTTAAAGGCTAGTAGAATTTAGCGATAGTCCAACCTAATTCCAACCTTAAACCGAAAGATTAAGGTTGAAATACAATTGACACGGATGTGGTCGTTATATCGTACTACGCCTGAAAAAGGGTTAAGCACTATTTTATAGGACTTGGATGCAATAATTCGAAGACTCCGGTATGTAACGCAGTTGTTACTTCTTGAATATAAAATAGTACACCTTCCTGGAATACATAAATAGTTTCGTCTTGCCGGTGATAAGTTAGCTGCTACATGTGCAGCAATCAATCATAAATGAATGACGCACAATAACCTGTAAAATATGTTTCAATATTACCTGTTTGTTATTTTTCACAGTTTCATTGTAATTATTATGATTGAAAATTAAAGTGTTTATAACTAAAAAAAAATTCGATTTGAACTGGTGCCCACTTTATCATATCAAATTTCAACTACTTACCATTCATTTTAGGTTAGAGTTGGTATTCTTGTGTCGATATAAAATCTGTTTAATTGACTATTAATACATAAATCTCACAAATATTCAGCAGTTCTTGAGTCTAGATTTCTTTTCTAAAATTATTCTTATTGAAGTGTTGATGTGGATATTTCTATTTCTCATATCGGCTTGAAATTTACCGTTTGGTTTTCCATTTGCAGTTATCATACTATGCAGTCTTCTTAACAAATTATGCTTAATATAAGGCTTTGTCGATATTATTTCATCAACTAATAATATATAAATATAACACAATAAATACGAATGGTTTTCACTTTCACCATGTTTTGACATCTCACCCTACAATTTGATAGTGAAAGAGTTTTCTACAGTTGATACGGTATTTTTCGGTGACGTATGTCAAATTAGTGTCTTATGGTAGCGTTTTAATAAAACCTATCGATAACAAACTGTACTGACTACATCCGTCTCGTTCTACCTATGAGACGGATGTATGTCAGCATAGAGATTTCGAATTTCTTGCTGTCGATACCGAAGGAAAACTATTCGAAGCCCGTTGATTCGTTAACGACTGCAGAAAGGTTTCAGAATTTTCTGTAATGACTTGTGGTAGAGGTACTGACCTTCAGTGCGTTAACATGACAGATCACATTCGACGTGCCGCATACATCCGTCTCGTTCTACCTATGAGACGGATGTATGCAGCGCACTAAACGTAATCCGACATGAAATGTCAGCATAGATCGTTTGTATGTGTTGCTGTCGAAACTGAAGGAAAACGATACGAAGCCCGATTATTCGTTAACGCCTATAGAAAAATATTCAGAATTTTCGACATGACTCGTGGTAGAGGTATTGAAATCTACACAAAAGAAACAAGCAATCGAACTTTCGTGAGCGAATTGCATAAACGATAATTTAACTTATGGTATGGCACTAATTTTTAGTTCTATAAGTGACCGCTAGAGGCTCTGCACAAATTCTCCATACAAATAATTTACGAATTCGTGAACGAATCTCGAATTGGGCTTATTTGCATGACTCGTGGTAGAGGTACTGATGTAGTGTAGAGATGTTTCAAAACAATTGAGCGCGCTCGCTCTAGAGGGGAATAACTGCAAGGACCCCCGTAGAAAATATTACAAAGTCTCTTGGAACACGACAAAAAAAAACGGCTAAGTGCGTGTCGGACCACGCATAATGGAGGGTTCCGTACCTTCAATGGAATCTTCTTCTCTTCTTCTTTCTCGTTCCCTCACTGCTGAGGATCGCGACCACATGTAGCTTGCTTCCATAATGTGCGGTCATAGGCCATGTGGACTGCACGGTTCAGGCTGCCGCCAGCCGACCTTTTTGCGGCGTTCGACCATCTCATCCGTGCCTCACCGCGAGCACGTTTGCCATTCATAACGTTTGGTTCAATGGAATAAGAACCAAACTAATACGTAAAGGTCGTATCTGATGCTAAGGAAGAAGTTTTTTGGAGATAACTCAAAAATGGCTTAACCGATAATGTTCAAAACAGTTTTCGTAGAAAGTATGTGATAAGGCACACCTTCTAACATTTTAAAAATTTTTTGGACTTACGGTTCAAAAGTTACATGGCGGGGCACAATTTTTCCGACTTTAGACACGATTATTTCCGAAAGTATTCACTTAATCACAAAATGCTTAAGGGAACCTCGATCTTATTTTTAAAGACCGATCGATCGATTGATGTGCAACATGTTAATATTTGGAAAAAAAAATATTTTTTGGAATATAATTATATGTATGGAGGGCCCACAGAATTTTTTTTGCTGCCATTTAACTACATAACTAAATAGCGGCATACAAAATACACCTCCTTTTTGTAAAGGGTAGGCAACGCGCATGTGACTCCTTTGGAGTTGCAGGCGTCCATAGGTTACGGTAGCTGCTTACCATCAGGCGGGCCGTATGCTTGTTTGCCACCGTCGTGGTATAAAAAAAAAAACCTTATGTCTAAATTTTATTAAGATACGTCTTATAGTTTCCGAGTAAAATGGCTGTGACATACGGACGGACGGACAGACGGACATGACGAAACTGTAAGGGTTCCGTTTTTGCCATTTTGGCTACGGAACCCTAAAAACGTTAAGATAATTTGCTTGAGTCTCCTTGAGTTCACTATTTTTATATTAATTTCTTGTGAAGCGACCGTTTTTATTGGTGTTTTATTATATCGGAATACGGCGGTCTGATAGATACTTTTGTTTCTCATAATTTGGAATTACATACTAAAAACAAGTTGTATGTATATAAATCAAAGATAGAATGTAAACTTCAAACTGACCACGAATTGTGTTCAGTAATTCACTAGGTATATATATATATGTAATCTCCGTAATTAAACTGTGTAAACATGTTGAACACAGTGATGTCCCAAGCTCAAGAGCTGTATGCGGACATATGCAGCGTTTGTAACACTTGAGCCAGATTTATAATAAATGATCCACTGCAAGGCCGTATTTACTTTGGTCCTCGGCTAGTATGTTGCCTGTTTTAGCACTCTAACGTTCGTCTAACGGACACGTTTCATAATTTGTGAAGACCAAACTGACCACGGAACTGTTATTCGTCCAGCGAGCCACTGTCCTATGTAATCTGGCCATAAATCACGGTTACTAGAAGTGTTGTGCCCGAACGACGTAATATCTGTAATTAAACTGTTTTTATAAACATGTTAGACGAGAACACAGTGACGTCTCAAACTCAAGAGCCAGATTTGGAACGTCAACTAAAATCATAAGTCAGATTTAAAATTAATGAATCACAGCAAGCTCTTATTTACTAACTGTGCCTTGAATAGTGTCTTCGGCTAGTATGTTGCCTATCTTAGCGTTCAAAGATAAGTGTAAACTTCAAACAGACCACGGAACTATGTCTAGTAAGCCACAGTTCCGTGTAATCTGGCCATAACTCATAGTTACTCGAAGCGTTGTGCCCGAACGATGTAGTATCTCTGTGTAAACATGTTATGCGGTAAACATAGTGACGTCTCAAGCTCAAGAGCTGTATAACGCTTGAGCCAGATTTATAATTAAATTAGTGCTTGAATCTGCTTGAGAATGTTGAGATCTTGCAGATCGCTATTTGAACTTATAGTAAATACGCCCAACCAATATTGATTCCTGACACCTACGCGTACTATTAATTACGGATATTTAAAAAAGAGTGTTCACAATTATGCGACTTACGACGTACGTACAGTCGACGTCATAGATATGTTTACATTTTTTAAACCTTATTACAAAGAAGTACCACAGCCAAATAGCACTAGACCCAACTCATAGGGTTGTGTTCCTGCTGCTGAGTAAGGTTGCCAAAGAGCTCAAAGAGGACCCAGTGTGTTGACGATGAGGGTCCTTCTTGTTCCCTTAGCCGTCAACACAGTGAATCCTCCTTTTTGTAAAGGGTCGGCAACGCGCATGTGACTCCTTTGGAGTTGCAGGCGTGTATAGGTTACGGTAGCTGCTTACCATCAGGCGGGCCGTATGCTTGTTTGCCACAGTCGTGGTATAAAAGCCTCCTAGCCCAGTCGGTAGTGACCCTGCCTGCGAAGCTGTAGGTCCCGGCTTCGAATCCTGGTCAGGGTATTTATTTGTGTGTTTATCACAGATATTTGTTCCTGAGTTATGGATGTTTTTTATATATATAAGTATTTAATCATATCTATCTATTATGTATATCGTCGTCTAATAGTACCCACAACACAAGCCTTATTGAGCTTACTGTGGGACTAGGTCGATTTGTGTAAGAATGTCCCATAATATTTATTTATTATTTATTTATTTATTAAAAGTAAGGTTCAAAAGTAGTCTATGGACGCCTGTACCAGGGGCGTCACATGCGTGTTGCCGACCCTTTACAAAAGGAGTCACTGTATTGACGGCTAAAGGAACAAGAGGGTCCCTCATCGTCAACACACTGGGTCCTCTTTGAGCTCTTTGGCAACCTTACTCACCAGCAGGAACACAACACTATGAAGTAGGGTCTAGTGCTATTTTGCTGTGGGTTTCTGTAAGGTACCTTGGACTGAGCCTAAGTTAAATAAACTTGTGCTATTAATTAAGTCCCAACCGTCAACTAAAAATAAAATAGTTTGGGAACACAAACCAAAGTTTCTATTAGTTTAGTTTTAGGTTAGAAAAGTTTGGGTACCTTCAGCTTCTGTACATAAGTAACTTTCTTACTTTATTATTTATACTTCTCCTAAAACAATAACGATTTATTTACGGTAGGTATTCTTAATACGCATACATAGCACCTGGCAAAGATTGCACATAGTGTAATAGAATAGGTAATTTTTATACGTACAGTCAGCAGAAAAAGAACCTAAGCGGGTGAGGTGTTCAAAATTGCCTTGACACGGCTTAATATACTACTTTCCTAGGGAGTCAAATCAGCTAATCTTTAGGAAACGTCAAAACCATTTGTTACTATGGAATTTATATGGGAGACTAATATAGTGACGTCACAATACTACCTATATGATAAATACATCTCCTTTATAAAAGTTTAAACCATTATAAAATCATTTAAAGCGCAAACACTTGTTACTCCCGGATTTTCCCGTGTATTTTTGAAATTTTACAGTGAATCCGCCTTTTTATAAAGAGTCGGCAACGCGCATGTGACTCCTTTAGAGTTGCAGGCGTCCATAGGTTACGGTAGCTGCTTACCATCAGGTGGGCCGTATGCTTCTTTGCCACCGTCGTGGTATTTAAAAAAAATAGATTTTATGAATGCAACGAAACAATTAAGTATATCTATTGAAAAGAACCCAGTTGTAATCAGAATAAGAGCGCGTCAAGATCATTTTGGACACCTCGCCCACTAAGATACTTCTTTTGCTGACTGTACCTACCTATTAATACACCAAAAAAAGCAAAACTGTTGACAGTGGAAACAACATCGCGGATTCAATAGCCTGTGTTACCCAAATATACAAAGTAAATTGCTATCCATAACCATGAATAACTTATTCAACTGCAAAAAAAGGTCAACTACTACTGCCTAAGCCTTTCACAGGGCCACGTAAGATCCATGACAGCGCGATGTAAAATCCCCGTACGCAGCTTCCGGACAAAAGAGCCATATTTGCAGGGGTCTCCAACCTTTCTGGGCTAACATAATATTCGTGTAATATTAATGCAGGTCGCAAAGGCCGAGCGTGACTTGAACGAAAATTGAACCCAATCACGGTGGCTAATAGGGCACGCCGGTCTTTGTGATGTATGCTCGACAGACTATCGATGAATGTGCAACTAGATGAGGAAGTGCTCTAGTTAGGAGGTTTAGGCGAGTTTAGGATATTGTGTGTTTATGCTTTAGCAAACGGTAGACGTTTTTCGAATCAGGTCATGCAGTTAGTTCTACTTAAGAGGTTGACAACACCCGATGACCTGCAAATTGACTTTACCCAGACAGTTTTTTAGCTATAACTACTTGTTTTGAGAAAGTAAAAAAAATATATGTTAATATTCGTTATATTTGGAAGAACTTCTTTAATTCCGATACACGATTGGGCGAAATCGGCTCGACAGAAAATAATTCCAAAATTACATCTTAAAATTAGCTTTAAACAGTTGTATTTATGTCTTTAGTTTATTGACTTATAAATACATCTGTAACTAAGGACAAAATTCCACCACACTAATACTAAAAACTTTTGACTTAATATAAGGCCTTGCTATGCCAGTACCTTAGCATCAGCGTCCGCAATAACCGATGTCAATATTTTGCGAGAGTACTGCCGTAACTGACACTTTGGCACCTGAGTTTGCCTATGCTGGTAATAGCTATAAACACAACAATAATAACAACAACAACAGGAATTTCTCATACAGAAATAATAATAATAAACATTTTAATCAATACAATTCAAATCAGACTAGTAATAAACCTTATACTAATAACAATAATTTTAATAACAACATGAAACAGGTACATGCAGTCGTTACCCCACCCCCCCTCAAAACGTTATTTTGCCCTAGGTGTCGTAACAATAGCCACAACCTGCGTCATTTATACTACAAACTGCGCCCAACTCCGCGCACCACCACCACCTCGACGGCAGGGTTGGAGCCATAGCCGTTCGCCCGCCGTCGCCCCTGCTCCTCTTGACCGCTGGCCGAGTGTGACATCCACCTGCTGAGGACCCTCGTCAGCCAGGGCAGTACCGGAGCCGCGAGTGTGAATTCAGACCGGGCCTTGACCACCCACGACTCTTATTTTTTTTAATAAATAACTTTCTATTTGTGGACGTTTTGGGCTTTATTTATTTAAACTTCCCACCAAGAACGTCACATTGGCCAATGAAGCGTGTAGGGCTGGGTGGTCAATAAAACACCCAGTCGCTTTCAAAATAAAATAAAACTTTATTAAAACCAAAAAAAACCGAGCGAGGGTCGTGGTAGTGGTCCGTGAATTAAAAAAATAAGCCTGTCTGGTTCCACTGTCGCAGGTATGTACTCCCCTGGCAGTTGGCAGGTGGTGGTGCGGTCCGGGGTTCGGAGCGAGAGCGACTCGGGGAGCGACGTGACAGTTGGTGCCGGGGGCAGAGGCCTCTGATTTCCACCCTACCCTGCGGCCAGGCTGGGACGGGAGAGCTCCTCACCGCCGAGGATTTAAAGCCGGATCTTGCACCCTGGAATTGACATGTCCACCTTTAGGTACACGTATTAATTAGCCGCTCGGTATGAACCCCAATGATGTCGCTAAGCTAGCAGCAAGGGAGTAGCGGAAAGTAGGTGGTGGGTGTTCATAACCAGAACGGAGTTACAAAATAAGAGGCGGAGAAAAGAATGCAAAAGCAGAGGCGGCAAGATTATAAAAGTACGGTGAAGTGAATTTACATTTATTAAATTATCACATCAATTAAAACTAAGCTCCGTAATGCAGACATTTTATGAAATGAGTTCGAATAACTCGCTGGCCAAATGTATGGGCAGCCATTTTATAACGGGACTTTCGCCGCCACGGCGCGGCGTCCACGTGCGATAACTAGTTAAGTACCGTGTAATGCATATTGCTAGGCATGTGAGAAGGCACACTGAACACAATGAAAAAGCATATAGCACAATTAAAATAAGTAGCACTTCCTATCACTAAGTAACGTTTCAACTTCAACTTTTTTTTATATTATTATTCTCAATTAAGGCGTAGTTTTTTTTAATTCATCATTTTGCTAAATTTGCAACGAGCTCCCACACTAATCGTAACACAGTGTTTCTCTTTCACTCGCTCTGAAAAATATAGAGGGAATTTAGCTGTTGTCAGCCCCTTAACTAACCGTATGTAAGCAGAAACTGTTTACAGTTAAACATGCACATATCGTTTTAATAATTGCAAGATGGTAGCCAAATGTTTAAATTGTTTGACATTGAACTAGCATTATTACTAGCGTTGTTGTCACCAAGGGGTGAAGCTAAATAAAAATGTGTAAAAATTTGTAACACAGTGTGAATTTGGAACATACTGCGAGACAATAACGATAAAGAATTTATTGAGTTTTTCATTAACACTAATACTTGTTTCGCTCAAAATCCCCCCGGGCTATATCGCTCGGATTTCGACGCTAGCAGCGGTGACCGTGTGAAACTAACGTATGAGCTCCCATGATCACGAAAAAACGCCCCAATTTGCAGCGTTTTTTCTTGAATCAGGCGTCAAACGCTCGGTCTATTTTGTCCGTGAATAATTTTAATTCCAAAAGCAAATGGTTGCGCTGCTGTAAAAAATACTCAATTCACTATAGGTGTGCCTATAATAGTTGAAGAGTTCCCTCGATTTTTCCAGGGACAACAAAAACAAAGACTCCGACGAATTGAGAACCTCCTCCTTCGAAATCTTGAAGTCGATTGAAAAGGCATCACGATTCTTTTACGTGGTGTGTAGGGCAGTAAGCCAACCAACAGTGAGATTTGGAACGAGCCGCGGTTTGCCAACCCCTGGGTTAAACCGTTTTAGCACTACGGTGTCACCCTACATACCTGCAATGTCATACACACATAGCGGTCAAACTTATAACACCCCTCTTTTGCGTCGAGGCTTAAATAGTTATTTATTATTACACAAGGGGCAAAGACGATGTTTAACCTCTTGTGCTTTTATTGAGACCTGAGCCAGCGATAAATTCCAAAATTGAGCCACGAGCGTAGCGAGTGAAAAACCTTTTCACCACTCCACCTGGGAAACGCGATCTATATCTCTTGAAAGCGGTGAGGAAAAACGCATTGTATATACATGTGGAGAAAGTAATTTGGTACAAGTTTGACTTGGTTTTTCACTTTATCTAGCAGTGAGATGATTTTGAATTATATAATTTTGAAAGCATCCATTATCCATTTGGCTTCGATTCTTTATATTTTATAGCTTATATTTTTTCTATGGTGGCGTCGTGAAAATTTTTGTATGATACTCGGCAGCGAAGTTTGTTCAATCTCTCTTAACTCGAGGCCCTCGCACGCTCAAGATTCCATTTTTTTGGAATCTTTCGCTGGCTCAATAAAACATCAACTATGCCCCCTTGTATAATAATTAACGTTATCACGTCATTGAGATTGAAAGGATAATTTGCATATGACATATGTATGTAAATATTTGTGCCTATTGCTAAAAAGGACGTAATTGCCAAGTCTGTCTAACCAGCAGCACAGAAGCCGTTATCTATATATGTATATAAACGTAGAAGTCCTGACTGACTGACTGAGTGACTGACTGACTCACTTAAATCAACGCCCAGCCCGAACCGTTGGACCTAGAGAGCTGAATTTTTCACAATAGGTAGTATTTATAACGTTAGTATCCACTAAGAAGGGGTTTTTCAAAATAGATCCCCTAAAGGGAGTTGAAAGTTTGTATGGATGAGGTTTAAAATTTTGAGTTAGAGATTTGAAACTACGTACGTTTACTAATAATTAAAAACAATAAAAGTAATTTCAGCGTTTTTTAAAATTCAACCTCTAACAGGGTTAAAAAGGGGTTAAAAGTTTTCACCTCAGCAGCTCGAATAAGTCTACTTCCCTGCGAATACACAGTGACATACAAGTCGCACTTTCGTCACTCCCTGGAGTGATGAAAGTGCGACTTTCGTCACTCCAGGGAGTGAGACTAAGTAGTTTTTTTAATTTAGTGAAGGCCATGAACTGCTACTTCATATTTCGGGGTCTATTATAAATTCGAAATACATATTTTTATCACCATCATCATCATCATCATCTTATTCTTTATCTTCTTCTTCTTTATCTTCTTCTTCTTCATCATATCCATCTCCATCTTCTTCTTCATCATCACCTTCAGCTTCATGTCCTTTTTATTCGCCACCTTCTTTGTCTTCTTCATTTCCTTCTTTTTCTTCTCCATCATCATCTTCTTCATCAACTCCATCTTCGTCATCGTCTTCTTCTTTACCTTCTTCATCACCTTCATGACCTTCTTCATCATCAAGAAAAAGACGATGAACACATCGTCTTTTTCTTCTTCTCCATCACCATCAAAATCTTCACCATAATCAGCATCATCATCATCATCATCTTCTTATTTACCTTCTTTATCACCTTCATGACCTTCTTCATCATCTTCATCGTATTTTTCTTCATCTCCATCACCATCATCACCATCAAAATCTTCACCATCATCCGCATCATCATCATCATCATCTTCTTCTTCTTCTTCTTTATTATGTTCATCTCAATCTTCTTCTTCGTCATAACTTTCTTCTTCATCATCATCTACTTTTTCTTCATCATCTTCATGTCCTTTGTCTTCACCACCTTCTTCGTCTTCTTCTTCTCTAACATCTTCTTCTTCATCATTATCTTCTTCATCATCAACATCATCATTTTCTTCATTATCATCATCATCGTCATTATCGTCATCTTCTTATTCTTTATCTTCTTCTTCTTCATCATGTCCATCTCCATCTTCTTCTTCAGCATCATCTTCAGCTTCATGTCCTTTTTATTCACCACCTTCTTCGTCTTCTTCATTTCCTTCTTCTTCTTCTCCATCATCATCTTCTTCATCAACTCCGTCTTCTTCATCGTCTTCTTCTTAACCTTCTTCATCACCTTCATGACCTTCTTCATCATCAGCATCATCATCATCATCTTCTTATTCTTCCTCTTTATCATGTTTTTTAATCTTCTTCTTCATCATAACTTTCTTCTTCATCATCATCTACTTTTTCTTCATCATCATCTTCATGTCCTTTATCTTCACCACCTTCTTCGTCTTCTTCATCTCCTTCTTCTTCTTCTCTATCATCTTCTTCTTCATCATTATCTTCTTCATCATCAACATCATCATCTTCTTCATCATCGTCTTCTTTTCATCAACATCATCTGCTTCTTTTTTATCATCTTCATCATCATCATCTTCTTCTTCATCTTTATCTTCTTAATCTTCTTCTTCATCATCATCTTCTTTTACTCCATCTCCTTCTACGTCTTCATCTGCTTCTTCGTTCTTCTTTTTCTTATTATTCATCTTCTTCCTCGTCTACAGCATCATCTTCTTTGTCTTCTTCTTCTATAGGATAGAATCATTCGCTTATGGGTATGTTAGTTGGTGCCCTGTTATCAATGCATTACATATAGTTTCTGAACCATTTTATAGGGTTTATAGTATGTGTGTAGATAAAGTAATGTATGCAACTGTACGTAATTATGCCTTAAAACACTCGTGTGATCTTATTCAGAAACTCGTATTTTAAGGACCCTTATTACGTAACAGTTACATAAAATACTATTAACCTTTAATATGTTCTCATTACTGAGGTGAAAAGTTGTATGTGTCACACGAGAGCAAAGTTATTTTACATCTCGTGTTTTTGAGTCCCTAGCTACGCTCAAGATTCTAACTTAGAATCACTCGCTTCGCTCGTGATTCAATTATAGAATCTTTCGCTTACTCGGGACTCAAAATCAACACTCGCAAGGAAAACCAACTTTCCTCTCTTGTTGCACAAATAACTATTGTATAGAGATAATTTTTTTTGTGACAAACTTGAAAGTTCGTCTGTAAGCTACTTACTTCAAGGCAAAATAACTAATTTCAGCATTTTTCAAAATTCCACCTCAGAGGAGTAGAAACGGGGTTGAAAAGTTTGTATGAAAGGAAGGCCTTTACTACTGAAGCTAGAAATTTGTAATTTGCGGGACGGGTTACATTTACAATCTGTACAACCAATAAGAAGCGATTTTGAAAAATTCAACCCCTAAGGGGGTAAAATGTGGGTTAAAAGTTTGTATCGGTGGGGTTTAAAATGTAGAGTTAGATATTTGAAACTTCGTACGTTTACTAATAATTGAAAAATAATAAACGCAAATTCAGCGTTTTTCAAAATTCAACCTAGAACGGGGCTAAAAAGGGGTTGAGAGTTTGTATAGAGATTTACTATTTTTTTGGTTTGAGATTTACTAGGAATTATTGTTCCTATTTCCATTCCATTTCCATGTTCCAGAGTGAGCTTTGGCAATAGTTTGGTCATCGTATCGCCAAATAAAACCACCACTATATAGTACACAAAGAAGTTCCGCAAGTAATAGGGTATATTTACGTTATTATTTGCATATTAACAGTTATTTGTAACTGAAACTATGTCTACGTTACCCGTTTTTTCGCAAAAATAGCGATAAGTATAAATAGATTAAGAAGATTGTTCGGGGATTAACAAAAGTTAGTTAAGATACAATTGGATATGAAACTCTGTACGAGGAACCGTATTATACGCGGAAGAAGTCGGGGGCGGAAAGCTAGTCAAAGCAAAATAACTTAACGACTTCGTAACACAAAAGCTTTCTTACCCATATACATGCTATTGTGACCCAATTTTGGATTTATCGTGATCCTAAGCCACAATAAATAAATAACGTATCCGCAAGGACCACTTAAATGATTTATTCTCTGCCTTGTCATTACCGCATGAACAAAAAAGGCATATTTTGGTGAAAAATGACGTCGCATACGTCGTTTTAAGGAGGCAGGATACTTGCTTGTTAGTAATGTAAGGGAGAGTGGATAAGAAGGATATTTACCTCGTACTTGAACAACGGCACTTTTATTGTAATATATGACGCGCGGGCAATGGAGTAGAATTGGGAAAAGATTTCGAAAATGTCTTATTGCATAAGCCACTTGAAATAGGGTCGTTTCCTATGGAAAAATATGTTTTACAGGGGTCATGAAATCAAATTTACGGAAATTCAAACAAGATCGAACATTTTTTTTGCGCTTTTAATTATTTAAAACGCCAAAAACTGGTTAAATGGAGGCAGAATCATCATCATCGTGACGTCAAAGTTCAGATTTCATATTAAATACGAAGTAACAAATCGTTTTAACACTTTTAACGTTTCATATACCGAGTGTGGCCTGTAATAGGAGCAAAAAATTTAAACGTAGATTCTACTCCTCAAACTAGACAATGTTAGTTCAACGACTTTTGAAAGATATATAGATTTTAGATTGTCTCTTTTTCAAACAAACTAAATAGTATTTTCAATGTACATCAAATTCCGCCTAAATAACATAGCCTGTCAGTCTTGTCCCTATACAGGGTGAATTTTAAGTCGTGAATCGTAATATGTTTTTCTAACTCCATAAACAACAAGGAATTTGATGCCCCAACTCTTACTAAAATCAGACAAGATTTTTTTTATTTTTTTTATTTTTTTCTCGTTTATTTTACTTTTAAAAGTGGATTTAGGATATTACAACGGCCTATTAGGATATTTAAATTAGTAAATTGAATTGCCTCTTTGAATCGGAACTGTCATTAACATCAAATTTGTCATTTGTCCTAGTTAGAAATGAAATTTACTTAGTTTCTCATCTGAAATATCTCATAAAGCTGTTTTAATTCCACATAATCACTTTTAAAAGTAAAATAAACGACAAAAAAACTGTTTTTTACAACAAAAAAAAAAAAAAATGTCTGATTTTAGTAAGAGTTGGGGCATTAAATTGCTTGTTGTTTATGGAGTTAGGAAAACATATTACGATTCACGACTTAAAATTCACCCTGTATATATTAATCAATGTCGTAATACATTGCGTATTCGAATAAACTTTAAACTGTAATAAAATTCAAACTACAAGTTATTTTTAAAAGTTGTTGAACAAACGTTGTCTAGTTTGAGGAGTAGATCTACGTTTTAATTTTTTGCTCTTATTACAGGCCATACCCGGTAGAGTAGCTAAATTGATTTGGCTAAATAGATAAGTAGTCCACTGCTTGTTTATTTCGTTCATGGATTTCATGTAATTGGTGTGTCAAGAGTTTTTATAAGTAGTACAGATCATATGGCGAAAAATTGTAAACTTAAAATAAGGTTCCTAAACAAAAGACACTCCGAACCAATAATAATCTGTGGGGCCTAACCTCACTCAATGGTTCCTGCCATCGATCATTCCTATTGGTGGGCATTGATACCTACTACGAATGATGGAGCGAGCGCACTCAGAGGACTATGCATTCTGAATTTAAATTTGGCTGGGTTATCATATCATTCATTGGAAGTACAGATCTGAGCGGCATTCAGGTTTTGAAATATGTTTATGGTAATGATTTGCTATTGCTTTGTATGCATCACGCAGCCAGAAGTCGTAATCGTTTTTAGGGTTCCGTAGCCAAAATAGCAAAAACGGAACACTTATGGTTACGTCGCGTCCGTCTGTCCGTCTGTAGGTTACTACCATTTTATTCAAAAACTATGAGACGTAGGTATCTTAATACAATTTAAACATAAGTTGTATTTTGTATGCCACTACTTATTTTTGTAGTAAAATTGCAGAAAAAAATATTATTAGGGGGCACCCCTTACATGGAACTCATTGCCAATTTTTTTTACCAAATATCAACATGTGGCATTTCAATAGAGAGGTCTTTAAAAGTAACATTGAGGTTTGCTTGAACATTTTTTTGATTAAGTGAATATTTTCATGAAATAATCACCCCAAAAGTCTAAATAATGACCCCCCACCCCCCGTAACTTATGAACCGGAGATCCAAAAAATATGACAACAATTGGGAAAGTTCAACTTTGTTATATACTTTCAACGGAAATCGCTTTGAACATTATCGGTTCAAGCGTTTTTGAGTTATCTGCAAAAAACATTTTATAGGCAGACGACCTTTTGTAATTAATTTTTCTTATTCCGATGAAGTACAGAACCCTCCATTAGGCGTGGTCCGAAACCCACTTGGCCGGTTTTTTTCATGATTTCGACGGTCAAGACCGAGATTCACTGAGTATCAAGTATCAAGAGATGACACGCCAATATCAAAACATTCAAAACAATAACAGTTTTGTCAGTTTTATAGTTATAACAATTCTGGAGTATCATCCTGATAGTGATAAACTACGGCTATCTCGAAAAATGAAAATAAAAATTGTAAAAAAAATTGTTAGTGGCAGACGACCTTTTGATAGTTAATTTTTCTTATTCCGATGAAGTACAGAACCCTCCATTAGGCGTGGTCCGAAACCCACTTGGCCAGTTTTTTTTATGATTTCGACGGTCAAGACCGAGATTCACTGAGTATCAAGTATCAAGAGATGACACGCCAATATCAAAACATTCAAAACAATAACAGTTTTGTCAGTTTTATAGTTATAACAATTCTGGAGTATCATCCTGATAGTGATAAACTACGGCTATCTCGAAAAATGAAAATGAAAATAGTAAAAAAAAAACCGGCCAAGTGCGAGTCGGACTCGCGCACCGAGGGTTCCGTACAAACCTATAACAAGCAAAAGTTGTAGTATGTTTATTACTTATTTCAATTTAATACCTCTACGCGTTTACGAGGAAAAAGGTAGTAAGTTTAAAATTTCAAAAAATATTTTTTGTATGATTTTACTAAAAATGTCTACTTTTCGTAATTTTTCCTTTGTCTGTGCTATATGAAGTTTCTTTGTACCAAGTTTCAAGTTTCTGAGTTTACGGGAAGTACCCTTTAGGTTTTGAGTTTCTTGCGAGTACTCAGTTTCAAAATATGCGACTTAAATTGCTATTTCTTTTGATTGCGTTGACATAAAAATTTGGTTTTGCTACATCTGAAAGGTCCTATAGCCCTGAGTATTTGACATGAATTTCAATTTAATACCGCCACGCGTTTACGAGGAAAAAGGTAGTAAGTTTAAAATTTCAAAAAATATTTTTGGTATGATTTTACTAAAAATGTCTACTTTTCGTAATTTTTCCTTTGTGTGTGATATATGAAGTTTTTTCGTGCCAAGTTTCAAGTTTCTGAGTTTACGTGAAGTACCCTTTAGGTTTTGAGTTTCTTGCGAGTACTCAGTTTCAAAATAAGCGACTTAAATTGCAATTGCTTTTGATTGCGTTGACATAAAAGTTTGGTTTTGCTACATTTGAAAGGTCTTATAGCGCTGAGTATTTGACATGAATTTCAATTTAATACCTCCACGCGTTTACGAGGAAAAAGGTAGTAAGTTTAAAATTAAAAAAAATATTTTTTTGTATGATTTTACTAAAAATGTCAACTTTTTGTAATTTTTCCATTGTCTATGCTATATGACGTTGCTTCGTGCCAAATTTCAAGTTTCTGAGTTCACGGGAAGTACCCCGTAGGTTTTGCAAGTGCCGAAAAACTCTAAAATTTGCAGCATAAACGACTGTATCTTTTGATTGCGTTGGCTTTTAAGTTTGATTTTTTCACAGCTTCAAGGAACAATAGACTTGAGTATTTGATATAAATTTCAGCTTGATACCTCCACGCGTTCCTGAGAAAAATGGTCTTGACAGACAGACAGACAGACAGACAGACAGACAGACAGACAGACAGACAGACAGACAGACGGACAACAAAGTGATCCTATAAGGGTTCCGTTTTTTCCTTTCGAGGTACGGAACCCTAAAAATTGTTAGTGGCAGACGACCTTTTGATAATTAATTTTTCTTATTCCGATGAAGTACAGAACCCTCCATTAGGCGTGGTCCGAAACCCACTTGGCCGGTTTTTTTATGATTTCGACGGTCGAGACCGAGATTCACTGAGTATCAAGTACCAAAAGATGATACGCCAATATCAAAACATTCAAAACAATAACAGTGTTGTCAGTTTTATAGTTATAACAATTCTGGAGTAAGTATCATCCTGATAGTGATAAACTACGGCTATCACAAAAAATGAAAATGAAAATTGTAAAAAAAAATTGTTACCTACACGGACACGGACTTTGTATAGATGACATTTTTTACTCCAAACATAAAGATTTACGAAACAACTACTGTCACTGTACATTATAACATGTATCCATTTTAATGCACATAAAAAATTACCATGCATCTAAATAAGACAATTATGTTATGAATGCATACTTTATGCGCGATAACTCAAATTTTGTTAAAGTGACAAAACATGTTCTTTTCGTGTATACCCTTCAAATGTTGTTATAGCTTTTCACTAAGTGTCAGACAACTTCACAAGACTCCGCCACCGATATCAGCGTAGTTTCTCTTCCCCAATAACATTAAGTAACAGAATCACTGCGAAAGCCAAATCATGTAGCAAATACCAAATACAAGACGAACGTAATATTTCCCAATGCGACATTTGTCTTGGACACGGCCTGAATATTGCGTTTGTAGCTGAGAAATTGGCGTATTCGTCAAATTGACAGCGAAGTCCGATGCTTCGGAGGGTTATGAAAGCTTTGTTGCAGATAGTAAAAGCCGGTAAATATTTTAGGCAACAATATAGACTAACCTAGCCATATTCTAATTTTAAAATACATACAAAATACCTTAAAACACAATCTATCTCAAACATAACACCAACACACAAAATTTAATCAACCAATATTGAAGTGGTATTGGAGTTGTATCGGAATATTTTTTAAGCAAATTCTGGTATTTCTGATTCGGACGTTTAGGCGCTTGCTGTATTGCGTTGCGTATGAGTTGCGCTGTATTGCGTGTAATGCGTTGGAGTTGTATTGTGTAGGATCGTGTCTATACGTGTTTTAAAATTAGAATACGGCCCCTGGTGCAAAAAGTGTTAAGAAAGCTGGAAGTGATATCTATAACTATAACACTCGAATTAAAGATAACATTGCTGAGCCCGGCCACCGCCTCGGTAAGGTTCGTACGTCTTTCGCTGGGAACTGTACACGTTTTTATAACAAAGTCCCCTGTGAACTCAGGGGCCGTATTCTAACTTCAAAATACGTTATGACACGATCCAACGTCAATACAACTCCAATGCATTAACTACGCATTACAGCTAGCGCCTAAACATCTGAATCAGAAAGATCAGAAATTGCTTTACAATTATTTCGACGCAACTCCAATGCAACTTCAATATTGATTGATTATTTGTTGGAGACGTTGGAGTTATGTTGAAGATAGATTCTGTTTTTAATATATTTTAAAATTAGAATACACCTTGCATTGCGTTGTTAATGAATTGGAGTTGTATTGAAGTTGGATTGTGTCTAAACGTGTTTTAAAGCTAAAATACGGCCCGAGACATTTTGAGCACGCTTAGCTTAGTATATTTATTCCACATATTGGCCGCGATTCGAAAAATAAACACACACTGGAAAGACACAGCTCCAACCCAACTCAACCCAACTCAACTCAACGTTATAACGATATTGACATTTGCTATTCGAACAGATTTTCATTCAACATTGGTCTCACATTGGTCTTACATTGGTCACATATTGGTCACACTGTACCAATGTTGTACCAATGTGAGACCAATGTTGAATGAAAATCTGTTCGAATAGCAATGTCGTTATAGCGTTGAGTTGAGTTGGGTTGAGTTGGGTTGGAGCTGTGTCTGTCCAGTGTGTGTGTTTATTTTTCGAATCGCGGCCATTGTTGCTAAGTAAATAGAGCACGTTTAGAATGGCAAAAGATTTTCTTAGGAATGAATGGCGCAGATGGTACGTGGACGGCACAGTTTGCGATGAAGTCTGGTATGATTTATAACCGTTATTGGTTAGTAGACGATTCTACTATTTAGATTGCATAGATCATATATTATGTGGTATTATTATATGTATAGCCTCTAGACTTTTCAGTATATTTCAATCTATTTCTATAAAATTAATTAAAATAATTTTATTTCTAAAAACTTAAACAATAGATAATACACTCAGTCAAACACACCTTAACTAAAATCATTGCTACCGTTCGTTGTCTGCAAAAGTGCCCATAACGCTTGCAGCATTACCACGCTGGATAGCCATGGACAGTCTTTGCACCAGAAACGACTCGGAGCGGGGGTCCTCTCCCTTTTGCCGAAGTCCATGGCCTAAGTCTCGTACAAATTTTTTCGCGTCCGCTCCCCAACAGCCCGCCGTTTCCACCGCGAAAGGGACAAAAACGTAACCCGCGCCCAAGGAAGCGTACTTTTGCCGCTTCACTGCCGCCTGAGCCTCGGCTGCCGCTCCAGCCGCGCGCGTCGTGCGAACGATATGAGAGGCGGCGAAGGTGCTGACACACGTAGCGTCCCACACCAAGCACCGCCCCCTCTCCCACGGCACCAAGGTCAATCCATCAGGCCGTTTGCCATCCGTGCGACTAAGGCCCGGAGGCTCAAGCACGGACGGAACGCCAGCCGACCTGGGGGCCCTCTGGACTATGTCGTTGAGGGCATGGTGACGCGAATGCCTACCAGTGCATCGCCGGCAACTCAGAGCGTGATGGCCGTCAGCCCCCACCATGGTACCGCAAATGCATATATGTGGTTGACATACTTCGCAGCCCAGGCGGAGAGCAACGGACACCCGCAATGAGTCACCGTCGAGTAGGGTACCCAACTGAGGAGAAGGTAACGCGTGCAGCCATGCCCCTGATTCTGACTGCGACACAGCCAGAAGTCTTGCGCGGTCCGCACCCACGGCATTCCCAATAAGCCCGTTCAGCACGGCCTTGCAACCCACGTCATCCCACGCGCGCTGAACTTTGGGGTTTTCCGGAACGTTTGCCCCAGGATTAAGAGCCAACCACTCCCTCAACGCATCGGCCGCATAGGGTAAGCTCGCCCTGTCGCCATCTAAGGATAAAATATTAGCAACAAGGTCCGCTACCCCATGGGCCGATAAAATGTGGGCGGCTAGATAGATAGATTTATTATTCAAATAGGTATACCATTAGGTTATACATTTCCCTGAAAAACGATTAAGTATTTATTTAAACTAGATTGCATGTACAAATGACGAATTTAATGCCTCAAGGCAGTCATTTAGAGAATTCTTGCCGATAACATTTTTTAGGTCATAATTTTCAAAGAATGGTATATTGCCAATAAACCACAAAAAATGTGTGGATAAAGAAAGTGTGATGTTTTTGGTACGGTTCACATATAAAGAAATGTACCAGTTAATGTTTTTGGACTACTTTATTCTCCGAAAATACTTCGAAATTATAAAAACTTATCGGGGCTATAAAATTATTAATAACTAACAAGAATTTTCGAAAAATCTACGTTTGCAGTGGAATTGATTCATGAATTTCGTAAACTTAATAAAACAATTCCTAATAACAAGAAGGAACTCAAAGCTAATTTTAAATCTAGTCACGTCCGCTATAAAACTCTTCGGCCAGCAGGACTAAGTGCTTTTTTGCACTTTGTGTTCGTTCAGCTCTTGGAATCAAATAGCACGAAAATAGATGTCATATACTTCAGAAAAAGTGACCAAGCCCTCCGGTGTCCGAGGCCAGATCTGGCCTCGGACACCGGAGGGCTTGGTCACTTTTTCTGAAGTATATGACATCTATTTTCAGTTTATATATAGTAGTGTAACTACTTAAAAATTGCAAATCAAAAAATATTGAACAAAATAATTTGATTTGCTTCAAGATTCAAATAGCACGAGTTAGGCGCCATTTCAACTAGAGATGAGCGAGGATTTGTTGCGAGGAATGTGTTTTTATAACACAATACAGGGTGTAACAAAAATGCTGGTTATCCGTTTAAGGGCACAATTGGTATGCTAATTATGAAAAACTAAGAAAAAAATATTCTCACGCGAAATAGAAAATTGGTTTTATCTACACTCATATTGTAAGTTCTCTAAAACGTGTTCGAAAACGGTAGGCAATGGCTAGCATTACCACGACCGATTTTACTATGATAAGCTTTTTATCTGTGGCAGTAACGTAATTTTAGCTTTTCATGCTCAATTATTGATGTGCTATGAGTTTTGATAACATAATGTACACCTGCACCCTCCCGCGCATTCGCCGATAGCCCGACACGCGCCCGCGCGACCGCCGGTACAATCGAGTTGGCCATGGGCGGTGCAATGGCGGCCATTCTATGGTTTCCGAATACGGCTATTTGGATAAATAATATGAGTGTAGATAAAGCAGTGTAGGCAACTGTACGTAATTAGGCCTTAAAACACTCGTGTGATCTTATTATGAAACTCACCTGCGGCTCGTTTCATAAAACCACACTCATGTTTTAAGGACCCTTATTACGTAACAGTTACATAAACTACTATTGTAAGAGGGTCGGCTGGCTGAGATGACTTGTACCATATAAAAAAATTTTTTTCGCGTCCAAACAATAATTCTTAGTTGCAATTCGATACCAATTATGTTCTTAAACGGATCACCACTATTTTTGTTATATCCTGTATAACCACTTCATTTACTTATCTTTGCACAGCGCAGCTCTGAGATTGGTTCTTAATATAAACATTTCCCGCTCATCTCTGGTGGAAACGCAGCCATATGCAGCAGACATTTACCAAGAGATAGTTGCCATAACTTAAAAGGTTTTCCAAAGATGTACCTACTCGTATTGCCTTTGTTGTACAGTCAGCAGCAGAAGTAGAGGTCTAAGAGCTGGCCACGTCAGATATGACACAATAATGAGAGCAATGAAACCTGTCCAGTTAGACTGCTTTTCCATCCTTATTGCTAGATCCAGGCATCTGGCAGCTTTTAATGGGTGGAGGTCAGAGTGGCAGACCAACAAAGTTTTTAAGTTGGAAAAAAGTAATACCAAAATAGGTAAAAATTGACAAAGTTGTGTTATTTATGGAGGACAGGGTCTATATTTTAACATTAGATTAAAAACCATTGTCTATTATTGCGGAAACAAAAACAGTAAGCGACTAACAAAAAATTGCATTATACATCATTTGGCACTACTTTCCCCCAACAGAAACCTCTGGATATGATATAATCTAATTCATTACATAATTTACCATAATGTTGCATCAAACCCAGAACTCTACGATTTGTTTTCTTCAAGTTATTTGTATTCTTTGACCTCCACCACTTTACAGCTGCCAGATGTCCGGATCTATAAATAAGCATAGTATAGCAAACTAACTAGAGGGCTTTCGTTGCTCTCATTATTGTGTCATATCTGACGTGGCCAGCTCTCCGTCTATAGCTACATAAGCGGGAGGGAAAACAATAGTGCAACCAGCAATAGTGAAAACTAGTCTGACTAGTTTTTGAATTACCTTCATAATCGTAAGGTACAATCAAAATAGCCGTAGGTAAAGGACCTGCTCTTTTTTAATACCTGGAGTCATGGGATGAGAATTGACAAAAATACGAATGTTTGAGTTGGAGTCTCCCTAAGTCAACCCCAAGTTAAGGTTTGTCCTTTACGACATTCTAATCCTGTGTCGATAATATCAAACTGAAAAAAAAAAATGTAATATTATATACAAGTGACACATTCTTTTTTTTTTAAACATAAATTATTCCACTAATATGATATAATTTTGTTTAAATATAATAATACAGATTAATCAACAGTACCTATATACTTAAAAACATTACCTATCAAAAAAATTCTCGTTTCGGTTCCCACCTGGTCCAAAAGTGCCAAATTTGCTTGCAGCGTTACCGCGTTGCACGGCCAGTGAAATATGCTGGACAAGGAAGGAAGCTGAGCGGGGGCCGCATCCCTTATCCCTCAAACGCCGCCCCAAAGGTTTAATCAATGTTTTGGCCTCCGCACACCATGGCCCAGCCGTTCCAATAAAATTTTTGCAGAACTTGTTTTTTTATTGGGTACTTTCCTGGGTAAAAAAAATATAATTCTATTATGTCCGCCAGTTGAATTATCAAAAAATATTGGACACGTATTTTTAATTTTGTCAATCAAACAAAAATTGGTGAAGATATAGCCCGTTAAAGTTCCGCGTGACGTCACATTCTTCACCAATTTTTGTTTGAGTGACAAAATAAAAAATACGTGTCCAATATTTTTTGATAATCTTACTGACGGACTAAATATATTTTTTAGGAAAGTAGCCAATTAATTAACTTCAAATGTAGTTACTTTCGGGAATGAAGCCTGTAAAAGGCAATCCTCCCAACTAGGGGCTAAAATCGATCGTTGCATTCGAAACCGACTCCATTCAAGCAAATAGCTCGCAGGCAATTTTCCAATTTGCCAAGAAAATGATGTTTCTAGAATCTGGAGCGATTTCTTAAGTAATACCAGGCCCACAGGGACAAGTAAATAACAAAGACTCTTTTGCCGTTTTCTTTATAACAGCCCCCCCCCCCCCTGCTATTTAGTTGCAAGTTTCGGCGATACATTAGAATTATTGGCTATAGAATTATACTCATTATATATGGGGCTGTTAACAATTAAGACTTTTGAATCTAGTTTAAAGTATCAGTGATCAATAGATAGATAGATAGATCATATATTGATAAAAGACAAAAAATTTACACGTCAATAGATCAATAATAATGAAAGCGCTATAAAAAAACACCAAACCACTAAACCCACTATATACAATGACTACACTAAAAATATGTATAGACTGTTGCACTGTATTCCATTGTAATAAGGTTCAAAATTATATACATCATTTTGGCATTGACCGTACCGAAAGCAATGATCCAGTTTTGTCTTCACTATGTTGTTATCATTTTAATTCTGTCTTAATATTGTCTGCATTATGCTAGCGATTGTCCTAACTATTATCCTAGGGTAAATGAAGCTTTGGGATCCGCTTGGCAATGTCATCGCAATATTTTGGCGTAAACACTAGTTTTTATTAAACTGATTGCCATTTAGTAATTTGACCTTGCAATTGTATCGAAATTAATAGTCTGTCTAATTTACTGATCTCTGATAATACGTTAGCGTTGACACAATACAATGTGGACTGGTGAATTGAGATTGGTTCTTGTTAGGTGAAAAGCGGCTGGTTGAAGAAATGAGAAGAGATTTTGAAATGATGAAATGAAGTCATACCTATTTGTTGAAGCTTAATGTTAGGTGGTAGATTTTAGGTTCCGGATCCTTGCCTAAAACAGCAATGGCATCAAAATACACTTTCACGATACAAAAAATCGGCCAAGTGCGTGTCGGATGACGCATAAAGGAGGGTTCCGTACCTACGACGTACGAAAAAACTGATATCAAAAGGATATCTGCCTATGAAATATGTTTTTAGTGATAACTTTATAGCGCCTAAGCCGATAATGTTCAAAGTAATTTTCATTTAAAGAATATACAATGATGTATCTTCTAAATTTTTTGTAATATCAATGGTTCAAAAAGCGCTTCGAATCTTGCTGTAAGATGGAAGCCGTATGTGATATTCAACACATTCTCAAATTGATGTCCTCGATACCTCGCAATCAGGCTGAGGAGCAAATATCCGCGGAATTACCAATGATTGGTAAAAAAACAAAAGAGATTTTGAGTGTCAAAGAACGCTCATGAATGCGTAACGAAGCTCCGAGAACATTCTTTGCTGGATGTGGCGTTTGTTGGATATCATACCTGGCACCTGCTTTAATATGCGGTCGACAACACGCTAGTGATACCACTACTGGTATACTCGTACTTGTTATTAGAGTGAGACTATTAAGTGTGTTGACGATGATGGACCCTCTTGTTCCTTTAGCCGTCAACACAGTGAATCCTCCTGTGGTAAATGGTCGGCAACGCGCATGTGACATCTCTGGAGTTGCAGACGTCCACAGGTTACGGTAGCTGCGTACCATCAGGCGGACCGTAAGCTTGTTTGCCATCGTCGTGGTATTAAAAAAAACCGGCCAAGAGCGTGTCGGGCCACGCTCAGTGAAGGGTTCCGTAGTTTTCCGTCCGTCACAGTAAGTGTCCCCACTTAAGAGTTAAAATAACACCACCATGTAGGATATGATATGAGCGTTCCACGTACAGCGACATCTATCGGAAAATTAAGTAAACTATTGCGCGCGAGCTTAAAGTATGGAAGATGATTTTTATGGGATAATTCTTTATTGCGTGAACCGATTTTCACCGTTTTTACTTCATTTGAAAGCACGTCATTTCATTGTGATTTTGTTGAAATTACAGGTACAATAAACACCTGCTTATACTTAAATTACAAACTTAGTTCAGAAATTATTTTGTAATTTTTTTTTCAAAAGCTATTCAACCTATCAAGTTCAAAATAATTTTCCTATAAAGTTTTTATAAAGTTCTACTTTTGAGATCTTTTTCAAATTTTTAAAACTTATGGTTCAAAAGTTAGAGGGACACATTTTTTTTTACTTCTGGAGCGATTATTTCCGAAAATATTTACATTATCAAAAAATTATTTTACTAAATCCCTATTCATTTTTAAATACCTATGCAACAATATATCACACGTTAGGGTTGAAATGAAAAAAAAAATCACTCCCCACTTTACGTATAGGGGAGGTACCCTAATTTTTTTTGGCAATTAACGGCCTTCTAGCCGCCCAGTTGGTAGTGACCCAGTGATGAAGCACGGACGGGGCCGGTTTGAATACTGGTCAGAGCATTTATTTCTGTGTTTATAACAGATATTTTGTTCTATATCAATATATCAATCGGATTAAACCGAAACTCCAATCATAAATCATAATTCGTTTCAATCATTTAAACCAATAGATGATAATGTCTAAAGGCAACCATCACCATCAATCAAGTAATATTGACTCTGGAAGACAGAGCGGCGTAATTTGTGTGTTTTGGGACAGTCAAGCGTTTCCTTTAGAATTTGAATGGAATCGTGAGAATTATTTCCTCCAGTAGGAAGCCATGTTGTTATGAATTTTGAAAATTGACGTATAGCGTTCAAAAGGTTAAGGAGATATATTCAAACCTTATTACAAAACACTATTTAAACTCCCATGATTTTCATATTTAATTAAAAGTGGAATTTAATCGTGTATACTTAATTTTCAACCGATTTCAAGATTTCGAAGGGGGAGGGTCTCAATTCGTTGGGACATATGTTCACCGATTTTTCGAAGACGGCTGGACAAATTTGAAAAATTATTTTTTTGTTTGATACTTCATAGTTGGTCCCATTTTAACCAGGTCAGGATCTGATGTTGGAATCCTGGAGAAATCAAGGGAACTCTTCAAATATTATAGGCACACCTATAGTGATTTTAATACTTTTTACAGTAGCTCAGGCATTTCCTTCTACAAAGGTGGAGTCGGTTCTGTTTTGATTAAAATTAAATAATTTCGCTTCGCGTTTCGATCGTGACCTTACGTAAATTATCGAAGGCATACCGGTGAGGAATTGTATCGAAATTTTCAAGCTGAGCGGGTTCGTGAATTACCCCCAATTGTTCTTGAAACTCAAAGTGAATTGTAGTGGTAAAAGCTTTCTCAGTGCCCATAGCAATAGCATGTTTATTCAATTTAGAAACAACGCTGCCAGCTAACTTTACTAAACTTGCTTAGTTAGCAACAAACTTTCTTTAAGCATTGCAGCAAATCTGTGCTGCATGTTACTTGCGATTTCACACTAAGTTAACAGAAAGCGTTAGCAATCGCGTGTTCAATTAAGAAAAACCTGCTGAAGCAATACGATTGGTAAACTTTTTCTACACGAGGTGCGTTTGTTATAACTTGAAACCATTTTGTAAGTATATCATTATGTCCAAGTGTATTTATAATTAAACAATATACTTAATATATAAAGCCTAACCAGAAATTAATGATTATTGTCAAGAGGGCGCTATTATTCTCATTTATATGGCAACAGTTCAGTATAGTCATAAAGCGTATTATTCTCTATGGTATGGTGACATCTCGATTTGTTTACCTGTCAGCTCTGATGTTAATTTGAAAATGTTTCACTGCGAAATACTTTCATTTCCCGAGCATATTATTTGCAGCTGTTTATTACATACACAATTTACAATGTTTCGCTCTCGACTATGATTAATTTTGGGATTTCTTGTCGTTTATTATTTTAATATTTAACACTTTACTATTATTCGAATAAACTGCCACAATGACAATGACAAAAAAGACAGCCTATCACATGCCTACACACATGCATATCATTCTGTTATTAAAATTATTGCCAGTGCAAGAAATTAGTTCCAATGAAATTCCGCAACAGCCATGTTGCCAGCATGATCATATATTTCTGGTCAGGCTTTTTATGTTTTTCTCTCTTATTAACTACTTTTCTTCCTACTATTTACTAACATTCTACCCCCTTCTAAAATCCTCCTTAACATAAAATTTAAAGTTTGAGTAAAGTGTTGTTTGTGACGTGATGATAGCGATACCTTGTTTTTTTTCTACCATGTTTGATAAGTGTAGATAAGACGAAAGTGTTCAACCAGTGCGTCCTTCCTGTAATGACATACGGACCCGAGCCGTGGACACTGACTGTGGGGCTAATCCATAAGCTTAAAGTCGCTCAAAGTGCTATGGAAAGAGCTATGCTAGAGTCTCTCTGAAGGACAAAATTCGGAACGAAGTGATCCGCCAGAGAACCAAGGTGACCGACATAGCTCTAAAAGTTAGTAAGTTGAAGTGGCAATGGGCTGGCCACATAGGTCTCAGAACCGATAATCGCTGAAGTAAGCGTGTTCTGGAGTGGAGACCACGGTTGGGCAAACGTAGCTTGGGACGGCCTCTGGCCAGATGACGGGATGACCTACATAAGAGGAGGGCCGGCAGCAACTGGATGCGTAAAGCAGCAGACCGGGCTCTGTGGCGTACCTTGGGAGAGGCCTATGTCCATCAGTGGACTGCAATGGGCTGATGATGATGTTTGATAACTGATAAGAGTATACGAATAAGAAGAAATATACGATAAACAACTTAATGAGGTTTTCAATGAGTATTTGACGGCCTCCTAGCCCAGTCGGTAGTGACACTGCCTACGAAGCAGAAGGTCCAGGGTTCGAATTCTGGTAAAGGTATTTATTTTGTGTTTATCACAAATATTTGAACCTGAGTTATTTTTTTTTCTTTTTTTTCTTTTTTTATTAAGAAACAAACGGTCATATACATAAATGAGTCTTAATATTAACAGTAAAAATAAGACCTACAGTTTCCTTAATTAATACAAAGGTGCTAAATTTACGAAAATAATAATATCTGTTAGTTACAGAGTATGGTAAATTACAAAGATTAGTATTACAGATTAGTGATGATCTGATGATAAACCGAGATGGATATCATTAAGTTAATAACTAAAAAAGAATTACAAAAATTTCAATAGTTTTTTTTTATTATTCAAATAGTTAGGTACACTAAAGTACGAAAGGTACAAGATTTTAAATATCTGTTTGTCTAAGTCTAAGTTTCGCAAACAAATGCTTTTTTTAAAGAGCCTATACTACAGTGAAAAACATCTATATCTGAGTTATGGATATTTTCTATGTAATTATGTAGATAAAACATCTATGTCTATCTATTATGTATATTACCGTCTAGTACCCACAACATAAGCTTTATTGAGCTTACTGTGGGACTAGGTTTGTTTGTGTAACATTGTCTCATAATATTTATTATTTCTTTATTTAAATGGATAATTGCATCTCTAATGACTTTGGAGCAGTATGCAAGAGCGACGCGAGGTTTATTTGGCAAACAAGCGTACGGCCTGCCTGATGGTAAGCAGCTACCGCTGCCTATGGACGCCTGCAACTCCAGAGGTGTCTCATACGCGTTACCGACCTTGAAGGAATCTGTGCAATCCTTTTTTGAAGAACTCTAGACTGTACGTGTACGCCTTAGGAAAACCACGGCAGGGAGTTCATTCCCCAGCCAGAGCGTTCGCGAAAGGAGATTCCTCTTAAACCGCATTGGGCGTGAGGTTCTAGCATGTGAGGATGAACGCCCTGACACCGACGGTGATTATCAAACGATTAAATGACAACATATCTAATGGAATATTTAAAAACGTTTCGTAGGCGAGACATTCCAAAAATAGCAAACTTATTATACAATATCATGATCTGGCCTATACAGTATATGCAAATAGTTTCTCAATACCTCTAAGCTCTAGGTATTTACTAAGGCTCCATTGTTTATAGAAACGTTAAAATATCACCTTATGCTGGCATCCATAACGGCTGCCAAGTCAAAGGTGGCATACCTCGTGTTCAAAGGATATTCGTCCCCGAAATATCGCTCGCTACCGGCGCATTCCTACTACATAAACATGGTAGCTTCATTGGACGAGATGTCTTGTATCGGTTTTCGAGATTGATCATCGGGAATTCTGTCGAACTCGATTTAAGGATAACTTGTGGTATACATTCCTCAGGAGGTTAAGATGCTGGTATTTTGAAGAGCCGGTATTCACAAATGCCATAGGTTATAAGTATCTCTAGGTCTAGCTCTAGCTTTAACGGCCTCCTAGCCCAGTCGCTAGTGGCCCTGCCTATGAAGCAGGAGGTCCCAGGTTCGAATTCGAATCCTGGTCAGGGCATTTATTTGTGTGTGTATCACAGATATTTGTTCCTGAGTTATGGATGTTTTCTAAGTATTTATCCATATTTAAATATTTATCTATTATACATATATACTCGTAGTCGTCTAGTACCCATAACACTAGGTGGGACTAGGTCGATTTGCTAATAGAGGCCTAAGAGACGTATAATAAGGGGGTTTGAGTTTTTTTTCCTGATTAAATTCAAAATAGTATGTGATGCGGCGTAGCAATAATATAAATAATCCAAAATAAAATTAAAATTGGGAAAAAAATATGAAAAATGCCCGAAATATTGAATTTATTTGGTTCGTATTAACACTTTTCGTAGCCGATTCTAGCGTTTTTCGGTTTTGTAGCGGATATCCGCTACAGAGAGCCTATCAGGCTTCTGGTGCCGTATTCTAATTGTGAAATACATAAACAATGCATTAAAAACACAACCTTTTTCAAACATAACTCCAACACACAACAAATAATCAACCAATATTGAAGTTGTATTGGAGTTGCATCGGAATAATTTTCAAGCAAATTCTGGTATTTCTGATTCAGACGTTTAGGCACTCGACTCAGATAGAATTAGCTTTCTGGCCCAGAAAATTCCTATTGGACAGGATTTTTTTTTTATTGATCAAAGTGTCAGGAATTGATACCAATAAAATTCGCCGTATTGCGTATTTAATGCGTTGGAGTTGTATTGAAGTAGGATCGTTTCTATACGTGTTTTAAAGTTAGAATACGGCCGCTGGTGCAAAAAGTGTTGAGGTAAAAATCTGAATCAAAACCATCTGTCAAGCACAAACTAGTTTTTTAATAATTATATAAATATGAGGCAATTTCTCAAATCGAGACTTCATAACGTCATTATACTAAATATGTACGGTGTGAAGTCATCCGGAAAGCCTAGTCATGTGCACTGGCCTCATGAATGCTCACGGTTTATATAAATAATATTATCTTCTACAGTTTTCACGTTTTTATTAAATGTAATTAATTAATTATTTATGTAGAATAATAATAATTAACATATTTTCATTAGTTACACATTAATATTATGAAACAAAAATACACATTAATTTTCACGTTAGTACTCTTTCCGAATACTTTACCAGACTCGAGTTAAAAATAAAAAAAACCGGCCAAGTGCGAGTCGAACTCGCGCACCGAGAGTTCCGTACAAATCTATAGGTATACCTATCTATATAGGGGTAGTGACTTTCAAATTATTAAAAATATTTTTATTATATGATGTAACTAAAAATTTATGGTTTTCGCAATTTTTCCTGTATCTGTGCTATAACATGTTGCTTCGTACCAAATTTCAAGATCCTGAGTTCACGGGAAGTACGCTGTAGGTTTTGATTCCCATGCGAGTTTCGAAAATTTGCGGAATTTTGCGGCATAAACTGCTGTATCTTTTGATTGTGTTGGCATAGAAGTTTGATTTTTTCACAGCACTAAGGGACAGTAGACCTGAATATTTGATATAAATTTCAGCTTGACACCTCCACGCGTTTCTGAGAAAAAGGGTCTTGACAGACGGATGGACGGAGGGACGGACAGACAACAAAGTGATCCTATAAGGGTTCCGTTTTTTCCTTTCGAGGTATGGAACTCTAAAAATAAAACCGTTAAAATTACAACTTAATTGAACAAAATAGCCCACCGATTTGCTTAATTTTAAGAAAGTGAAGCATTTTTTTGTAACTCCTAAAGAAACACTGGTACGGTAAACCAAAATATATCCGGCTAGCCCACGCATATTTTTTACGCGCTGCCACTAGTGCAAATAATACATACATATTTATTCCCAACTATTAGCGCAACTCAGCGGCTGCTAAACTTCCACACCAACAAATCTCCCTGAAATATTCCCCAAAACTAACCACTCTAATTTTTCAAAGATTTATTCCAAACTTGGCAGGCATTCCGCAAAACGCCGACTCACCCAGTATATAGGTCGAATCGGCAACGTCGAACTCTCTCAAATGCCTACTCAATTTGGTCCAGATTGCGCAAATTTAGTCGCAATTATTCAAGCAATAAGGGATATAATAGCCTGGCCAAAGTTTACGTTTAATGGGAAAAGTTAAAACAATTTACGAGTCGTGAAGTGTGCTAATGGTCATGACGTTTTAATTTCCCGCGTTGCTTGATTCCGATTTCGAATTTGCGAGTGAGGTACCCTGGGGGTTTTGAACGTACTACGCATGATCATTGATAGTGCCCATGCGGCAGACATCTAGTTACTCAATGAGAAGATAGAGCGAATGAAACGTTTTAAACGATCACAAAATATCATCATCATCATCAGCCCGTTGCAGTCCACTGCTGTACAAAGGCCTCTCCCAAGGTACGCCACAGAGCCCGGTCTGCTGCTTTACGCATCCAGTCGCTGCCGGCCCTCTTATGCAGGTCATCTCGCCATCTGGCCAGAGGGCGTCCTACGCTATGTTTGCCCAACCGTGGTCTCCACTCCAGAAAACGCTTACCCCAGCGATTATCGGTTCTGCGACGCGGCTGCGGTTCGGTTCACAAAATACATTAAAGCTATATTTGTTTGAAAATAAATACAACGCACAGTGTTTTATGGAAGCCAAAAAAGTGACATCCCCATTTTATTACAAATTACTATAGTTTAGAGCATTACGAATGCGAGACCAAAACTCCCATGTTTGTAATATGTGTAGTTTTTGAGACATAAATTTTTGAAAATCTTGTTTCTGACGCTCGGAAATTACGAAAAATAGCAATAATTTAAAAGATATTGCATGGACTGTTTGTTTCGCCAAGGTGTTCGACAAAACATTCAAAGACATACATTTAAGAGCAATCACTACCTTCCTAGATACATTTGTTACAAAGATATTAATTGTTTTATTAATTTTGGTTTTAATTTTTTTCCTTCCATGTCCCGCCGTAGTAGGTCGCAATATTGGTATGAGAGCTTCATTATTATGTCTTCTATCTATTCTATTTTTTACAAGACCTAATTCCGTGGAACATTGAAGTAATCACCTAAACACTTTATATCCGGGTTACCTGGCCTCTAGGTATTTACTTCGGTATTTTTAATTTTATACGCCGTTGTTTCCGGGATATCTATAATTCTTGGTTTTGATAATAGTTTTGAGTACATATGCAAAGAACTAGCCAAAAAATATGTTAAAAATTTCGAATGGTGTCTTACGGAAATGACTATACATAAACTTTTGGTCCATGGAGCTGCGATAATACGAAACTCGTCTGTTCCAATTGGAATGCTCTCCGAGCAATCATCAGAATCTCATAATAAATATTGGCGTCACGATAGAGAACACCATACCCGCAAATCAGATCGAACGAAAACCATGTCTGATTTGTTTCATAGAGCGTTCTCATCAGACCCAATAATTTAGGAACAACGGATGTCGCAACGACAAAAAATATTTAAAAACGTCTCCTACCATCTGCCGCAATAGCATTATTGAAAGCACCACAGGTTGCTTTTATATCGCCATCGGATGAAAACATAACACCATCACCAGAGTTATGTCCAGACGACAGCTATTCTGAGGTGCAAGATGGGGAGAGAGCCTGGAAGTAGAATATTGTTGCCTGGAAGTTGATAATTTTGTAGTAATTCATGTTTTAGAAAAAATATTTGCTACATTGGCGATGCATAATAGATATTGTAGCCGTTTCTTCCAAAAAAAACACATAATTGTAGTATATGGCTTTAACCGGTTACTTTTCGACCATAACCGATCGAATACCCGGCTTTGAAAATTTACCTGTTATTGCATTCCCTATACAGGATGTAACAAAAATACTGGTGATCCGTTTAAGGGCATAATGGTATCGTATTACAACTAAGAAAAAATTTTAGAATTTTTTTACACGAACAAAAATGTTTTTTTTTTGTATGGGACACGTAGTCCCAGCCGGCCAACCCTCCATACAAAAGATTTTTTTTTTTCACGCGAAAAAAAATTTTTTTTAAGTTTTTCATAATTAGAATACGATACCAATTATGCCCTTAAAAGAATCACCAGTATTTTTGTTACATCCTGTATACTGTGTTTATTTTGTATCCAGGTAAATCCGGATACTGGTAGTGGCAGCCCTGACTGCAAATTTTAATCGACTGTAGATTAAATCTTCCAGGGAATTGAAGATCTTGTAAAAAATAGGGTAGATAGAAAGCATAACATTGAAGCTGTCTTACAAATATCGCGATCTACTACGGTGGAATATGGAAGAAAAAAAATAAAAACCAAAATCATTAAAATAATTAATATCATTGTAACAAATGTACCTAGAAAGGTTGTAATTACCTCTGAATGTACTTTTTTGAAAGGTTTATCCAATACTTTAGTCAACAGAAAAGTTTGTTACTTAATTTGCAATACATAATTATTTTTCGTAATATCCGGGTGTCAGAATCAAGATTTTCAAAAATTTATTTTTCAAAAACTACACATATTAGAAACGCGGGAGTTTTAGTCACGCATTCGTAATGCTCTAACTAGTGTTAACTTCTTGACCGTAAGCTTGTTACATATTTTCCTGTTGGCAGTTTTCCAAAGTTTAAGGCCTAGTGCTTTCGGAGATAAAGGAAAGGGTTAATGGTCAACGACTCCATCCTTCCCTCTAGGCAAGGATGATATAGACATGGATGGACAATATCCATACAAAATCGCGTTCCCTTTTTTCGGGTTAAAGTACTAGTGTCATCTATCGGTCACACCAGACACTAAATTCTAGTTTCTAATACTTCATTCGGCGCTTAACGCTGACAGAATAGGCAAGGATGATATAGACATGGATGGACAATATCCATACAAAATCGCGTTCCCTTTTTTCAGGTTAAAGCTCTAGCGTCATCTATCGGTCACACCACTAAATCCTAGTTTCTAATACTTCATTCGGCACTTAACGCTGACAGAATAACTCGACTTCAGACTCGACAGATGGCGCTGTGGCACTCCTCTAGGGAATGCAACCGGTTTTCATTTTGTATGAAAATTAACCGTTTAAAAACCGGTTTTTCTGATACAAAATGAAAACATGTTGCATTCCTTACTCCCCTCCCCGGTTCAAAATTTTATTTACGTTACTTGCCCATCTTTAGGGCATCAATTTGTATATGTCACGAAATTTCAAATCAATCGATCCAATAGTTTCGAAGCAAATTTAAATTGGCTCAGACAGATGCACGACTGATCCTAGGGTTCCTTTTTCTCCTTCAAGGTAAAAAATACCCTTCAAAAGTGTGTCGGGCTCTAAAATGTGTCTTCAAAGCCTCTAGTGAGTCGAACCTTTTCTAACTGCAATCCAAAAGCAAGCTTTACCTACATTTAAAACCTACTTTAATGTCTTTAATACAGGTGTTTTCACTAACATTTTTCATTCTGGAAAGACTTAACTCAAGGAAGCTGCTTTATCATCCGTTAAAACACCATTAAGACCGTATTTCATGTTCGCTAGCGCTTTCTAGATTACGTTAGGTCTTTGTACAGTCGCCATTAAATATATCGGAGCGGCCAATGTACTCAAAAATATCTGGACATCCACTTTATCGCCGTAACATTAGAGCCGTTGTTGAGATATTTGTGACCACCTTGGCCGCTCCGATGTATTTGATAGCGAATGTACAGCCTGATCCAGTAGTAGTTTGAATATTAGGGACGCTTTAAAAAACTGTTTAAAATGTAGTATTGTATTTCTCTTTAGGTCAAGGCAACCCCAAAACTAACTGAGTTTTGTTAAGAGTGGTTGGTTTTTCTTATTTACCTATTATACCTAACACTTATGTATGAAATATCATTTCATATTTTACCAGTCGCTTTTCGATGACTTAATCTCAATCAGGCCTAGTTTACCCTGTGTGTTGGAACATCAGAAGGCAGTCGCAGTCGTATATACACTAGTCCTACGCTAATTCATGGGACTAGGTTGCCGAGCGAAGCCCAGGCTCAATTAAGCTGTGAAAAAAGCTGGGACAAATGCTAAAAGGATGATGACCTAAATAAGAAGTAGATGCTTAATGCAGACCTGCGATATTTTAGATTGTAATGTAGTTATCCGTCCGCCTATGCCGAGTATTCTGATCGTGTGCTCGTCTTTTTCCCATTACATGTCGGCTTAAGCCATTTGCAATAAAGATGACAGCAGGGTATCGACTAACTAGGCGTGTCGAGCATTAGCACGTTTAGCTTAAGATTGAATTTATATAAACAACTTTTGGCCAAATACAGCAAACAAGTCAGCGAATCGCTCGCCCACTTCGGTCTGGACTGGACACAACACGCAACGCATCAGGAACATCGCTATCGGTAAAATACAGGTACCGAGAGATGACGTCTTACCGTTTGTTTCGGTATGATTTCGGTAGCGCAGCCGATATTTGTCTGTACCGAAACATAACGGTACCGTTATTTTTTTCAATACTATAACCGTTTTCATAAAGGTATCGTTTGAGGTTGAAGTATGCACTACCTGCCGTCTCCCGTGCTCCGCGCCCCGCTCCACCGCTCAATTCCTTTATCGCCACGCGCGCCGTACAAGCTACGAACTAAAATTTTGATACCGAAATAATATAAAGGTATAAGAACCGTATCGAAAAATAGCGATATTATAAAGTTATTCCGGTAGCGTACCGTTATATTTCAACCGGTAAAGTTCTACCTTTATAAATAACATAAAGGTATCGAAATTCTATAGCGCCACCTTCCCGCTTATACCGTAACGAAAACAGTCTCTGCATTGCATGACCGAATCACAGGCACCTATGGAGGAAATCCCTTTAAGTATGTGCATTTATAACTTTTTTTATGAATAAGTTTGACTTAAACACAAAGTCAAGTTAAATTTGTGGGCAGATGCCGCAAACAAGTCAACGAGTCTGTACAAACGCGAGGCACTTCGGTCTGGACTGGACACAGCAACTCAGTAAGCATTGCATGACCGAACCACAGATATACAGTGTGGAAAGATAAGTCGGGCCCTGGAGGGAAACTACTTTAAAACGTTGAGATAGCTCAATTAGCTGAAAGGAAACATTCTTTAATTTTTTTTAAGGGACATAACTGGATTGACAAATTTTTGGAAAAGAGTACAGTTTACAAAAAAACTATTTATTGTCAAATTTTTGCCATAAATAATTTTTATGATAATTGATGCCAATCGATCCTATTTCCAACAAGGATAAAAACTTCTTAATACCAACCAAGTTTAGGGCACAAGAGAACCCATAAATAATAATAAAAATATTTTTCATACAATTAGTATGGAAAAAAGTGAAAATTAAGAAAAAAACTGTGAATGCAGTTTTAGTTGTTAGGAAAAATAAAAGAATGTTTCCTTTGAGCGAATTGAGCTATCTCAAGGTTATAAGGTAGTTTCCCTCCAGGGCCCGACTTATCTTTCCACCCTGTATATGTATACTACAGTCATTTTACGGGCGGCTAGTATGGGGAATTGGAAATAATTAATAATAGCTAATATTTTTAGTGTAACGGATATATCATGATACTCGTATTATTTACGCAATGAAATCCTACAAAATATCGTTTTTCGCTAACCGCCACAAATATGTACACACATATTACAAGCGTTTTTCTTGTAGGATTTTAATGAATATATCGTTTCTAAGTTTTTTTAAGTTGTAAGAAAAACCTACTACTTATTACTATTTGTTTCTAAGGAATTAGGATATATATCGCCCGCGCCGTACATTTTGTAAAATATGTGGTTTTACATGGACACGGTTTCTTGCTTTTCGCTTTCAACAGAAAGAAGACTTAAATATCGACATGTTTACAAATAAAAATAATTGATATTATTGTAAATAAAAATATAAATTTTTTTTACCTATTTAACTACTTCCGGGTAAAAAGTTTGTAGGATTTTTGCATATGTTATCTATAAATATCCCATAAGAATGAAAAATAAAAAATCAGGCTATTATAAATTAATGTTTGACGCCACCGTATCTTTACTGTACTAGTAGACTTGATGCAAGCCACGCCTTTAAGCATTATGTATGTATATTTTTGTTACATCCAGCTGCAAAATTGTATGGATACTTGCAAGGCATGAATTTCGGTTATGTCCATGCAATTTTGCAGTTATCTTGACATGACAGTAACAATAAGTTTTTCTGATGGAAAACAACCATATAAAACGCCTGATAGTAAGCAGCTACCGTCACCGACCCCTTAATATAAAGGAGGATTCACAATATAATATTTGGACCCGGGTATGTCCTTAAACTATACGTCCCAAAGAGAGGTATGGGTACTGCGAATGTCATCACGCTATGTATGGTAGGGCACAGCACAGTGAATGTCATCTCGCTCAAATCTATAGCAGAGCCCGACTGGGGAAGTACCTCCACCTTACAGAAAACCACAGCCAAATAGCACTAGACCCTACTCATAGTAGTGTGTTGCTGCTGGTGAGTAAGGTAGCCAAAGAGCTCAAAGAGGGCCCAGTGTGTTGACGATTAGGGACGCTCTTGTTCCTTTAGCCGTCAACACAGTGAATCCTCCTTTTTGTAAAGGGTCGGCAACGCGCATGTGACACCTCTGGAGTTTCAGGCGTCCATAGGCTACGGTAGCTGCTTACAATCAGGCGGGCCGTATGCTTGTTTGCCACCGCGTGGTATAAAAAAAACTTTATTAAATCTCAAAACTATTGGTAGGTATATACTAAGGAACGACATAAAATTTACAAACCAGAATTCGTACTAATAAGAGTAATAAGGACTGGCTTGGAGGCATCTTGGAGGGCCCGATTATTATTCACAACGACGAGGCTAAAGTAGCTACATATTTTAAATAAACATGTTGGCGGGGTCTACTTAAATATATGGCAGCGGACCGACCTGACCGCACGGGTTGCGGTTCAACTGTATCCGAGCGTGTCAAGCCGCTGAACAATTGTCGGTAATGCAAGTTTATTTACAATAAAACAATATTTTGTCAAGTTTATTTAATGCATACTTCATTTAAAAATTGCAGCTTACTTCGGGTGTAGTTTTCAAACCTTCTGTGTTGGTACCTAGCCCGATATACATGAATAAGTATGGGTAAGGCTAACAATTCAACATGGGTAGGATTATAGGCCGGATTTAACGCACATCATGTTATAACTACACACCATAGTTGTACAATGTCCTCATAATATCTGTAGTAAAAGTAGCTCAAAAATATATGATGAATTAAAGTACCTACCTAGTTGACGCAGTGTAACTCTATTGTCTGGATAAATGAAAAATAGAAATATATATATAATCAGTATAATCACGTTCTAAAACATGTGATGGTTCGTATACAGAGTGGACCCGAATACCCGAAACACTTTAACTTTTGATTCCACTGCCTCATTGGAGTGAAAATAAAGTTATCATGTCGTATTAACTCTTAGTTCACAGGATATATTTTTAATTTTAGCAAAAAATGTCAAGGCAAAATTATTCTTATCAATCAACCGCTATTAGCTATCCCTCCCTGTTACTTGTCAGTTCTTAATTAACTTATTAAGGCGCTGTGTTCAAAGAGTGAACGAAATTTATTCCCTTGCTTCCAGAAATTAATTTACTTAATTAAAAGTACAAAAATTAAGCACATGCTGATTTAATATTTCTTACCCACGATGTAATCGAGTAAAAAGTTTTGGGTTTTCCACTCTGTATATTTTCATAATTGGGTGGTTTTAACAGATTTAATAAAATACACAAAACGTACATTATTCACATATCTCGCGTAATGGCTCATCCATCAAACCGGTTTTTAAAAAACGATTAATCCCCAGTATTTTTCACTCTTTGTCCTTTGTTTAGTCGATTAGGACGCATTGAAAAGGTATTAATATTCAGAATTGACCTTAAAAAGGGTACAAGTCAGAAATGGAGAGCGGACGAGATGTACAGTCGCCATCAGATATATCGGAGCGGCCAAGGTGGTCACAAATATCTGAACAATGCCTCTATTGTCTAGGCGATAAATTGCATGTTCAGATATTTTTGAGTTACCTGGCCGATCCGATATATTTGATGGCGACTGTAAAAAATTAACTAACTTTAGACAGGTCTAACGCGAATTAAATTTATTTACCACGGGTTCCGACGTTTCGACACAGGTAAGGTTAAACTGGTAATTTTCGCGGATAACTGAAGTCTCAGCAAATGACAACACGAGATACGGGTCGTGCGTCGTATTTGTTTGAAAGGATTTGTTTTCATTGTTTGTGAGTAGATATATTTACAAATCAACACAACGCACTTAAATGTTCTAGTGCGTATTATTGCCCCAATGTTGCTGAAAGGGGGATGTCAACTATTAAAATTTGGTTACTAAGCAATCGGATATTGTCTTATGTACAGTACATACCCAACAAAAACCGAAAATCATGACTCTTGGTTCAGAACAGTACGTTACTAAACCCAAATCTACTACTGTAAGATTTTAATTTACATTCATAATGAATTACGACTTTAACAGTCCCAAACCTCGGCATCCCATGAAAGCAACTTAATTCCTGGCGTGGAAGGAGTAGGTACAAAGCCAAGATTTCCGTCTAGCGTCTCACTGAAGCACGCGCACCATTCACAAGTTTGGATCAAGGAGCAGGGAAGAGAACGGAGAAAGCTCCATTTGTTTTTAACAATTTCCCGACCAGGGGCCGTATTCTGTCTTTAAAACACGTTTAAAGGAAACGCTTGTTTCGATCCTGTGCTTTCTGCTAGTAGTTGACATAATGTGACGTAAGAAAAATAACTTAATGAGACGAGCCAATATAAGACGAAGAGTGAGGCAATCGGTAAACAGCATTGTTACGGCAGTGTGCGCATTATGCTACTTTGTAAGCAATCTCTCTCGTCAATCGCCTACTTATCTAAATTAAATTGATTTTAATGTCGAATTTTATTTTTTATATTTTTATTTTATTTTGATGTGTAATTCATTAATTTCCCATTGAATTGGGTCCACACCCTGAAAACGAGAACGATCGAGAACGTCGCACCCTGACTACTCTATAGATTTCTATTATACTCTACAGGTTTCTATACTCCGCGGCACACCTCTACTTCCGAACTCGCTGGATCTCAGTGGATGCGGAAATGAGCCCTTCCAGCTCTTCACTACTTTGCCAAACGGATTTTACATGTTACATTTTAAATTCTTGTAAAATAAGTTTTTTTTATTTTATTTTTTATTTTAATTTATTTTTACCAAGAAAAACATATACATAATATAAATGCATAATTTCGCCAAACTGTACATACCTAAGAGGACATCTTCTTACTTTTCAACACTACGAATATACAAGGTGCTCGCGAGGAAACCGCATAATTCTAACAGCGCACTCCAAAAGAAGTAAAAAATATCATATGACTTTTGGACAATTCCGCCAAAAAAAAATTTTTTTTTTTTTCTTGTTTTCTGAACATATCCTTAAATTAAAAATAAATTTTAATGACAAAACTATGCCTAAAAACAAATAAAACTACTTTTTTTTTCTTAAAATCAAAGTTAAAGCAAAGTGTTTCCTGTCACTTTGATGTCTGTGAACAGGGATGCCTATAATGAGTTCCATAGTGGTAAAATTGCCGTTAAGAAAGCGTTCAGTCCTGAGTTATAATCAAAATATTTGATTTTTTTAATTGGTTATAACTCCGAAACAAGATGAATTTCAGAAAAGTTTATTTGACATTTTAGTCTCTAAATAAGGTCGGGATAGCGCTGTTAAAATTATGCGGTTTCCTCGCAAGCACCGTGTATAATAGTCTCTTTTTGACTTCTGTGACTCTTCTTGAATTATTGTTTCATTCATAGATCAGGATTTGTTTCTTTCTATCATCATTTTAATTGTTTTAAGCATGATGAGTCCGACCGGTTTCGGCCATGGCGACCACTTCGTCTCCTACGTGTTTTGGTGCTCATGCGCGCATAGATGTTTTAAGCATAAAGTTTGACAAAAGACATTTATTTATACTACAGTAAAACCTCGCTTTACGCGACTTTGTTATGCGCGGCTTCGCTTTGACGTAAATTTCAAATGTTATGCTAATATACATCACATTGTGCAGATTTCAGTAACTTATTTTATTCTAATTCTGGAAGCCCATACGAATACGATCCAATAGGACACAAGAGCTTTCTAAGGCGTTGACATGTATTCGATAAGGGATCTCTTGCAGCAAGTTAAAAAATATGAAGTCTTTTATTTTTACTTGTCTTTGATTTTAGTGTTGTGAATCCCCGATGTATTTAGGGGATTTCCCTTGTTACTAATAGTCCAGTAAGGGAAAGTTCAGAACTTTCATAATTTATGACTGTAGATCGTATTCGGTATAATCTTTATTTTATATTTAAATAGAGATCAATAACTTATGAACTATGAGAAAGATAATGAGAATATTTTACTGAATAAATAGGTTTAACCTTGTTGTACCAGTACGAGAACGGTTTTGATTTTTTATTACTCACAAGTACGCGATTCATATTTTGCTAGTTCCTATAATTTGAATAGGTATTAATAGTAAAAATTAATTTATATTACGTTCTGGTGTTGCGCTAAAAATTATATAGATATTTGACGAATGTTTAATATTTTATCGTTTATAAATTAATGAGAAGAAAATTTGAAAACATATTTAGCTTTAAACACTGAAATATTCCAAACGATGACTAAATAAACCGCATTTCTGAATTATCTTTCTTTTTTTTATAGGTTTAAATGAGGTTCTCGTACTGGACTATAGGCTATACACGTGTTGCAAGGTTTGCATTTGCGGGTTTTATTTGATAATTCGATACCTACTTTGGCGGCGCTTTGTGTTAAACTGGAATAAACAAGTTTTTGAATACGATTTAAGTACAGTTATCATAGCCATATATATTTTTTTCTACAATAATGTCATTTGAGTCTAAAATTGAATGATTGCATTTGGTCCTTTAGTCATACATTCTTATTTTGCTTAAACAACAAGTCATCAAATATTTTATTATAGAACCAAACGTTTCTTTATGTTATTTTTTAAACATTCTGCATACCGTATCGAAGCTGTTCGTTGCTGAGACCTTCATTTAAAATGTCAGTAAGTGTTCATTTTTTAAATTTTTTATTTAATGTGTCAAAAGTAATGCTAACCTAATTTTTGTTATTATTTTTGAAGGTCTGACTCTGAATATTCTGCCCCTGCACGTACGCCTTCGCCTGAGCTTAGGAAAAAATCTCCGAAGAATTTAAAGAAGAGAAAGGCGTCCCCAACACCCAGGTAACAAATTAATTTTAAGTATGTAATACAGTTTTCAAAGTTATATTTAATAAGTATATATTTTTTTTTATTTCCTTATAGGTCCGAATTTGATTTCATCAACCAACAACGACGCACGCCATCGCCATCGCCAGTCGTCAAAAAGAGAAACCCTTCGAGCAAAGGTTGCGCATCCGGCAGTAAAAGCAAGAAATCGGATTCAAGGTATTTACTTATTTAAATGTTACTATTTAAAAAGGATTGCATGTATTTCTTTTAATATTTTAAAGTTTACCAGAAATACAATTTAAATATTATATCTTTATTTCAGTTCTTCGAAGAGTAAAGCTGAAACCGACATCTTCGGAATCATACGAGGAGAGGAGAAAATCACCGGTGGAACAAATTCGAAAACCCTCAAGTCGACATCATCATTCACCAGTCGCGTATCTACGGGTTCGTCTCGACGCACAAAAATAACTGACGGTAATTATTTTATCGATCTTAAAGTGTATACAATCGATGATTACCAAAAGTCTGACCCTGAGGAACGCTATAAAAATGCATTAGCCTCGGTTAAATTGCAATGTGATTTGGATTCTCCAGAGTGGGATAAAATCCAAAAGTTTTTGACTCAAGCCTTCAGTATTTTCGAAGATTGTGAAGCGGTTTATTTTACTAATTACAAAAAAAAATAGTTAAGTACCCAAAAACCGATATAACACGTTTTATATTTATAATTCCATTACGTTTAAAAGGATAGATGACAAATGCAAGTTAGTGCTAGTATATTATGGATACAAGTTTGATTGATAAATTTAAAAATGCATAGTGCTTGTTATCTAGACATACAATTATAAGTTTACAGTAATTATAAACAATTTTAATTTTCATTATATTTAACAAGATAAGATATTTAACAAGTCGGACAGGTATATTATTCTATATAGTGATTTTACGTTCAACTGAATGAGACTAACGATATACAATTATAAGTATTTTTAAAAATGGTATTTTCCGAATTTTATTGATCATTTTTGTTATCCGTGTAGGCTTATCCATGTTTTGAATAGCGTTCTACATTAATGAGGCATGATTTGCATTCGTCATCCATTCTGAGTAGCTATTACAACGTATGCTGTTAATAACATCATTGGTGTTTTAAAATAAAAACATTAGATTGTGTTTAATAACTTTCTGTTTAGAACAGTTTCGTTAACGGTATTATTATTATTATTACTTTTGATTCAATTATCATTTCATAATGCCTTTTTGCGTACCGTGTAGTATGTCCGTAGAAAAAAGAAATTGGGTAGGCCATGTTCGAAGCAACGCACACAAAATAATTGTAGGATCAAGTAAAGTACTTAGCGATGTCGTTGAAGTAGTCGATTCAGCATTTCGGAAGCGTATTGTAACTTATCGTATATCAGCAAAAAACGACTCAAGTCTCGGATCTATAGATGAATTTATGAACTCTATTAGAAACAGAATAAAGTCGCTTTTAGATTATGCACTTCAAAAACATACGTGCGTAAAAGTTAATTTCGAGCTTTTTGGGATGTTTCTAATGTTTAAAGATAATAGCCAATCGATCAAGTCATTTGGAACTAAAAATAAAATCTTATATTTAAGTTATGATTTTGAAGCACTGTTTTGCGAGCTAGTTAACAATTTAAAGAAAAAAATTGAGGAATTTCAAGACCGTGATAGCGGGTGGTCTTTTGTTAGTAGCTCACATTTAGAGATAAACATAAACAAGTATCAACCATTACGTGGTTCAAGCTATGTTGACCTACCAAAATTCATTAAAAACAAAAAAGCATGTATAAATATACAAAACGATGATCAATGTTGTTTTTTATGGTGTGTAACCGCGGCTTTGTATCCGTCTATCAAACACCCTGAAAGAGTGACATCTTATCCTAATTTTCGTGAGGTTTTGGATATTTCTCAAATGAGTTTTCCAATCACATTTGATGACATTAGAATATTTGAAAAGAATAACCCTACGATCTCTTTAACTATTTTTGGTTTAAAAAAGAATAAAACTGTAATTGGTCCTCTTTATAAGTCTGAAATATTTAGTGAACAGAAAAATAGAAAAAATATTAATTTGCTTTTATTGGACGATGGCAGTCACCTTCCGCATTACGTTTTGATCAAAGACTTGAGTCGTCTTGTGCGTAAACAAATAACGAAACATAATGGTAAAATACACTTTTGCGAAACCTGTCTGTTATTTTTTTTTGAAACAGGATGAACTGGTTAATCATTTGTGTACTGGTATAGTTACTGTTTTGCCTGAGAAGGGGTCGGTAATTAAATTCAAACATTTTGAACATAAACAGAATGTTCCATTCGTGATATATGCTGATTTCGAATCATTACTGCAACCAACTGAAACTAGTAACTCTGATACTGACACAAGTAATAATACTAACAGTTCAGATGCTACTCAAGAACATATCCCTAACACTACAACTTTACATCATCATATACCGGCTGCCTTTGGTTATTATATCGTTTGCAACGCAGATCCAAGTTATAATCGTTATTACTCTTATCGCGGTACTGATTGTGTTGATAAATTTATTAAAGCAATCTATGAAGATGTTTCTAAAATTTATAAAGTTTTGAAGAAGAATATTCCAATAATATTCAATGAGAATGAGGAGCTAAACTTTTTGAACGCTAAACGTTGTCATATTTGTAACCATTTTCTGTTTTCTGATCGGGTTCGTGAGCCACATAACTGGAAGATATCGCGGAGCAGCACATAGCATATGCAACTTGCAATATAAGCATCCTTGTTTTGTACCCATATTTTTCCACAACCTATCCGGTTATGACTGTCATTTATTTATTAAAAAATTGGGTGAGGCTCCTGGAGACGTCAGAGTTGTACCTAAAACGAAAGAAAACTATATTTCTTTTACTTAATTTATTCCAATCGATAACGAATATTTCCAGCTCCGTTTCGTGGATTCTTTTAAATTTTTAAATACCAGTTTGGACGAACTAACTAAAACTATGCAAAAAACTGACTTTGTTCACTTACGTGAGTATTTTCGTGCTGATGATGAATTTCAATTACTGACACGAAAAGGTGTATTTCCCTATGAGTATATGGATGAATGGCAGAGATTTGAAGAACAACGTCTTCCGTGTATTGATTCGTTTTCTAGCTCACTTACTAATGAAACAATTTCCGATGAAGATTATGCCCATGCGCAATTAGTATGGAACCAGTTCAAAATTCGTAATTTAGGAGAGTACACAGACCTTTACTTGCAAACAGATGTTCTTCTATTGACCGATGTATTCGAAAAATTTCGCGCTACTTGCAAACAACACTATGACTTAGATCCTGCTTTTTATTTAACTACACCTAGTTTATCATTTGATGCAATGCTTCTAAAAACTGGGGTAGAATTAGAGCTTATAGATGATTTTAATATGCTGAAATTGATCCAATCTGGAATAAGAGGTGGGATCTGTATGGTGTCTCAACGGTATGCTAAAGCTAATAATGTATACTTACCTCGCTATGATCCAACCCGGTCGGACTCATATCTTATCTATATAGACTGCAATAATTTGTATGGTTACGGTATGTGTCAGTACTTACCTTTATCACATTTTAGATTTCTAGCAAACCACGAAATAAGTGCTTTAGAAATCTCGCAAATCCCTGACGATTCAGATTATGGTTATATTCTGGAGGTGGATATTATTTACCCAAAAGAGTTACACGATAAACATAATGATTTACCATTTTGTGCTGAAAAATGTATACCCCCCGGTGGAACGCAGTGCAAACTTGTGCCTAATTTATATGATAAATACTCGTATGTAATTCATTATATACACTTGAAAACATGTCTTAAACATGGTTTAAAATTAAAAAAGATACATAGAGTAATTACATTTAAACAGGCTCCTTATTTAAAACAATATATTGATATGAATACTAAGTTGCGTCAAATGACATCGTCTGTTTTTGAACAGGACTTTTGCAAATTGATGAATAATAGTATATTCGGAAAGACTTTAGAAAATACTGAAAAAAGGGTTAATGTTCGTTTAGTTAATCAGTGGAGTGACAATAAAAACAAAACAAAAAGGAAAATTACAGCCGATAAGTTAATTGCTAGACCCAATTTTCACAGTGTATCAGTTTTCAGTGAAAATTTAGTTGCAGTGCAGTTGAAACCAGATCTCATTATTTTGGATAAGCCCATTTACATTGGTTTCACAGTTTTAGAGTTATCTAAAAGCCATATGTATGATTTTCATTACTCAGTATTTAAAAAGTTTTATGACGATCGCATACAAATGTGCTATACGGATACAGATAGTTTTGTGTATCATATACAGACAGAAGACTATTTTAAGGATTTAAGAACACATTTTTTGGCTTATTTCGATACTAGTTGTTACAATGTTGACAACAAATTTTCGTTACCGGTTCAAAATAAAAAAGTACCAGGACTTTTTAAGGATGAAATGAAAGGAAAAATGCTTATAGAATTCGTAGGACTACGATCGAAAGTATATTCTATTAAAACCGCCAATGATGTTATTAAAAAAGCTAAAGGAGTAAAAAAGGCTGTTATACACGATTTTGGAATTTCGGATTACGAAATAACACTATTTGTAAGAAATGCAATTAAAAGAAGAAATGTATTATTCAAGTCGATAAAGCATGAGATATTTACACAAAGTGTAAATAAAGTTGCACTCTCAGCTAATGACGATAAACGTTTGATTTGTCGCGACCAAATAACAACAAAAGCTTGGGGGCATACCTCGATATTGTTTAATAGATAAGTTGTATTAAGTATAATCAGCTACAAAGAAGAGATATCCTCATGTCAAACATAGTAGTATGATATTGCGGTTACTTCTCTCTGCAGCTGATGGTACATATCATTTTTAGAAACCATAAATGTAACTAGGTTTAAATCTAACCTTAATGTTTTGTATTATTTACAATTCTTACATTGATCTTAGTAAAATCTTACATACCTACAAATTGTCTAATGTGCTATTTTATACAAATAAATGCAGTGTCTTATGATGTTATTGTTTTAATTTCTATTACCCTTATTCTGACCTAACATGCATAAGAGCTCAAAAATCATTAAAACTTACTACAATTGTTCAAAATACCTATTATCATCTTGTAAATTCGATTAATATTGCATATGGTTCTTACGACTCTTATGCATGATAAAACAGTAATTATCCCACTTAAGCTCAATTTTACCTACGTCATAGATACCTATATGACTCAATTAATAAAAGAGCAACAGGTTCGAACCTGAATCAAAACGTGCTGTGTTAGGTATGCACTCAGTTTACTGTACGTGTGAAGTAATCATACAAGATTGTTGTGCAATCGATTTTGCTGAGTGTATGGTTTGTAAACCTTTATATGCGCGTTAGCTTTTATTTTCTATCACTTGGACAGCAACGAACAACATCAAACAGTACTCCTGACCACTAATTTTGTAAGTCTTCTTTTTTATTACTTACTTTATTATATTATTCGCAAACTAAAATCATTTGAACTTAGATTTTATGAAATTGTTTTAATTTTACAAGCGCACCATATCTTCAGCAATATCAATCATTGTTGAGGCCTAGGCTCCTATTGTAGCTGATGCAGGGATGCCTAAGTGGATCTTCAATGAAGACTTGTTATTTAAATTTATGTACAATTTTTATTGCTAGAACTATGGTCTAATTTACAGCTTGGTATACGTGTTGGTCGTTCCATGGATTTGAAGTGATTGTCGTTGCTGGCTGTCGGCGGCGGTTATCCCGATCCGTTGCCGATCTTCAAAATTCGGAAGCGAACGGCCGTCCGTGACGTCACTTCGGATGCGTTCTGAACATGCTCCCGGCGTTGAAGTACTTCAAGGTACCTATAATTCAGAGCAGGATGTGAGAAATGGTGCAAATGCTGCATGCACGTTACATGGAAGCGGGCAGGGGACAAATATTGTTAAACGCCCGTTTTATTATTCCCCGTTTCGTTTTAATATCGGCTACTCGGGCTACTCCATCTTTGCCCTTATAAAGTTTTACTATGCGACCGAGTAGCCACATTAACGGGGGTACCCCTTTTTCCTTGACAATAACTAGGGCTCCGTCCTCTAGCTTGTCATGTGATGAAAACCATTTGGTTTTTTGCTGTAGTTGAGATACATATTCCAATTTAAATCGGTTCCAAAAATGAAGCCTCAGCTGCTCCACTCGTCGATACCGCTGCAGTGTGTTGATCTTCTCCTCAGCCACAGGGTTCTGTGAATTAGGAACAAACATAAGCGGTCGTCCAATAAGGAAGTGGGAGGGGGTGAGAGCGGTTAAATCGGATGGATCACTGGACATTGGGGTCAAAGGTCTACTGTTCAGGGTAGCTTCAATATCCGCCAGACAGGAGCTCATCCCTTCGAAGGTCAAATGCGTTAAATTTAAAATACGTCGCAAATGGTGCTTCACTGAGCGCACGCATCTTTCCCATAGTGAGCCGAAATGCGGTGAATAAGGGGGTGAGAAAACAAAGTTGATTTCCGATTGAGCTAGATCTGATGCAATATTTGACCTTTGAAGTACTTTGTATAGTTCATTACAAGTACCCGTATAATAAGTGGCATTATCGCAGTATATATTCTGTGGTTTACCCCGGCGAGCAATAAACCGGTTTAGACTAGCCATGAATGCGTCTTTGGTGAGGTCTGAGACAAGTTCCAGATGTACGGCTTTTACTGCAAAACATACGAATATGCATATCCAGGCTTTGACTAATCTACAGCCCCTACCTTTACGGTCAGCTATCAATATTGGACCTGCGTAATCCGTACCCGTGTTCAAAAACGGGTGTTCTAATTGAGCACGTGTTGCAGGCAATTTACCCATGATAGGTTGTACTGTTTGACCTTTGAACCTGCAACATGTGGTACAACTATCCACGGTTTTTCGCGCCAAGTTCCTGCCGCCTAGAGGCCAATAAAGCTGCTTGACGCTATTGAGCAATAACTGGGGACCTGCGTGTAAAAATTGTAAGTGAAAATAAACAAATATCAATTTTGTGAGACGATGCTTACTACATAGTATGACTGGATGCTTGACGTCATCACTGTAATAGGTGTTGTCAAGTCTCCCGCCTACCCTTAACAGCTGATCCGTATCAATGTACGGAGTGAGAGAAAGCAGTCTATTTTTAGCAGGAAGGGATTTTCCTGCTTTCAACACAGCATATTCGTCTTCAAACATTTCTTTTTGAGACAAAGATATAATTGTTTTTCGGGCTACAGTTAATTCTGAACTTTGTAGGAAACCCGTTGTTTTAGTTTTGTTTTTTGAACAATTGTTGATGAATCTCATGACATATCCTACGACTCGAACTAATTTAGAGAATTTTGAAACTCGATCCAGGAGAAGAGAAAATGGAGATTCCTCAATGTTTGTCACCAGACAAGTTACCATTTCAGGTAAATCTTCAGGCAACTCGGGTTGTGATTTGGACCAGGAAGTTGAATCCTGTTTTAGGAACTCTGGACCGTTCCACCAAAGGTCTGAAGTGGCAAGAAGCCTAGCATTTAAACCTCGAGACGCTAGATCAGCGGGGTTCTCTTTTGAGGGCACGTAGTGCCACGTATGACCGGCAGTAACATCCTGTACCTCGCTCACTCGGTTGCGTACAAAAGGTTTAAGATTGGCGGGGGATGACGCTAACCACCCTAAAATTATCATTGAATCGCAATAGAACGTACATTTATTAAATTTGATTGTGAGTGAGCTCAGTATTTTAGTAAACAGTCTTGCTCCTAACAATGCCCCAGATAATTCCAAACGGGGTATCGTGGTTGCCTTAATTGGCGCCACTTTGTTCTTGGAGGCTAAAAGATGGACCGTAGTTGTACCTGTGCCATCCTTCGTTTTCACATAAGCGCAAGCACCATAGGCGGCTTCAGACGCGTCTGTGAATATAATTAATTCTACCTCTTGACTAGAGTTCCCTTAAACCCAACGCGGAATTCTAATTTCATTGAGAAATGGTAAAGTGGTTTCGAATTTACTCCACTGTGCTTTAAGGGTGGGGGGTATCTCCTGATCCCACGAGCACTTTTCCTGCCACAATTTCTGAAGCAATATTTTAGCTTCCAAGACACAAGGTCCAACTAAGCCTATCGGATCGAATACTTGCGCGATTGACGAAAGTATGTGACGTTTTGTGACGTTATTACAACCTTTTAAGCTTATATTAAAAAATAAGGTATCTGTGTCACATTGCCAATTTAACCCTAAAGTTTTTGCTGGAGCCGACATGCTTAAACATTGAACATTTTTATTGTCTGCTGTGCTATTTTGCAATTTACTATTTGATTGAATATGATTTTCCAACGCTTGTAATATTTCAACATCATTCGATCGTAATTTTCGCAAATTTAACTGAGCTGATTTTAATGTGTCAATTACTCCTATTCCTAACTGTATAGCATCATCAATGCTCGTACTCCCACTCAAGTAATCATCCACATAAAAGTCATGTATAATTGATTGTTGTATAACTGGCTCTGTCGACTCCAATCCTAACTGCTTTAAACAGCGGCAGGCTAGATAAGGAGCCGAAGCTGTGCCGTACGTAATTGTATTAAGTGAGTAACACTCAAGACGATCAGTTGGATTAAAACGCCATAAAATCTGCTGAAGGCATCTTTGTTCAGGTGCAATTAGCATCTGGCGGTACATCTTTTCGATGTCACCGGAAATTACATATTTATGTTGTCTATATCTTAGTAAAATTGAAATTAGGTCATCTTGAACAGTAGGACCAATTCTTTGAATACCGTTCAAGCATACGCCTGATTTGGTGGGGGCAGATGCGTCGAAAACGACCCTTAATTTTGTCGTGAGACTACCCTCCCTTATCACCCCATGATGAGGCAAAAGGCACTCTACCTCGCTATCATCTGACTTGTGCGCGGAAAGAGACATGTGACCTAAGTCGAGATATTCAGTCATGAACGCGTTGTAATTCTTCCTAAACTCGTGATCATGTTTTAATTTTTTTTCTAAAGATAGGAAACGACACTTAGCCATCTCATATGAGTCGCCTAGAACCTTTGGTGATTCTTTAAAAGGCATACTAACGACGAACCGCCCATCGTCAGTTCGCGTTGTAGTTTTCTCAAAATGTTCTTCACATTTACGTTCTTCAGGGGTCAAATTATGAACCGGCGAGACACTATCTAGCTCCCAGAAGCGCGTAAGTTGATTATCAATGTCAGTGTCAAGTAATTCTGAAGCATGACAGACAATATGATGTTTTTGATTACCTAGGACCGAACCGGAAATTAACCAACCTAATTTTGAATTGTAAATTTTAGGTTGACGTTTACCTAAATCGATTTTTGTGGTACCTAGGACTTCCCAGAATATTTCCGAACCTAATAACATGTCTATGGCAGACGGAACATTAAACTTGGGGTCACATAACTGAATGTGCGATGGTATTTGCAATTTTTTAGTATCTATGTATGACATAGGTAAGTAATCAATGATCTCAGGAAGCACACGACACCTAAGCTCCATCTCGTAATCTCCCGCCATTGATTGTATAGTTAGGTCGCAAGACTGATTACTTTTCGCTAATAAGGATTTGTTAATACCTGTCATAGTGGAGCTCGTGGAAGACATTGGAAGTTGCAGCTTACTGCGAAGACTCTCGGTGATGAGGTTGGTTGAGCTGCAATTGTCCAGCATGACTCTGACGACGTGCAGAGCACCCTTGGCGTCGCTGACTCTCACCAAAGCTGTGGAAAGCAGTGCAGAGGATTGTTGAGTCGGATCACTTTTGTAAGTGGTTACAGCAGTTAACTCTACTGTATCCTTATCAGTTTCGGCATGAAGCAATGTGTTATGACGTTCACTACACTATTTACACGTAGATAAACGACAATTGGACAACTGGTGACCTGGCCTTAAACACAGTTGACATATGCCTAACTCATTGACTTTCTTTTGACGAAGGTCAACGGACAGTTTACGAAATGAATCGCATGAAAACAAAAAATGATTTTGTCTACACATGTCCTACAACTGAATTTAGATTTATTTGTTTTATTAGTCTCATTAAGAACGAGAAAATTCTTTTGTTTATCCGAATTACGGTTAACTTTAAATGAACTCGATTTTGACTCCTCTAGAGTCTCTAATAAATCAGCCCTATTTGAAATAAACGTTGTAAATTGTTCTAACGTCGGAGGATTGTCCAACGTGTTTCTAAATTCTTCCCACTCGCGGCTGGTCACTGAATCTAACTTTGAAGACATCATGAAAATAACAAGGGTATCCCACTCAGAGGTTGGTTGACCTAAAGTGTTAAGCGCCCTAAGATTCTTATTTGTAATGTCCAAAAGATGACGTAGTGCCCGGTGAGATTCTTTATGAATTTGTTCGACATTAAACAAAGCTTTCACGTGATTGTTAACTAATAACCTCTTATTGTCGTACCTAGCTAACAATAACTCCCAAGCAGTTTTATAATTCTCGGCTTTAAAATCAAGACTTTTAATTACTAACGCCGCACTTCCCTGTAGGGAGGAACGCAAGTAATGGAACTTGTTAATGTCGTCTATAGAATCGTTAGTGTGAATCAATGACAAAAATGTATCTCTAAATTCCAAAAAATATTGATAGTTGCCGTTAAAGTGAGGTAGATCAATCTTAGGAAGCCTTACCAGATTATTCTTATGCTGACAGGAACTGGAACCTGCCTCAGACATAACCTTACTTTCGGCATCCACCTTGCCACGTTTACGCAGCAATTCCCGAGCGCCAGCCAAAATAGCAAAGTATTGGTTTTCGAAGTCCTGACGCTCAGCATATTGCTCACTGGGGGTCTCCGAAGTTACTTCAATCTGCTCCTGTAATTCATCAAATGCCGTATACATTTCCTCGATCTTACTAAGACGGCACTCAACTTCACTTGCTTGTACGTCACTTAACGTTGGAATAGATAAATATGGCGTAAGGAACGTCTTAAAAATTGTTAATTTACATTTAAATGTTCCCCGCTGCTTAACTAACTGCGCTAACGACATTTTTTGCACTAAATGAACTAGAAATCGGTGTAAAACACGTTAACTTAAATGCACTAAAGGATAATTACCGTAAACACCAATAAACACCAATAAATAAGATATGAATAGTTAACGCTCGATATTCACGGTCACAATAGGTAGGTACTAATTAGCGATAAGGAAAACATGCGATGCGCTCGGTGACTATGGATATACTAAATGCACCGTTGCCTTGACCTCTAAAAGTGAATTCGATCACCTGTTATGCGCTCGATGATATACTTGTTTGCGCGCAGCTGATTATTATAACTGCAAATTAGTTTAGGTAATTTTAAAGATATGTTTAAATTTAACTTTGACCGTTGAGATTTAAAAAAATATAAAATTTAAATATTATTTTTATAAATGAGCAATATCAATTCGATATTGAAGCTGTGTGGTAATTAACCACTGGAAGGGAAGAAGAATTACTTCTTTAGGAATGAAAGAAAGGATATTGAAACGACCTTACTTGTGTTGAACCGTAATTCGACCTGTTCTTGTAGATCTGCCGCTGTGCGATTCTCGCGGGATCTTGAAGTGGATGTATGACACTGCGCACGACGACGACGATATGACGCTGAAAATCGGGATCTTGTAGTTTTCTTCAGACTTCTCCAACTCTTCGACGAATGAAAGTTGCTGAAGATACCCTTGATGAAACCCGTTGACGGTTGAAATCGTCGCTTCTTCGCCTGCTTGAGTCGCCCAGTCCTTTTCGTGGGATGCTGTAGACGCCTCGCGGAGTTCCTCTCTCCGGAAAACAGGATGAAGCTGCGTTGTGGACGTGTTTTTCGCAGGCGCTGGTACCGAAGTTGAACTCGACGCTCTTCTTCGACGGGTGAAGGACCAATGTTGAGGCCTAGGCTCCTATTGTAGCTGATGCAGGGATGCCTAAGTGGATCTTCAATGAAGACTTGTTATTTAAATTTATGTACAATTTTTATTGCTAGAACTATGGTCTAATTTACAGCTTGGTATACGTGTTGGTCGTTCCATGGATTTGAAGTGATTGTCGTTGCTGGCTGTCGGCGGCGGTTATCCCGATCCGTTGCCGATCTTCAAAATTCGGAAGCGAACGGCCGTCCGTGACGTCACTTCGGATGCGTTCTGAACAATCATCAAAATGATCATTTGTATATCTAGAAGCGCAACACATTTAATTATTGTATATTACTAATTCTAACGGTGTCTATTTTAGATTCCTCAAAAATGACAGAGAGCGACGATATCTACCTTCCACTTTCGCAGTACGCACAGGAGTTTGTGCTGCCCGAGGACTTTGACGACAGCGACTTGTACAAAAAAATAAAAAAAACTATCGAGACCCCGAAAACGACAACACGCAACAAAGTCAACGCACATAATAAAGTTACTAAAAGAATTCAAGGACACCCACCACATTTCGTTATAAACAATGAGGTGTCCAAAGGCAGCAAACTAGTTAAGATTCAAATAATAAACATTAAAGATAGTCAGGAAGATCGAAGCGATGAGCACCGGGATAATGTATTATTGTGTGCACAGTATGTCGCAGGAGATAATTTCGATGAAATTATCGATGGCACGGAGGCGTTAATAAGTAAAATTTCAAAAAAAAATTGTGGATATAGTACTAGTTTTTAAAGTTTTATTTTTGGTATTAATTAATAAATATTATGAGAGTAATTTGTCGTTTTATTTATACTTACCATGCATACTAACTAATAAGTTTTTCTTATGTAGGTATAATCTGAGTTGAAAATTAAATATATAACAATCACTACGAAAAACTTATTAGTTATATTTATATAGAATAGTATAACAAAAAAAAAACAAAAAAGTAAAAACAAATATTTATTTTACAAAGTACATTTTGGATACAAATTAAGATGACATTTGTAAATTGTCTAAATACCATTTTTTTATACATAAAACATTTTTTAATGCACAACACTTTTTATGATACACACAATTAAACATAAATTCATTGGAACAATATTTATTATACAGCTCCCGTAAATAAGGTACATTTTTTTCACCCAAATCTATAACAGTACAGTTTGAATATAATTCTTTTACCCATTTTATTTTTTCCATACCCTTCACATTTATCTTTTATGTGGTTACCAATAACCCTTCTAAATTCTCTAAAGTCGACGTACCCCTCATACCACATTACGCCAAAATGTATTTCTATCCATCTTGTCCGTCTTTTTTCACTTTCGGTTAATTTAGAAAATGGAAAAGGAGGTTTAATTAAAAACAGTTGAGTGTACTCTAAGGTGGCGTATGCAAATTCTTTGACAATAGATTCGTTTTTATCTGTTTTAAATCCTTGAAGATCAACGAACATGTAGTCAGACATTATGATATTTTTTTTGTAATATTACTTAGCGGATTATATTGAACTATACTATCATTCAAAATCAAACAGTAAGCTGAGGTTTGCTTAGGTATTGATGATTCACACTCTAATTCAACTCGCACATCAACCGAACCGGTTTTTAAAGTTTCGTTTTGACGAGAACAGTCGATGACAAATAAAGGTGCAATCTTTTTAAAATCTTGCGGGCTTAGCAATGGTGCCTGAACACGGTTATAATAAGACTGTTGAAATTTTGCATACTTCTCATATAATATAGCATACCTTTGTGTCGAAAAACTAACATCAAAACTTTCGTACGGAAAGTAGTTTGAATTTAAAAACACCTTAACATCTCTCAGATTACAGTGATCAAAGTGTGTTACGTCTTTATCAGCGACATTTTTTCGCTCTGTTTGTAATCCAATTATAATGTAACGAGGCTTTTCAATTTGAGATGAAGTTTTAATAGTCCAAGAATGTTTAGAGGTTTCAGGCAAGAGCGGATATTCATACAAATCCCAGTTTCTAAATGGTACAAGAATACCACGATCTCTTTCTAAACATTTGAGTAAGGCCAATCTTTCTCGATCAGACACCTTAATATGAGGCATACGCCACACAATTTTAGATATAGTTAAATTTTCTATGTATTCATGCGCATTTAATTTAACGCTATTTAAATTTGTGTTCGATCTTAAAAGTATAAGTTCATGCTTGGAATTAATTATTATTTTGTTATAATCCTCGGCAAACCCAAGAATTTTGTTTAAAGGTATAGATGCAGAAAATGCACTATGCGATTGTTTTGTACCGTTGATATCCCAACCCCATGCCTTAGACATCGATGCTTCGAGTTCATTCATAGATACCAGAGATTTCATAATTGTTGTTACCCCCGCATTTTTAATTCTATCTATTTCGATTCCATTTAGTTCGTAACGAATATCTTGAAATAAATGGAGTATGGGGTTATTGGTGAAAAGAACGCTCTTTACTTCTTGTTTCGTTTCTCTATTGAATATGGTTATAGTTCCTTCTATGTATAAAGTACTTGCTGATGGTAGTACGTAAAGATCTTGCTGGTTTATAGGTATACGTATTTCATCATTAAAATTAAAGCTCGTTACATACGGCTTATACGAATGGTATTCAAAGCTCTCGATAGAGTTGTCGACTGTAATGGATTCTGTTAAATTTAATATACTCATTTTAATAGCCCTATGCTTTGAAGGAACTGTTTGTTTTGCTTCGTAAGTCGCACTTTAGGTCTTCTTTTCTTGATTGTCTGATGAGTACTAGTACTGTTTTTGATTGTGACTGATGTTTTATTGAAATCTATCATTTTTTTCTCAGGTGTAAATATATCTGAATCTCTTCGCCTCGTAAATTAACCAAATGATTGTTAACGTCTAATATTCTTATTGTAATTGGATTTAAACTGTTTTGAGTAACAGGGATATAGATAACGTTTTTTGGTGTTTCTATAATTCGATAACCAGGGGGTACATTCGGCACAAATTCGTGAATTATATGGCTAGGTTTTCCATTAACAAATGAACCGCTCACTATGTCACATTCAATGCGGACTATAGTTGTGGACAGAATGGAAACAGGATAAGGAGATTCTGTTAATATATTAGCTTGAATAGAGTCTGGTCCGAAACCAAGTAATTTTGCAACAGATCTCTCTTTATCAAAATGAACACTTTCAGAACATAAAATAGATGTTTTTAAGGTATTATTATTGCAAGTTAGTGAAAACGAACATCCTTGGAGGTGATCTTTTAGGTAGTCATCAATATCTTGAAGTTCGTAGGACCCTTCAGGAATTTCAATAACTTTGTTATTACCATAATAGAACTTATTGTTTCTGTAGTCTATATTGGGTATTGAATTAAAAGTCGATATATACAACAGACCACACTCGTATTCCCCATCCAATTGTAGAGCTGGTGAAAGGTTTGTAATAAGTGTTGAAGAGGATCCAGTTATAGACAAAGTGAAAGACATTGTAAGAATGATAAGCTGTTTATTAAACATAAGTATTTAAACGATTACACCAATATTGTTTTAAGTATTTAAGACATAAATGACCACAATTTACAGTGTAAAATTTTTGGTACGTGTTATAATTATAGTAAATATCATAGTTCTTCAAATACTTCTTTAATTCCAGAGGAGGAGGAAGGTCGCCATAACTATTAAAATATTCACAATAGCTGTTATCTTTGACATAGGCTACCCAGTGAGTTCCATTGTTCTTAGAACTGTCCAAGTTAACAATTCCACATTCTAATCTTTTAGGATGCTTTGGTAAACTATCTCTCATATAAACTCCCCGAAAATGTGGAATGTCCGATGAGTGATTTAGAATGTCAATATTTGAAAGAGCACGTCTGGGTAACCTCTTATTTAGTTTTTTGATGTTTTTATGCATAATCCTTTACCATTTTTATACGGTCTAATATGTAATACTTTGCCTAATGCAATAGATTCCATCATTTTGTTATGTCGCTCAGATTCAGCTAAGTTCTTTTTTGCAGTTTTGTAATCACCTACAGCTTTAGCAATTCCAGCAGCTCCTCCTGCTAATGACCCTAACGCCGAAAGTCCAGCAAAAATAGGTATCAGAGGTAAGAAAACTCCTGTTTTCGGGATCGGTATTACGCGAGGTAACCGTACCTTAGTGTTGTTGGCAAAAACTTTTTTTGCGACAAGAAGTGCACGATCCGTTATATTATGACCTTTTATTTTAGGGTTCTTTTTTAATTCGGTGCGTATCTTGGACACAAAACGTTTGAATGATTTAATACCTGCACCAGCTTTTATTTTAGATTTCATTACTTTACTCACTATCCATGAGCCTATCTTTTCTCCTATTCCTGCATGTTTCGACTTGGTTCTTTGTTTTGCCAATTTGTGAAGTTCTAAATCAGCAAGGCGTCTATTAGGTAAATCAGAATATTTATCATAAGCTATATCGTGTTTCATGCACGCGTTATCCAGCGCATTAATTCCTTTGTCACCTCGTTGTAACCTTTTGTGCAACTTTGTGCCGGGACCGCAATAATTATAACCAGGTAAGTGTAATTCAAAAGGTAAGTTGTTAATAGCACTGTTTAAAAGTCCTCTTCCTTTCGTATATCGAATCATAATGACAAATTTAATATAAGGAAAGCGAATTTATTACATATATTAAACAATAGCTTTTCTATCGACCCAACTATTTTCGCTATCACTAAGTCCCAACCACTTAACGTATAGCTTTTTACCCTTTTTTTTGATCACCTTCTCTATTAGATAAACATCCGGATACTTAGTTTTTTGAAGTTCTTCTTCATAAAATGTGCCTAGTATCAAGTTTTTCCGTTGGTCTTCAATATAATATGTTACAGGACGAGTATGGTTAACACGTTTTATTGTAAAAAGTTCTGTAGACCAATTAGGTGTATAACCTTTACAAAAATCACTTTTATACTTGCTTATACGTACATGATCTCCAATTTTAAATTTATTCAATTTATAACGCACATTAGATTGCGAGTTTGCAATGTTCTGTTTTACTATGTTTTCATTATCTAAACTTACATCAACTGGTTTAAATTTTGTTGTGCGATGTACAGTTTGATTATACGATTTTACAATATCGTCCAACGGTTTACCAACCCATTTATAGTTACCAACGAGACTAAAATATTTGTAAAGTTTAGACTTGAGTGTTTTTATCAGCCTTTCGACAATAGACGCCTTTTTAATTGAATACGTCGAGTAATGATTTATTTTTAAAGATTTTAAATACCAATCCAATTCATTATTGTAGAATTCTTTTCCTAAGTCTGTCTGCAAATTTGTAGGTTTTCGTTTAGTTGTGTTTATAATGAGGTTGAACGCATCTTTGACTTCCGTTTTAGTTTTAAACTTAATAGGCGTGCACCATGCATACTTTGAAAATGTATCAATAACAGTTAATATATATTTGTTTCCTTTATTAAACGTGTGTAGTTTCTGTAAATCAATCAGATCAGCTTGCCATAAATCGTCAATTCCTTTTAATACAACTGATCGTCGCTTAAATTTTTTTCGTGCTGACCGATGGATCTCGTTCACTATTTGTTGTTTTGCCATTATTTAAATTTTTTAAAATATTATCTGTCTCCTTCTTTGTATAGAAGTTTAGTTTTAACTGAGATACAAGTTGTTGAATTTGCTTATTTATTGTATCAACCATAGAATCTATATACTTCTTGTCATACATGTTTTGAACATATTGGTCGACGTACTCCTTGTTTACTGCATCATCAGGTGATAAAGGTTTCGCAACTCCCTTCAATTGTAAACTCCCTTCAAAATAATGTCCTGCATCTGTTCGAAGCAAAGCCTTATACTTAAGATCAGAAATCGTACTAGAACGCAAGCGTTTATGAACATGGTGACCAAATTTGTCAATGTTCATTTTTATTGTGTTTTGCTGAGAGTCAAACTAAAACTGATAAAAATCAAGATTATTATATTTATATATTATTTACTAAGCCTGCTTCGCGTAATTCTTCAATGATAGATATGATTTCGTTATCTAATCCTGTATTGCCAGCGTCACGCGATGCTATTAGCAGTTTCAATCTTTCAACTAATTCGTTTGGATCGTCCCAATACACATAAGAGACGTCTGCTTTTACTTTCTTTATTGTTGGCAAACCATCGCCGGATACATGCATTTCTTCACTTAATGAACGTTGTTTAGATAATTTAAAAAGTGGTTTTATGATGTGTAAATATTTCATGCCTTTGTTACTTTTTATAGGCTTATTTGGATCAAAATCACGTCTATGAGCATTTGTTTTTAATAACAAGGTTTTATACACTCGTTTATCGTCTGCGGTAACGATATCAAAGTCGGGTACTTTCTTAAACAACAAATCGTTTAAACCTTGTGTTAAGCAATAATTTTTCCCGGCTATTATTAGTTCTTTTTCATTTACAGTAATTGGAGTCGATCCCAGCATTAGCTTTCCACGCTCCGTTCGTACACCAAAAGGAATGTATATGTTTGAATATTGCTTTTGCCACGCAGGATCTTCGCGAGGGGAAGCATACGAATCTACTGTTCTAAACGAATCATTATTTGTTGTATCAGAATCATTTTGGTTGACACCATAGTTTGATGTGGAATCACCTTGACTAAAATTTCCATCGTTTAATTCATAATCACTACTATCTACATCAGATTCCGATGATTTCCTTAGTAATGTTTTATTGGCTACGCTTTCCCTCTTTCCATCTTCAGAGGGACTATATTTTAATGTCTTTATTGCCTTATCCCATTTAAATTTATTGTTATCGAAATCTGCGTCACTAATATTCAAGTTGTTATCATTATTTTTTAACATTTCATTAAGAGGTTCTGTGACTGGTTTTAACATTGTTTCCAACATCATGTCAAGAGATAGATTTAACATCACGAAGAAGCTTCACTTTTTTTCTTACTGCTTCAGCAGATCGTAGTACCTTTTGTTTAAATATTTTTTCATTGTTCATTTTAAGATCCATGTCCGATCTAGGTGGTTTCATTGTAAGTAATAAGATTATTATGTAAATTATTTATTTATGTAGAACTACAGTCTATCAACTATAATAAATGTATCAAAACCTTTCCTATAACAACCTGAGTTTCTATTACAGTCTTTATTTATAACTAAGTAGTTAAAGGGCTCGTTCCATACTTGCCCACACATTTCACGAAATTGAGACCATGACATATCACTCCCCACATGTTCATCATAAACATGACGTAAATTAACATCATCTTGCTTAAAAAGAATGATTAAATTTGCATTGTCCCTTATTAGTTGTTTAGGTATTTTACTATACGTTTGATTCAAGTAGAAACTATCTATATTTTTATGTCTTCCCATCGCAAAGTAATCCCGTATATTATTCTGGTTTTCACATGCAACATCGTCAAATATCATGATTGAGTTATTAATAGCTGCATGAGGACTGAGTACCTCATCATTTTCACTATATTTTTGATAAGAAACTGATGGAACCAAATTTAAAACTTGCTCCAGAATAATATACATACGATCTGTAACGTAGGGATTTTAAGATACTAACTTTACCAACCATAGTAACGGAACATATCGGAACACCACCAGGATGAAAAGCTGCAACTGCGGGCGATCTTAATGATGTATCGCAATTCGGATTCTACCCCACTTCGGATTCTGCCCTACTGTTGTAACTGGAATATTGAGAGGAACTACACCAATTTAGCGACGTTGAGCGACGCGAAGCGAGCGAAACAAGCTATAAATTGGAGTAGTTCTCTCAATATTCCTCTACTGGTATTTTATTTCACGTGTATTAGTTTATTGTGTCAAAGCAGTTCGTATTAATTCAATTCGTCCAAGCTACAATTCCATGCATAAGAAAGTAGGTACCCGGCACAACATATCGTTGCGTAACGGTCAAGGTCGTGAATATGAGAATAGGATACATATTATTCAATGACTTGTATCCAGTGCCAAGCGATAGCATATCATGCTTAGAGATTCAATTTATGATACACTTTTAAAGAAACAGCCTATTTTAATAGGAATCATATTGTTTTTAAGCTCTTTTATAAAAAAAGTATACCTATTCCTTGGCATATATGCAACTTGGCTATGCTTACCAGTAACATACCACTGAAACATCTTATATCACTTGGTAGTGTTACTGAAATTACGACTTAACTACATGCTATTAAAATTTAAAATGCAATATAAGTGAAGTATTGTACTCGGCTTAGAAAGGGTATATTTCATCTTGCATCGCAAAGTTATATTTACCGGTAGTAAAGACGCTGTCGTCATTTGTTATACATGGAGACATTATGTATTAGGCTATTAGTTGCAAGTTCACTCAACGGTAAATATAAAGTTGCGGTCTTTGTTTAGCAGGTTTATAGTCCAGCGGATTTTATATATTTTAGCTAAAGTTCAAAGTTAACGTCTTGTTATGTTATTTTTATTTTTCATTCCCTTGTTTTGAGATAATTATTTTCACCGACGTTAATCGGTAAGGAATTATGGTTGTTTCATTCGAAACAAATAACAGTACTGTTTTTTTTTAATTTAGCCTCATTAGTCTCATATACGCGTGTTACGTAGACATTATCAAGGTAATTTGGTCAGTTACATTAAAATAAAATAAATATAAATATTGTAGGACATTAGGTACCTGAAACGAATTTTGTAGCTTGCTGCATAATAAGTATTGATACTCTGCTTTCCGGGCGTATCCCTGATTTATAATTCTCTTAATTTCATGAGATTTAGGCTTTCGTTCTAGTTATTAATTGAGCGTCATAATGTGTCTTGCTTCATTCAAAAAAAAACTGTTAAGAAATCAATGACCCTTCAAATTAGAAAATCGGAGTATATCTAATATTACGGGCTTCTCTCAATGCTCAGTAATTACATTACGCTAGTACGCTACACACTTATTATTATTATTAGTCGCTGAGTTAATTAGTCTATGGTTGCAATACAGATCTTGTAGTACCTTAGCTTAGGGTTCTTACCGAAGTGTTTACGTTTCATAATTGGGTCTTCAAAATTTTCATTTTACCTTTTCGAAAGATGCGCTGAACGTTAAGCTTTCATTCGAGAATTGGCCATCAAAAAGTGGCCCACATAACAGAAGTTACACCAAGTTCTTGTTTCTTGAAGACTTACTAACGCGAGTTTGTGAAGGAATTAAATTCAAATGGCATCAAAACACGGGTAGAATAAAACAGTCGCTTGCGGGGTTCTTGGCCCGCTGGCAAGGGACAGCGGAGCTGGCACTGGCCAAGTTAGGGGAAACCGACTAGATTCATTTTCAACCGACATTTTCAGTTCGTCGGGATCTTTGTTTTATATGTTCACCGATTATTCGAAGGCGGCTGGATCGATTTGGACAATATTTTTTTTTGTTTTAAAGGGTGACAGTTGGACCCATTGTCACCAGGTCCGGATCTGATAATGGGATCCTGGAGAAATCGAGGGAGCCTTCAAATATTATAGGTATACCTATTTGAATTTGCTCGTGGAAAGGTGTAGCCTAAGTGAATTCGGGTGTTTTTAGAGTTCCGTACCTCGAAAGGAAAAAACGGAACCCTTATAGGATCACTTTGTTGTCCGTCTGTCTGTCTGTTTGTCTGTCTGTCAAGACCATTTTTCTCAGGAACGCGTGGAAGCTGAAATTTATATCAAATACTCAAGTCTATTGCAGGGATCGTTACCGGTATTACTAAAAATCAAAATAGCGCCCGAGTTTCGCAATGTTTACGTGATATTATAAAATGTGATTTAGCCTGATTTAGGTAAACGTAATAAATTATCAGATTATCTGAAAAATATACAAAAATATTCATTAACAACTGAGATACCGAAATTTAATACTTACCGGTTAATTTGTATGAAAATAATACCGGTATGCGATCCCTGGTCTATTGTCCCTTGGAGCTGTGAAAAAATCAAACTTAAAAGCCAACGCAATCAAAAGATACAGCCGTTTATGCCGCAAAATCCGCAAATTTTCGAAACTCGCAAGGGAATCAAAGCCTACAGGGTACTTCCCGTGAACTCAGAATCTTGAAATTTGGTACGAAGCAACGTCTTATAGCACAGATAAAAGAAAAATTGCGAAAACCGTAAATTTTCAGTTACATCATAAAATAAAAATATTTTTAATAATTCTAAAGTTACTACCCTTATACCTACAGGTTTGTACGGAACCCTCGGTGCGCGAGCCCGACTCGCACTTGGCCGGTTTTTTTTTAATTATAATTTTTTTAATAAGCTTACAAATTACTTCAGGGCTTCAATTCAGTATTTTTTTGCAGCAGTATATTTTAGCTGCCATATTATACAATTTTCTACGTGCAGATTTTAACTTTGGCATAATGTAACAACATTTACAGTACTATAATTCCTCTTTATTTATTTTCCTTCTTGGGCTAGGCTTTTTACAATATTTTTATAAAAGTAAAATATAAAAATACATCTAAAACATATAAAAACAGTAAAAGCATTACAGAAACGGAAACGGAGCAAGGCCCAGGCTGCCGGTGGTTAGAGTCGCAGAGTGAAGAACCTTCGGACTATGCGCGCCGTATCCAAGATTACCGCCTTCTGAATCTGACCCTTAATCCAACCACAACCCCGTAGCGAAAGTCTCTCAAAATGTTGGTCGAGACTCTTCGCTATGAGACCGTTCGCAGAGACAACTATCGACACAATGATCGCCGAATCAACCTCCCACATGATGGTTACCTCGTGAGCCAAGTCTAGCTACTTACTGGACTTGTCCTTCTCGGCCTTCACGAGGTTCTCGTCACATGGGACGGTGATGTAGACGAGCGCGGCGGTGCGTTGCGGTCGATCTATTACCACGATATCAGGCTTATTGGCTACAATAGTCCTGTTCGTGATAATAGATCGATCCCAATAGAGCGTGGCACGAACATTATCGAGAACTGGCGTGCGTATTATAATTATTATTATGAAGTCTATGGTCAAAGTGCTGAGCATAATATTGCAGCTTGCCTCCAATCCTCGCGACGTCTTATCGTGGTTCTAACTTTCCACTAAGTACATCTTACTAAAACAAGACGTTCTACGTGAAACCTTTTAAAGTGCAACACAAGGTATTACAGAAAGGGCCCAACGCTGATTCCCGTAGCATCTACCAAGCTCCTACTGCCACCCGCTTGGACCGACTCCAACGTTGACCGATTATAAAATCTATAAAACGTGTCCAAGTTTGTTCCCGAACGATTTGGACGCTAGCTATTTGTGCATTGTTTGGACAAATCGGAATAGGTAGATGCCAAGACTGGGCCATGCTGACTCTGCCAGGTAGATTAAAACTTACGTAAATCAGATTTTATTGTTTTGCAGGAAATTGTTGAGGCTGTATTTTCAGCGTTACAGCGTTGTACGAGTATTAGTTCTGTAGATAAGTTAAGATGGATAGAAGGAGCGTAATTCCTACGTATTTAAAGCCTGACCATAAATATATGATCATTGTCAAGAGGGCGCTATTATTCATATGGCAACAGTTCAGTATAGTCGTAGAGCGTATTATTGTCTACTAGCCTTTTCCCGCGGCTTTGCCCGCGTACTATAAGTACTCAAAAAGGATTCGATACCCATGTTGATTATCAGACTTTGTGACCACATTTGCCCCTTTTAGGGGTTGAATTTTCAAAAAACCTGAAACACGTGTTTACTCATTTATTGTTAAGAATATTCCTGTGAAGTTTCGAATAAAATAATCTAACAAATCTTGATTCGCCATACCAACTTTGGACCCCCATTTTACCCCCTTAGGGGGTGAATTTTGAAAACTCCTTTCTTAGTGCACCCCTAGACCCTAAAAGGAACCTACGTGCCAAATTTGGAATCTCTAGAACCAGCGGTTTGGGCTGTGCGTTGATATGTCAGTCAGTCAGTCAGTCAGTCAGTCAGTCAGTTTCTTCTTTTATATATTTAGATGGTATGGTATTGTGGTGGTATGGTACGGGGGCATCTTGATTTGTTTACCTTTCAGCTCTGATGTTTATTTGAAAATGTTTCACATCGAAAAAGTTTCATTTCCCCTGAGCATTATTTACAGCAGTTTATACAATTGTATGCCCCACTTTATAAAACCATGTAAAATAATTATTACAGCAGTTTATTTTATTATATACACAATTTACAATGTTTCGCTCTTGATTATGGATAATTTTGGGAATTTATGTCGTTTATTATTAAATATTCAAGTAAAATGACACAATGACACTGTAAAGACTGACAGCCTATCACATGCACACACACATGCATTATCATCCTGTCATTAATATAATTTCCAGTGTAAGAAATTATTATTATTATTTGTCTTACCCGTTCACGAAACAACTGAATTCCGGACATTTGAAAGGCGTATGCGGAGCCGCAGCCAACGCGAAGAGGTCCTCTCAACAATTTGACAATATGTTATTATTACAGCCTCTTTTCTTCGTTGTCTAATGACTTGTTTATCTTTTATTTTATTTTATTATTATTTGTATGTCTTTCCCGACCACGGAACAATTGTGTTCCGGACCTTTGGGAGGCATATGCGGAGCCGAAGCCAACGCGCAGAGGCCCTTTCGACAATTTAATGAAAAGTGAGGGGTACACTAAGTGGATGCTGCCCCTACCCGTGTCATGGGACGCACGCAGAGACAGCACCCGCCATGGTGTAAAGACTATTGAGAGTTAATGGAGTCTAAAATGTACTAGGCTATTGGATGAAAAGTATGGACTATCTACTGGGCTATTGGATGAAGAACCGGACGCCTGCCTAATAAAAGGGTATCCAATTTTATTTCCGGCAGACGGTGACTCGCCCGCCGCAAGATGGGCCCCCGTAAAAAGCGACATCAAAGATGGCTCCAGGGCAACACCGGTGCGTGGGCTGTGAGGTTGTCGAGAGGTGAGTCTGCGGTAGCCAGATCCCGGTAATCCGTTCAGCAGGCCGCCGGCGTTATGACATTTTACACTTCCAACCTGGAGCATAGGCCCCGCTCTTGCGACTCCACTCTGGCCGGCCAGTTAAGGCAAGCACAGAGGCGAGGGCCAAATGGAAAGGACCCTCTGGAATAGGGGTCCGCGGTGTCGCCACTCACCGTCAGCTCGCCACAAGCTGCCCCCTTATTATTATTGTTATTATTTTTCTAAGTATAAACCTCCTCCTTCACTACTGTTTGGTAAAAGCCTCCTCCTAGATGACCACTTTTTATTATTTAGGGTATTTCTCTTCCGGCATGTGTTCCAAGCTTTTCTATGAAGTCACTGTACTATATACGTTTTGGTCTACCTTATTGAATTTTAGTAACCTACTAGCTTTCTCCTGTGACTTCGTCTGCGTGGAATTCACATTCGCTATAAGGAATTAATGACACGCCTTAGTAAAATCTCATAGCAAATATTAATTTAGCGCACATGCTATTTTACGTCTACAGTGAGCAACAATTCCATACACACTTCCACCCACATTTTCACCCCCTTTAGGGATGATTTCTGGATACAAATGTATCCTATATCCTTCTTCGAGACTTAAAATATCTTCATACCAAATTTCGTCTAAATCGGTTCAGGGGCTTAAGCGTAGAGAGGTAACACACAGACACACTTTCGCGTTTCGAATAATTTATTATATTATATATTATATTACAGTATTAGTATGGATATTTAATTGTTTTGTTTTGTTTTACATGGTTGCCCTGAAAACCAGCGCCATGACATAGCAAATGCAAACGGCACCCATTTTTAACCGACTTCAAAAAAGGAGGAGGTTCTCAATTCGACTGAATTTTTTATAATTTTTTTAATTTTTTTTTTGTATGTATGTTACTCGATATCTCCGAAAATCGTGAACCGATTTTCAAATTTTTTTATTTTATCGAACGGATATAACCCCGAGATGGTCCCGTTGGCACCAAGTTGGGGTCTGATGATGGGATCTTGGAGAAATCGAGGGAACTCTTCAAATGTTATGGGTATATGTATGGCGCTTTTGGTAATTTATTCATTTAGTCAAGGATTTGCATTCAGAAAGTAGGATTTGGTGATAGGGAACTGATGATGAAAACCACAGATGGCCAGTAGAACTCCTCAACGGCGAGTGTTTCAAAGGTAGCGATTAGATGTGCCGATTCGGATAGTAAAATTAATAGGAGGAAGCAAATGTACATGGTGCTATTGAATACGGTACTATTAAACTGGTCTGATGATGGAACCGGAAAGTACCCTACAGAACTCCGTAACAAAACAACGTAACCAAGTCGTGTTTGGTGTTATTGGAATTATCCTGACAAGCATTCTGGGTACAGACTATTTATTTTTTTATCTAAAAAAGTCTAGTAAAAAAAAGTGTAGTAGTAGTATATTCCTCTGGTATTCATAATCTAATGTTGCTGAGCTGATGATAGAAGATATAACTCCTTAATAATTAGGAGTTAAAAGTGACGAGATGAGAACATTTGCTACCTGATGGTATGTGCCACATCGGTCCATAAACACCTTAAGTGCGAAGCAGTAACTAAATATTTACTGCCTAGCACTAATCTGTGCCCGCCACACGAGACGACAGTTGTTTGGTCGCATTCAGTAATTATACTAGCTACAGTGTCCTTTCCCCATAAACACATATGTATTATTATTTAAGATGAACCGTGGCAGAAAACGGATGAAAAACAAAATAAATTACGGCAGATTGCGCATCCTCAACCTTTCTCTAAGAGCCTTCTCGTCATGGGGTCTATTCAATAACTTGTTTGAATCTAAGTCCGATAAAACGATGCCTTCTAGTGTTTTGACACGACTTAGAGCTACATAGATCTGTCCTTTAGCGAATTTTTTTTGCCTAAATCAATAACTGCCTTATCGAGTGTTGTGCCCTGCAGTTTGTGAACTGTTACGACCCAACTTAAAATGATCGGTAGCATTCTTCGCTCGGTGTATAAGTTAAGCCGATGAGCACGTTGTTCTTTGGTTTCGTTAGATAAGCGTTCGTGTATCAAGCCAATCCGATGAGTACGCTGCTCTTCCGTTTCGTTTGACAAACGTTTGCACATCAAGCCAAGCCGATGAGTACGTTGCTCTTCGGTTTCGTTTGATAAGCGTTCGTGTATTATGCCAATACGATGAGTACGCTGCTCTTCGGTTTCGTTTGACAAACGTTCGCACATTAAACCAATCCGATGAATATGTTGTTCTTCGGTTTCGTTTGATAAAAGGTCGTGTATCAAACCAAGCCGATGAGTACGCTGCTCTTCGGTTTCGTTTGACAAACGTTCGCGAATCAAGCCAAGCCGATGAGTACGCTGCTCTTCGGTTTCGTTTGACAAGCGTTCGCGTATGTAAGTTTGTAAATAAGTTTTAAATATTGTAACCTATATTTTAAGACTTTTGACAGGTAAAATATCATTTTTTACCAATAAATGATCTATCTATCTATCTTACCAAGCCGATGAGTACGTTGCTCTTCCGATTCAGTCATTAGGCGTTCACGTATCAAATGGAGTCTTTGGGCATGACTTTCAGGACTTTCATGGCTGCGAATATAATTAGTTTTCGATCGCATTTAAGAAAGCCTAAATTCACGCTTGCTCGAACTCTCCTTTGAAATGCTGATTAAATTTCTTCGCCTATTTTTCCTAAGTTTATCTTCTATTTCATCTTCTGTCTCATTAGAACGGCGCTGACGCATCTAGGCAGCCCTTTTAGACGGTCTACCCATTATTAATTTTCACTAAAAAGTACAAAATAAAGCAAACTTTTTAACAAAAAATAAAACCGACTTCAAAAAAAACCCACACAAAAAGATTTACAAAAAAAAAATACAAAAAAAGGGTTTAGAAAAAAAACCTGCCCTAAACACTAAAAAGAACAAAATAATTTTTTTCACACAAAATATTTAAGCTACGCTAATTTGAATCTGTAACTATGTTATATATTTACAACATTAACATATTAGGGCTTAACTGCAGACTGCTTTTTCATCAATGATAGTTAACACGTCAAATATTATGTACCTACGCTAAATTATTATTTACCTATAAGAGATATTTACAATATTTACATAACAGTTCCGACTGCTTAGACGAAAGTATTACAATTTAACACGTATTTACATTTTTACAATCATTATTTATGTTTGGAGTCGGTGCCAGCCAAACTAAGAAAAAATAAATTAGATACTTTAATAACAATAGACCTAAATTACTACAAAAAATTTAAAAAAAATTAATTAACAAATAGGTAAGTACCTATTGTACCAACTATTGATTCTGTAATTTCAAAACCTATTTTACTATCCTACACCAAGAAACGACAATTGCAATTTGGATAAGCGCATACAAAAATACGCTATTTAGAGACGACCGTCAACGACGTCTGCCCTCATGCGTCTGCCCGCGTTCGGGTCAAACATCCAGGCATCTGCCCCCTACCCGCGCGCGCGCTGGCGTGGACGTGGCTCGCGTAAATGCTGCGCCTTGCTTATTAATATTGTTTCTCCTCAAACTGTCTGTTAAAATGTAAATACGTGTTAAATTGTAATACTTTCGTCTAAGCAGTCGGAACTGTTATGTAAATATTGTAAATATCTCTTATAGGTAAATAATAATTTAGCGTAGGTACATAATATTTGACGTGTAAACTATTATTGATGAAAAAGCAGTTTGCAGTTAAGCCCTAATATGTTAATGTTGTAAACATATAACATAGTTACAGATTCAAATTAGCGTAGCTTAAATATTTTGTGTGAAAAAAATTATTTTATTCTTTTTAGTGTTTACGGCAGGTTTTTTTTCTAAACCATTTTTTTGTATTTTTTTTGTAAATCTCTTTGTGTGGGTTTTTTTTGAAGTCGGTTTTATTTTTAGTTAAAAAGTTTGGTTTATGGTATATTGTAACTTATGTAATTTAAATGTAAATTATTCTCTAATTCTAAAATATGCCAAATATAAAATTCGTTATCTTTATCTTTACCAAAGGAAATCAGTAATTTTATTAAAAGTAGCTTTAGTAAATCAACGTTAATTTTCAAACTCGTATTATGATACCGAAGAGATGTAAGTGATTAAATTATGATATCAAGTGGAAAAATGTTTTCTGTCACCCCTATTATTATGTCCTAATATTTAGCGATCCTATTACCATAAGTATCTTTTTTAACTTTGACTATAAGTATCAAAGTAGTCTACAAAACACTTGAAAAATAGACAAAACTTATATCATATAGTCAAAGTGTTATGTTTCCGTTAATTTTATATATTATTTATTTACTGAATCATACATGGATTTTCCACATTGGCCTCATTTAAAAACAACTTTACAGTTTTAATCAATTAGATGTTCCGATAAAAACGATGATACTTAGTCTCCAAGAATCAGCCATAATCAATCAATATATTCAGATAACGATTAAACAATTAACATATAAAAGGCTTATCTCACCTTAAACGTTGTCATTGATCAAGATCCTTATATCTAGCGCAAACAATTCAAATTTTAACGTTTTGCAAATAATAATATTTACTTGTAAAACTTCAATCAATAAATACTGCATCAGAAATTTTCGCATAGTATTGAACGATGCAATCACTGCGCGGCTTCTTATTATTTTGTCTATTAAGCCAGTACGTGCTTAGCAATCATGTGTCAGGTCAATCGGCAGAATTGAGTGCTTTTGGGTATCATGCCAGGGTAGGTGTACCGAAGGCAGAAGCTATATTGCGGTCTGAAAGTGTTGTGTCGAGGATTGTGGGTGGTTCACAGACTGCCGCTACTAATGCATATCCATATCAGGTAAGTGATTGATATCGTGTTCATGTCTTCTTCTTCATCGTGCCATATCCTAACGGATGTCGGCGATCACCCTGCGATAGTCTTCTCTGTATTTCGCCACTCTACCCAGAGTGGCAGCGTCAGCAATACCAGTCCAAACCCTTATGTTATTGCACTATGATGTTCTGGGTCTTCCTCTACCTTTTTTTCCCTCAATTTTGCCTTCGATTATGTTCATGTCTAGAAAACTGGAAAACAAAATGTAGGTACTTAGGTTTAAATAACTTTATTACTCATAAAGAACAAAAAATATTGTATAATGAGCTTAAATTAAGGAAACTACATATGTATGATTATGTCCAGCTTGTCGATAACACTTAGATATATTATTTTTAACATATTGTTTAAAGGGTCTAGCAGGCTAAGCTAACAAGAGTGGCCCCCGCAAGGAATTTGGTTGTTATTTGAGGTGCAGTAGTGGCAGGACCTAAGAACATTGTATGCGTAATATCAGCCTTCGATCTTCTTTTGTTTCAGACTTATTCACGAAAATATCAAAAAATCAAGGTAATTTTAAAACTGTTATTTTAGCTAAACCAAGCAAGCGAGAGAAACCAAATAAATTTTTGAATTAAGGAGCATAAAATGGGGTTCATAGTGCATATTTTTACAGACATCATGTCTTTGAACTTGGATAAAAAAAATTAAGTTTTTTTCGCTTCATTTTTTTGCCGCTTTTCGCGGAGACACAACTATCAAAAAAAAAACTTGATAAGCCACAATTTTCAACTACGTACACATTTAAAAACATTTTGAAAAATCATGGTGCGTCATGCCAAAAGAAAAACATTTACGAACGTATGTTTACTATTTCATATCATATCATATCATATCAATAGAGTAGTAGTGGCAAATCAGTCTGTAGTATATAGGTATAACATCCTCTTTCGTTCCTTATGAAATAATTCATTGACATTGATCAATGACGTAAATACTGTTCTGTTTGCTCTACTGAGTTATTTGTTGATATGGAATGGTAAAAAAAATGTTTTTGTCAATGTGCCTACAGCCAATTCTTAATATGTACCGTAAACTGGGGCTATTTAAGAACCATGAGGCTATTTGGAATAAAAAAAATATAAGTTTTAAGTCCATTTATTTTTTAATGTGGCCATAGTAGATGCGTAAACTTTCGTCAGACAACCCTGTGTTTAATGTGAAGTTGGTTCGTGGTTGCAGTGACGCCTACAAATACGTATTTGCGCGTAGAAAAAATAAAAAGTGTGACGGAAGAAAATTGGTTCAAAATATTATCGTCCTACTTTTGTTCAGATGTCCGTTGGTGCTAAGGTAAGCTTGTTTTTGTTATATGCTTAAAAGTGTATATTCTCGGGAGTTTTTTAAGTTATGGCAAACATTTTTAGCCGTTTAATTTCAATGATATATCGTCAGCTTTCTTAATTGGGACTATTTGGTACGATTTTTGGGGTAGTTTAGTTTCTAGTACCAAATATCCGCTCCATACATTTCTATAAATGTAGGTTGACCATATTTTTTCTCAACAGGACGATGGTGCGAAATTACAAACGTACCTTCCGGAATTGCCGAAAGGGAAAAAAAAAATCTTCCATATACTTATACACAATAGTCACCAGAGCCACTGGCCGATGCTATGGCCGAGGTGGCAGCTGCAGCAGCCATAACCACATATCTAATCTGTCTAAATTAACATTGTAGTGCTTAGAAAAGCAAATAATTTTAATTTTTTTTTTTTAAGACTGGTATTTAATACCTCTTATGGTTTAAGAAACATGATGATTTACCACATAGCAAGTTAAGAGTTTGTCAGAGTTTTTTATTTATTTGGTTTGCTGCTACGTAGCCGCATTATTTTTATTTTAACGTAGAAAAGTACTCAATATTTATGTAATTAAGCTCCCGTAAAAGTGTTTAACAGGAAAGATAGCACTTTAGTAAATCTTGTTTAAGTAGTAAAACTTGTGATTTTTTTTATCCCAAAAAAACTCCAAAAATTATGGTTACTTTAATTTTATTGCTTCTAGCAGTTGTTCTTGAAGCATCCCAAATAGAGATAGTTGATAGATAGATGCTTAAACCAACACATGCTTGAAAATTTAGGCAAAATCAGGTCAAAACCCCTCGATGTCCATAAAACCCCAACTACGAGGTAATTAGGGACACCTCTTTAAAAAAAATTACTCGTTCTGTGTTAACAATTCATACATGTGTTTAATGCAGAATGATGGAGCAGTATGCCTTTTATCTGTACAAAATATAAAAACTATTGATAAGTAAGTAAAATATGAAGTTATTAATGTTTTAGTCCAAAAATTTAACCAATTAGCCCCATTTTACGGTACCCACTTTTATCCTTATTTGCATAGAATAAAAAAATTAGAAGAAAAGAACACATTTAGAATAATACCTAAAGCAAAGTAGCATAGCATGTCCATTTCATTTGCAGCTGACGACAAAATAAAAAAACTTACAATCTGACATTACGATTTCTTCTACAGATATAGTACGATTAAGCTAAGTCTGCATACGTCAATCACGACCTAATTGTCCATCAACTCTCTTTCTGTGGTGTGACAACTACAGACTTACCTTAGAAGGGCTCTACACATTTGCCACTACACTATAGTAAATATACGTCAGTAAATGTTCTTTTTTGACATGACGCACCATGATTTTTGAAAATGTTTTTAAATGTATACGTAGTTGACAATTGTGGCTTATCAAGTAATTTTTTTGATAGTCGTGTCTCCGCGAAAAGTGGCAAAAAAATGAAGCGAAAACATTTTTTTTATTATTTTTCATCCAAGTTCAAGGATATGAATGTCTGTAAAAATATGCACTATGAATCCCATTTTATGCTCCTTAATTCTGAATTTATTTGGTGAGTCTCGCTTGCTTGGTTTATCTAAAATAACAGTTTAAAAATCACCTTGATTTTTTGACATTTTAGTGAATAAGTCTGAAACAAAAGAAGATCGAAGGCTTCATACAGATACGCATACAGTGTTTTTAGGTCCTGTCACTACTGCACCTTAAATTACAACCAAATCCCTTGCGGGGGCCACTCTTGTTAGCTTAGCCTGGTTCTTGGTTTTAAACATTTTTAATGATGTGCACTGTTTTACTTCATTAGGCAGATTATTGTACAACCACGCTCCCTCGAACATGATGTTTCTTTTCCCATATCCGGTTCTGTGTTTGAAATAATTTATTGTTCTATGGATGTAATATAAATTAATTTGACTTATTTTCAGGCCGGTATCGTAGTAACTCTAACTTCAGGCTTTACTTCAGTATGCGGAGGCTCCCTTCTCTCAGTGACCAGGGTCCTCACAGCAGCACACTGCTGGTGGGACGGCCAGAACCAAGCCAGGATCTTCACCATAGTCCTGGGTTCTTTGAAGCTGTTCTCAGGCGGGACCAGGGTGGACTCCACTGATGTGATCGTGCATGCTTCGTGGAATACTAATGATATAACATTCGATGTTGCCATGGTCAAGATAAATAGCGTCACTTTAACAAGTAGGTTTAATTATTTTATCATCATCATTATCGTCCTTAGGACAACATCCACCCTCTGGCCAAAAAAATCGTATTCAGAGATTTAATAATTTTATTGCCATTATTGAGAATCAGTCAGAAAGAGAATAGAATAAAACGTAAGCAAAAATATACTTAATCTTCAGCACGAGTCTCAATATTACTTCAGGTCAATGGTTTGACTTCATTGTACTGTTTTCTAACAACCACAGGTATTTACAGATAACATTCAGCCGATCTCACTGCCGTCGTCGGCGGACGCCAGCCGGGATTTTGCCGGCGTCACCGCCGTCGCCTCCGGATACGGCAAGACTAGCGACGGTAAGTAAGCTTACCAACTAAAAAATGATATTAGCTTATGATATTATTAAAATTTTATAATTGAAAGAAAAATTGAAAAATTCACAATTCTCTGACCAACTGAGCCATCGACGCTTGCTCAACCGCTTATTTTATGATATTACTAGCTTTTGCCCGCGGCTTCGCTCGCGTTAAATTCGGGGTAACACGGTTCCCCTTTCCTGATTGCCCCCCGTAATGCTCCATACAAATTTCCACCCCCCATTTTAGGGAAGTGGGGGTTAGAAAGAGACAAAAAGTAGCCTATGTCACTCTCCATCCCTTCAACTATCTCCACTTAAAAAATCACGTCAATTCGTCGCCCTGTTTTGCCGTGAAAGGCGGACAAACAAACACACACATACACTTTCCCATTTATAATATTAGTATGGATTGTTCCATGGAATACAAAGCATGTATTGACTATTCGACACTGTTAAAAATTTCGCTTTGCGGTATAAAATTTCACCTAATTTTGGGGACTTGACGAATGTTCTCTGCAGTCCGGCTCAAAAGCCGAAATAGAAAAATATCATGAAATGCATGTCCATTTTCATCAATACAAAGACGACGTGACTTACCGTTACGTTTAATTAAATAGCTTTTTGTGTGACGCTGACCACTTGTAATTTTTTTTACCACGACGGTGGCAAACAAGCATAATTATCACGTAATCTTAAGTGTGAGGGATATCTAACAATCTTACAAAAAAATATCAAAAATGTATGCGACTTCTTTGTTCCAGCTCAAAATAGCTTCTCAACGACGACATCCCTCCACCACGTGAACCTGCAAGTCATCACCAACACTGTCTGCCAGAAGAGCTTTGACGTGACCATACACGGCAGCCATCTTTGTACCAAAGGGGCTAATGGTGTCGGTACCTGTGACGGAGATTCAGGCGGCCCGCTTACTGTTATGTGGAATAATAAACAGATATTGGTTAGTATATTTGTAGGTATTGGAATGATGTTACCGGATCTTGCAGATACAGTCTAATGTTAAAGTGACTCCCCGAACCCGAGTCTTAACATGACAGTCATTAGCGGACATAGAAATCCACGCGTAACTTTTTATGGCTAGTATTTAAAGGCACCACAAAAAATAACCAAAACCTCACTATTAGACGGACTTGCACGGCAAAAAAATAAAAAATCGCGTCAAAACATTGCTTTGATATGCATTCACATTTCCTTGTTGCGAAAGTCAGTATTTTTAGTGTTCCGTAACTCAGAAGAAAAAATTGAACCCCTCACTTTGTTGTCTGTCTGTATGTCTGTCTGTCTGTCGGTGTGTCAAGACCTTTTTCTCAGGAACGCGTAAGTAACATTACACTATGATATGAAATACTCTCACTCAATACACTCTTTAGTTAATTATCAGTCAAGACGGAGATGTTTAACGCCCAACAAATTCTCATCGTTTATTTTAACAATAGTAGATGAGACTAATGAAGAAAAAAAGGTGAGTAATGTTTCAAAAATCATTTTTATAAATCGGCCTCTTGGCCCGACATGCTCTTGCATGTCGGGCCACTCAGTATAGGGTTCCGTAGTTGCCGGCCCGTTACAATAAATCCGTTCAAAAGAGGATATTTGGCGACACGTCATTTTACTATGCGGGGTTTACGTCCTTTTTCTATGCGTCTCAAAAACGGCTCAACCGATTTTATTGAATATAGTTTTAATTGAAGTACTTATTAGGCCTCACTTCCATGAATTTCACGTTTCAAAAGTATTGTTTTAAAAGACTCTTATTTTTTTAAAGACCTATCCAACGACAGCACACGCGATAGGGTTGGAGCGGAAAAAAAATCAAGGGAGGTAATTACCCTAAAAAAGAATATTTTTTTAGATTTTGTTTTACCTCTTTGTCGGAGTGATTAAAACACATACTCAAACCAAATTTCTGTTTACTAATACTAATCATCACTGAGCAAAGCCGCGGACAGACAGATGGACAGACGAATAGACGGACGGACGGACAGTTGGATATGGCGAAACTATAAGGGTTACTAAAACGAAAAAGATACTTATGTTGTTATTTTGTTTAGTTTTTACACTTTCAATAAAAACATTATAAATAGTAAAGAATAATAAATACTCTTTATTGCAACTTTGGGGTGTACATTGATACGATTGGCACCTGGCTCTCAAACTAGGTTTCCCTGTGTCTCAAGAGCCAGTTCCTTCCCGCTTACCGAGAGATTATTATTTCTAATAATTTAAATATAAAACTAAGGCAAACATTTGCGGAATCGACAGTTATTTTTACTAATCTGAAAAAGAAAATACGAGGTATAAGTATATGGAAAAAGCATCGATAATTCAGTTTACCGCATTCCCAACCTGTAAAAAAATTTTGCCTTGTGGATTCCTATGTCTGGTAATTAGTTTTGATTATGTTTCCATGCATTGCTTTGTCTTTATCTAGCATTCTTCTTTCAAAATTAACTAAGACTTCCTCTGCAATTTGTTCCAGATCGGTGTAACATCATTTGGCATCGGCGACCGTTGTCAAGGTGGATATCCTTCGGTGTTCAGTCGAGTTACCTGGTACCTTAATTGGATTCAGGGAAACATGTAAAATATTAATGTGCTTACGGAACACGCTATGATTTAACTTTTCAATATTTGATGCTATTTTTAAAATTATAGTAATTGATAGAACCGTTTATATATAATTGAGTTTTCCTACTGGTGGTGCTGACACCATTTGAAATTAATCATAATCATCTATTCCTAACATACATAATTTAAAAGTTTAAATATTCAAAACGTATGGTTGTGCAATAAAGTTTAAATAAATAAATAAACGTATGAACCCAATTGTTCCGAAAATAGCTCTAGCATTTAAATTTCTACTGTTATAATGCGAATAAAGCTTTATTTACCACCTCAGAAAAAAGGAAATAATAAAAAACACCAGATTCTTTTCTCAAAATAAAATCAACAGTCGTAATATTTGACACGTTTCTTGTCTCAAGGGCAAATAATCAGCGCATCCCGGAAATTACGTAACATTGAGGCTGGTGGAAATGTGAGATAATATTTCACTGGTTTTGGCATAAAATTTAAGAAACGAGGGATTCTTATCGAGTGATGGGCTCTCGTCGGTATTAGTTCAACAATGTGAATAAAAGTAAAAAAAGAGATCTCAATGAAAATGGTGACACAACTCTCATTAAATCTATGTTTAATGATAGTTCTGTCACCATTTTCATTGAAATTTGTTATGTCAATTATGTCATGTGACATAATTACCTATGTACTTTTGTCATAATAAAAAAAAAATAAGCCTAGCTATATAGTGTGTATACAGTGTGGAAAGATAAGTCGGGCCCTGGAGGGAAACTACCTTAAAACGTTGAGATAGCTCAATTTGCTGAAAGGAAACATTCTTTTATTTTTCCTAAAAACTAAAACTGCATTCACAGTTTTTTATTTTTTATTTTCACTTTTTTCCATACTAATTGTATGAAATTTTTGTATTATTATTTATTGGTTCTCTTGTGCCCTGAACTTGGTTGGTATTAAGAAGTTTTTATCCTTGTTGGAAATATGATCGATTGTCATAAAACATATTTGTGGCAAAAAATACAAAATAAATAGTTTTTTTGTAAACTGTATTATTTTCCAAAAACTTGTAAATGCAGTTATGTCCCTTTAAAAAAATTAAAGAATGTTTCCTTTCAGTGAATTGAGCTATCTCAACGTTTTAAGCTAGTTTCCCTCCTGGGCCCGACTTATCTTTCCACACTGTATAGTGAGTATATAGTGTGAATTGCTGGACATAAACTTAAAATGACAGTTGCCGCCATTTTTATTGTTCATAGCATAATTTCAACACTGGAGAATACAGTTAGAAAGTGACAGATGTATTTCTTGCTCGCGAGATACTGTCGCTGCACACTTGTGATAACCGCGGCTTCCTCCTGCCGCCTACATAGGAAAAATTTCCAAGACAAATGGAATTTTGATTCGTCAAAATTAAGATTCAAGTAAAATACAATGGGCTTTTATAGGCCGCCCGGCTAGAGGTTAAGTTATTAATGATAATGACAAATCCATCATTGGTATATATTTCTTATCTTAAACCGTATATGCAAAACTCTAGTAAAGTGGACGCTGTACGCCCCCAGTGTTTCAGTACAGCGTAGTTTCCAAGGGATTTTACCAGCGGCTGTCTTCATTGAAGCCACGTGCGTACATTTGTAATGATTTGATATAAACGCAACGACCGTACGAGTCGCTGGTCAAGCCACTCAGTTTGCACCCTTACGTGGCCAAACACTAACAGTTTACATATAGTAGGCCCTGCGTCAGTCATTTGACTGCTTTGATCGATAGGCCACTGTCAGTTTCAAAGTAGTTGGCAATTTCGCAATGTTTCCGTCATCGGGACATCACTATCGTCCCCTTAGGGAGCAATTACTCCTTATTCAGCCCGTTTTATTTGTTTTACTGTGTACTTTACGACTTACTATATAAAGAAAGAAATTAATTAATGAAAATTATGATTCTCAGGTTTGAATGGGAATACTATTGAAGTCATTAGGATTTATGAAATTTTAGTGGCATTTGGCAACTGCACAATATTGCCGTAGTTTTGATGTTGTGTTGATGGTTTTATTTAACTCTTTGATGTGGACAAGTATTATACACCTTTATAGTAAAATATAAGGTTTGTATCGACAAATTGTATACACATATCTAAACATGGATGCATAACTAACAACTATCCCATTCTTTGTTTGTTAGAATTTGATAACCAGTTGCCGAAAAGTATTGAATATTCTTGTTAGACAACCAGGGCCCCAATTCGACATGGCATAACTGACAGTAGCTAGCGAGACAACTATGAGATCACACTTTTGTGACAGTTAAAATTTGGGGTGGAATCACTCAAGAGTGACATCTAAAATGGTGGCCATAGCCATTGACAAAACGCTCTAGCGAGACCTACTGACAGATTGACAGGTGTGGACACATGTGGACAGATGTATTTCACTCTATCACCTAGCGAGACAAGTGTGAGAGCCACGTCTCGCAGTTTGGCATGACGAATCGAGCCCCAGTTGCCAAAGACGAATGACTGATCTAATACATTCAATTCAATTTCAGTTTCAAATTATTTATTTGTTTGTAACAATTAAGTCCACTGTAGAATCTTTGGTTCAACAAATTCAACATTTGTGAGTTGACAGACATGTCATACTTGACATAATAATTACGATTATAAAGAAAGATTTTTTATAACAAAGTAAAATTATCACTTGATTTTATTAAATATTTCATGCATGTCCTAGATACTGTCCCATTTTGCATACGAAAATGCAGCCGTTAATAAACGGCTATTATGTGCAGCTATAAATTTCAGCATTGTTTTCAGTAGGTACTAGATTATTTCGATTTTACGGGCACGTTGCAACGCGCTAACTCTATAATTACAGTGAAGTGAGTTCAAAGTAAGGTGAAGTAGGGCTTAGTATTGTCAATTTAATTTTTCAACAACTGTAAATACTGAAATTTGGTGGAAACTCAAACATATATTCTACAATTTTATTGGGACCCAAATTTGATTTAAGGACTGCCTAAACAGAAAAATAAGGCAAACTTAGGTCTAATTTTGAGTTTTTTGGTCTAAAACCAACCATTTAATTATTATTAGCTTGATTATTATAATTTTATTATTATTGCATTCTTAATTTTTCATTTAACAAGTACGAGTATATGGGATCAGTTTTCTTTCATTTCATACTAAATGTTTCAGTAACTCTCAATAAAACATAATATAATTTTCACATTCTTACTATCACTTCTTGCACGAGTTCTATTGCTTATTCTCGTTTTTGAGTTATATATATGTTTTTAATATTTAGCTTTATACTTAACTGTTGCGTATGCGTCGTAGTTATAGCTACTTGTCATGATATCTTGCCATTATACTTGAGACGGTAGGTAAAATGCCGCTTAGGATTAATTATGGAACCAAATGCAAAAGCTCAAACAATTTAGTAAGTAATTTAACTGCATAAAGTATGTGAAATAGCACTTATACGTAAAGTACCCCAAGTAGCACACAAGAGTTATAATAAGCGCTAAAAAAGCGATATAAAGGCTGTTTGTAACGGCTAAGCCTGCACCAGTAAGCTCTACATTAGCGATGTAGAAGTTCTATATCGCTAAAAAGGGCCCAGCTTATACAGGCTTAAGCGTCATATATCGCTAGAGTCGCTTTAATACGAGCTTAAGCGATACAACAGATAAATGGCTAGAGATATAATGGCGCGTGAAGAGCGGTAGTAAGAGCTAAAGGAGTTATAATGGCGCGTGAAGAGCGGTAGTAAGAGCTAAAGGAGTTATAATGGCGCGCGAAGAGCGATCGTAAGAGCAAAAATAAAAATAAGAGTTATAAGACACCTCTATGCCCCTCTTATAGAGGTTTAAGCGGTACTGTCACTCTAATATGCAACTTAAAGGGTTTTCTATCTCCTATTGATTTGAAATTAGTGATCTAGACACACGGCAGTGTGTCCGCCAAGTTCGAGCAAAAAAAAGCGACACACCGGCCGTGGGTTACACGAACCATTTCGGGCCAATTTCGACCACCCTATAACTCCAAACATATTTTATCTACGCATATGAAATTTCGAGTGTCTGTTGACATCCCCTTAATTGTCTAGAATACAAAATTTCATTATTCTACCTATAGCAGTTCTTGAGATATTGACGTCAGAAAATCGCTATTTTTACTATACACTCACTCACTGACTCATCAAAAACCTAGACCACTTCCAATGGTCGTACTGACTTGAAATTTGGCATGGAGATAGGTCTTAAGGTCAAAGTAAAGGGAAAAATCTGAAAACGGCCGAGTGTGAGTCAGTTTTAAAAATAGCGAAGGTGTAAGTTTGTTCTACTATGAAGTCATAATGAACTAAGTGGGTCTATCTTCTAATGGTCGTACCGACCTGAAATTTGGCTCGAAAGTTTGTCTTTAGGTCGAAATAAAGTAAAAATCTGAAAACGGCCAAGTGTGAGTCAGTTTCGAAAACAACGAATGTGTAATTTTGTTCTACTATAAGTAGGTATGGAGTGGAAATGAGATAAGACTTATTTAAATTTAGATACATACCAATTTAAGACAATACATGTTTTTCTTAAAGACAAGAACAATAAAATTGTTCACCACTCTGTGTGTGTCTGTTGCGGGAACCGAACCCACGATTTACGAAGTACAAAGCAGGTCACAAGGTACACTAGGTGCGCTAAATCAGTCAAACAAAAATGAAAAGACTATTTTTTCTCGCATAGTCTAAATAATTTCTAATTTTACAACTAATAAAATCGCAGACTCAAGAACATGGAAATCATATATACTCTAAGATGGAATTATATAGACTACTGCCCATCTCACCCTCCGATACACCACGGGATGAGATGGGATGGTGCACTTCTAGGGCTACATAATAGGCCACCAATTATAATACCTACTGGTAGGTAGGTATTACCAAGTTATTAATTATCTATGTAGGTAGCGTACTTACAAACAGAATAAAGTACGTTATTGATGTATGTAATTATATGTAAGTAGGTACTTTTTATAGGTGTAGGGAGCCAGTTTATTTGTAAAAATCACCTATAAATAAATAGTAAAATAGAATTAGACGCTTAGTATAAAGGGTATAGTATAAAGTACATACCTAAGTGGAATGAGACATTTCCTAAAGCAAAAGTGATAAAAAAATAATAAAGAACCTACACCTAACAAAAATAAATGAAATCCCATCAAAAACATAAATGTGAAAGGCTGCCAAGTTCGATACTATGGGAATGCTTCGCCTATAAAAGAAGTGAGATCTGAATAAGTACCAAGTTCCATAAAAATACCTCAAATCATAAATAGTTATAGGAATGCACACTTGATTTCCAGCAGTTTTTAAGGTACATTTTGAATAAGTATCACGTTACATAGAAATACCTAAAATTATAATAGGCAGAGAAACGCACACCGGTTTTTTTAGCAGTTTCCTGATAACTTTTATTATTTTCAGTAATTTTTAATGATGTAACTTGGCAAGTTTTAATAGAAAATTATATACTTGACACATTGCAGTCCAAAGATGTCGATTCATTGCATTGAAAAGGTGTGTGGTATGTGAAAACTTGCCAAGTAACATCATTAAAAAGTACTGAAAATAATAAATGTTATCAGGAAACTGCTAAAAAAACCGGTGTGCGTTTCTCTGCCTATTATAATTTTAGGTATTTCTATGTAACGTGATACTTATTCAAGATGTACCTTAAAAACTGCTGGAAATCAAGTGTGCATTCCTATAACTATTTATGATTTGAGGTATTTTTATGGAACTTGGTACTTATTCAGATCTCACTTCTTTTATAGGCGAAGCATTCCCATAGTATCGAACTTGGCAGCCTTTCACATTTATGTTTTTGATGGGATATAAACATCCTAAATTGTATATAATAAAATGTAAGAATATTCTACAAAATGTGCGGTGTCATAAGTTGTGATGTGCGCATGCATTGTGAATAAACCATTATTATACAATACATATAGCAGTCCTAAAGTAAGTATGTTTTTTTCTTGATTACTTGAATTATTTGTGCGAACATCGGTTTACTGTCAAAGTATACCGTAATCTAGTTATATTTTTCACGCGCCCCTCGAAATCGTGAAATCTGCATTGTAAAAATATATTGAAGTGTATTGTAAAATTAAACGTAATCTTGAAATGGTTCACACATGTAGGACATAGCCTTGTGATAAGTTTATAAATATGGAAATTATAGTGTATTATATAAGAAAAGTAATATATTAAATCTACATGAATACAAATTTCATCAAAATAGCAATGGCGACTTGTTAGAACAGCTTTAAGCATCTACTATAGCGATAGTAATCGCTATTTTAGAGGCTAAGGATCTACTATAGCTATAGTTATCGCTATTGTAGAGCCTTAGGATTTAAGAAGAGGTTAAAAACTCCTTTACTCATATAAGAGAGAAAAATGCAGGCTATAGTTCTAAATAGGCGTCATTATTCCCAGATATACCACTTTAAGAGATAATAAGGAGTTATAATACTCTACTACGGTAAAGGTGGTGAAAAGGATCTCAATATCTCTATTGTACTGCTTTAACCTACGTATTAACACTCTAGTAACTCTTTAAGTGGTATAACGCAGGCTTATAAGTCTGTTGTAACGCTTTAGATTTTATAGAGTTATATGGGATCCTTATACCTCTCTTATGCATCTGATGCCGGTACAAAAGCGCTGTAATACTCTCTTATACCGTCAAAGCCGTTACTTTGACTATTGTATCGCGATTATACCACCTTAGCCTATTGAAGTTATTCATATCCCTTATAATACAGCTTAAGGAGTATACAAACTCTATTATTTTTTAATAGTAGCAAGAAGCTGAAAAAGTATGTAAAGATAAATAGGTATATTAGGAGAACCAAGAAGCTTATCAAAAGCCAATCATGCATAAAAAATGTTAATAAATTAAAGTTAGCATTGTCAGTAACAAAAAATAGGGTTAAAAACTGCCATTTAGAGCTTGCAACAAAAGAATTAAATTTACAGGAGTTGCATGCTGAGATAAATAGGTTAAAGGATGAGCTTGTGGTAATATCCTCTAGTTATGAAACTAGTATTGGGCAAGTTGAGGAGCATACTAAGGCTTTTTCTAAACTGTTGGAAGAAAATCATAATTTAGAAGAGCGTTGCAAGTTGCTTCTTAATAGTAACGTTTGTAGTTGTGAACAAACACCACCAACAGTGTCTGATCAACCCAGTGTGGCCCTCAAGGCACCTAAGCTGGCTGTGCCAGCAGTTAGTAAACCTGTCAAGAAGACGGTTATTTACTCTGATGAGATTGGGTTAGGAATGGGCCCCTTATTGAACCTTGGACTGAGACAAAAAGTGTCAAATTACTGTTACCGTAACATAACTTTGTCTCATTTATGTGACCTTATTTCAAAGGGATGTTATGATAATAGCACTACATTGGTAATTTTAATGGGAAATAGTCTTAATGTTGATAAGCCAAGTATAGATAAGCTGATGTCAACTTTAAATGATATTGAAAGATCTGGCGTGGGCAAAATTATTTTATGTGCATTGCCATATTCAGAGAATATGCCTTATGACTACAATAGTAAAATATCACGCTACAACTCTTTAATGTTCAACGCCATATCTCTCAATAATAAGTATCATTTCTTTGACTTAAATAAATTCATTGAGCGCTTTTGGCTAACCCCGGGGAAGATTTTTTTGCCAAAGAAATGTACTATGAGTCTTTCTGATTTATTGGCCTTTAATATTGAGCCAAATAGAAATAATAGTGTTATAAGAGGATCTCGGCAGACCCACAGCACCACCTTGTCATATTTAAACTAGATTGTCAGACAGCGGAAAACATCTTAATATGAATGTTGTTCACCAGAATATTCAGGGTTTTTCCAGCAAGGAGTTAGAGATAGGTTTATTCTTAGATAATAATGATGTACAAGTTATGTGTATTACAGAACATTGGCTTAAAGAAGAACATTAAATGTTTGACTTTGTTAACTTTAAATTAGTCAGTTACTATGCTAGAAAATATGCCATTCATGGTGGTTCCCTTATTATTGTTAAAAATGGTCTAAGATCTAAAGAACGGAAGGATGTTGTAAAATGTTCCATAGAGAGGATTGTAGAAATTTCTTGTCTAAAATTAGACAGTTATATTGTTATTTGTGTATATAGACCACCAACAGCGGCAGCAGCTGATTTCAACAAATTTGAAAATACCATGGAAAATGTGCTGAAATTAGTCACTAATAGCCGAAACTGCCGAAAGCATGTTATAGTATGTGGGGATTTTAATGTTAACTTGCTTGAATAGTCTAATAATTCTGTTAAATTGCTATGTTTGTTTAAATCGTTTAATATGTTTAATTTGTTCTTTGAACCTACCCGGGTGGGCGTCACTAGTGCAACATGCCTAGATAATATTTTTTGTAACTGTGAATGTCTGGATAAGCAAATATTTAACTGTTTTAATTCTGATCACAGCGGTCAAAGGGCATCTTTTATAAAGCCAATTCAGGAAACTCCACAAACTGTAACATATAGACCCATTAATGGTTATCGTTTAGAATTATTCAAAAAAGAAATTCAAAATCATCTGTCAACACTGCCTTATTCACATTTTTATGACTCAAATAATTTGTATGAAGTTTTGTTTGGTATGATTTTTTGTCAGTTTAACAAACATTTCAAATTATTAGTGGGTCAAAGACTAAAGTTAAATCAAAGTTTAGCGAATGGGCTACCGTAGGCATTCATAAAAGTAGAAAGAGCCTTTATGAACTTTATGGAGAGAGAGAACTGAACAAAAATGCAGATTTTCTGGACTATGTTAAGAACTATTCAAAAATTTTCAAGAAAGTTTGTCTGACTGCGAAGGCGAACTATACTAGTGCAAAAATCAAAATTTCGGACAACAAGGTAAAAACAGTATGGAATATTATAAATAAGGAAGCTGGTAAATGTAAATCACGCGATTCTCAAGTCAACATTGTCTCAGAGGAACAGCAGGTCTTGTCAAATGACGATATTGCCTCGGCATTCGAAGATTATTTTTCTAACATAGCATTAAATACCACAAAATGTCTAAAATCATCTTCGTCTCAAGCTAATTCCTTACTTTGCACTAATATTAAGAAATGTCAGATGATATTTGAATTTGACCTTGTAGATTCGGAAAAAAATGTAAAAATATTCAATTCTCTGAATTTAAAGAAAACAGAAGACTTATGGGGTACATCAGTTGTAGTCATCAGTCATATCATAGACGTCATAGCGCCTTACTAGGCCTTAATTTATAATAATTCAGTTTCACAAGGCGTTTTTCCAGATCTTATGAAATGTAGTAAAGTCATACCTCTTTTTAAATCGGGTGATTCTAGTGATCTGAATAACTTCCGGCCGATATCAATAATACTTCCTGTACTAAGTAAAGTCTTTGAAAAGCTAATGTTAAATGATCTACTGGGCCACTTCAACAGACATGGATTGCTTACAAGCAATCAGTTTGGTTTCACAAAGGGACGTTCCACAACCGACGCTGCTGCGGTACTCATCAAACATATTTTCATTGCCTGGGAAAAACATTACGATGCAATTGGTATATTCTGTGATCTTTCTAAAGCGTTTAATTGTGTAGATCATACAACCCTCATTCTTAAATTAGAACATTATGGTTTGTCAGAAAATGCCTTGAATCTCATGTCTTCATATCTTAGCAACAGAACACAAACAGTTGTTGTAAATAAAACCCAGTCTAAAGGGACTTTAGTAAAATTAGGAGTGCTACAGGGTTCTATTTTGGGCACATTCCTGTTCTTGGTTCATATAAATGATTTACCTTGCGTAGTACAAAACCTTTGTGATATCGTTCTGTTTGCCGATGATACATCTTTAATTTTCAAAGTTGACCGGCAATCTACCGATTTTACTGTAATCAATAACACACTAGCTGCTGTACTGAACTGGTTTACTATTAACATTTTTTTTTTTCGTATGGCTTTGTGTTACTCTACTTCAGAGATTTACATTTTTTAAGTATTGTACCGCTTCTTTCGTTAAGGTGGTAAAATCCTCCACTTGCCCATGGTATTTAGTTAGCGGACAGTTCAATACCGTGTGGTGTACAGTCTGCTCGGGTGCTCCACATCGACATACTGGTGATTCGCACCAGTTCCATTTGTGCCATAAATAAGCACAGTTCCTAACTCCCGTCCTTATCCGATTCAGCATGCACCAGACGCGTCGGGGCTCCTCAAAGCCAGCAGGTCGTGTCTTGGTATTAGGTTTGGAGACATCGCCAGGGAGAAATCTTGATTCCCATTCAGATTCCCAAGAGTCCCGTAGGTTACAATTTGGTGCTGGATCATGGAACCAAAAAAAAAAAAAATTAACAATTTCCTACTTAATGCTAAGAAAACCAAATGTATTAGATTTGTTTTGCCAAACGTTGCACCGGTGGACACTAAGATTCTCCTGTTTGGTGAATGTTTAGAGATAGTAGATAAAGCAGTGTTCCTTGGTTCGACGTTGGACAAAAATCTACAATGGAGTCCTCATATAAGAAAACTCGCTCTTCGATTAAGCTGGGCCGCTCATGCCGTTAGGAGAATTAGACAATTAACGAATATTGACACAGCTCGCTTAGTTTATCACAGTTATTTTCATAGTGTAATGTCATATGGTATTCTGGTTTGGGGCAAAGCAGCTGACATACAGACTATATTTGTTTTACAAAAAAGAGCCATCCGCTTTCTGTATAACTTAAAGGCAGGTGCATCAGTTAGAGAACTATTTAAAGAAATTAATATTTTAACTGTTGCTTCCCAATATAAGTATGACAATATTATTTATGTTGTAAAGAATATACATACATTCAAAAAAAATCTGACATCCACAGCTATAACACTAGAAATAAAAACAAGCTTGCTATAAGAAGTAGTCGTATCCGCAAGGCATATAAGTCATTTTTTGGTCAAGGTATTCACATTTATAACAAGTTACCCGTCGATGCTTTAAATTTATCATTTCCCGCTCTTAAGAAATATTTGAAAAAAAGTTTAATGTCAAAGGGTTATTACAGGGTCGAGGACAAACATGCATGGCCCAAACCAGAAACTACTATAAAATCATCTAAGATTTAGAGGACACAGTTCAGATAGGAAAGCATATCAAACGTTTTGTGAATCAATCAGATTTGGATTTTATTATTATTATTTTATTTTAATTAAACAATACGTACATTGTATATCTCTCAAGCTGTTTTGATATGTATTCTTATAGAATATAGGTACCTACTATTAGGTCCTATGTATTTATATGTATATGAAATTTAAGGTTGCTGTGGGTGATTGGTATTATAATTAATAAACGTGTGTTTCACTGAACGGATATTTATTGACTAAATAAAATCACCGCGGGCGGGCGCAGCCGCTCGTAATAACTATCGTAATTATATGTTGACATAGGTATATCTAATAACTAGAAATGTGTACCTACACCATACCTCCCTTTTACAAAAAAAATATTAAACACAATTACCACACAATGCAAGTCACCCCACACGTAACACGTCGCGCCTAACTATGCATAGCTGGCGGCCGGCGTCGGTTGCGTCACGGGTGTCACGATCAGCTGCCTCTGCACCCAGTTTCTGGCGGATTTCCTGCAGCGGTACCAGAGAAAACACACCAGCAGTATACCACACATTGTGGTCATAGCCATCAGCACCAGGCTTATGGTGCCCAACTGATACTTGAAATCAGTTGTCACCGACTGAGTTTGGGTGATGACGCTGCTACTCCTGTCTCCTTCCTTGCTCTGTCCCCAACCCATAGTTGTATCGAACAAAATTAAAATTTTACGCAAAAATTAAATTATACTCTGTGGTATAGTAACAGTACAGTGACGGGTTTTGGAATGGTGTAAATCTACAAAAGCACTGTTATATATCATTACATAAACATTATTGAGAAACAATTTTTAGCCTAACTCAACTTTTCAACGTTCCAGATTGGAACTAAACTAAACATTTTAATTTAATAAATAAATCATAGTACATTCAAGTTACAATACACCGTATGCTATTGCATTAATGCATTAATTGTTTTGCAAAATTATACCTACCGCGTGTGGCGTTGTTATTGTCTCTGCGCTAAAATGCCGCATCTGCGAATCTCACTGGCCTCTTTACAAAACGTCCACTGCGTGTTGTTTTCACGGGTATAATTTTACAAGAAGTGTCATTGTTATTCAATGTAGAATCACTCTGCATGTTATTAAAAGTATTGGGTAAACTATATACAATATTTTCGTCTGTAGTTTCCGTATCGTTAATAACATATACCGGTTTCAATCTATCTATGGATACATTTACTTCCTTATTCTCTACCTGTATAACAAACGTCTTATCTCTCCTATTTATGACTTAATAAGGTCCGGCATAAGGAGGTTGTAAAGACTTGCGTACTAATTCATTTCTCAAAAATACATATTGGCATGTTTTTAAATCATTATGGACGAACAACGAACGTGAATTACTGTGACTTTGTGGTCTTGGCTTTAATTTATTTATGGAATCTCTAAGCTTTTGCAAATATTCCGAAACTGAATCAGTGACCTTGACCTCGTCATAAAATTCGCCAGGCAACCTAATTGCTTTTCCATACACTAACTGTGCTGCGCTTATTCCCGTGTCACTTCTAGGAGCTGCACGCAGACCTAGCAATACCGTTGGCAATTCGTCCGCCCAACAAGTGTTATCACTTAAGCGAGCCTTAAGGGTGGTTTTAAATGTTTTATTAAGTCTTTCAACCAAACCGTTGCTCTGGGCGTGGTAGGGCGTAGTACGTAGCTTATGAACGCCTAGGTACTTCATTAATTGTTTGAATAAGTCACTTTCAAACTGTCTACCGCAATCGCTCGTTAAACGCGTAGGGCAACCGAAACGAGTAATCCATCCCTCATAAACTATCCTAGCTATGGTCTCTGCCGTAATGTCTTGTACCGGAAATAATTCGGGCTATCCTGTAAACCTGTCTATCATTGACACACAATAACGGTAACCTTCGCTGGTTGTGGCTAAGGGTCCCGCAATATCAATGTACACGTGCGCAAAACGATCAGATTCCGCGAATTGCTCTAAGCCTGAAACGGTATGACGTATTACTTTTGCTTTTTGACATTGTATACACGATCTAGTCCACCTGGTAACATCGGCATTCATTTTCGGCCAGAAAAACCTTTCCGTAAGTAAACGTTTCGTAGTTCTCATACCAGGGTGACTTAGATTATGTATATATTGCCATGCTTGCCTTCTAAAACACTCAGGTAAATACGGTCTAATATTTTTAGTCGACACCTCGCAGTAAGTCACTTTGTCACAGTCAGGCAGGCTAACTTGCTTATACCGCAGAGTATCGTGTGTCATTCGCAAACTTCTCTGTAAATAAGCGTCGCTATCTTGCCTTACCGTTACCTCTGCGTAATCGATTCCCGTGGGACTGTAAATTGTCTCTACCCGGGATAAAGTGTCTGCTACTATATTCTGCATACCACTTATGTGATGTATATCAGTAGTAAACTCACTTATGTATGATAAATAACGAACTCTCCTAGGGCTCTCTTTATCACTATTTACCTTAGTGAAAGCATACGTTAGAGGTTTGTGATCCGTATATATACTAAGATTACGACCTTCTAATAAATTTCTAAAGTACCTGACAGATTCACAAATTCCTAACAATTCCCTGTCATACGCCGAATATTTCTTTTGCGCATCTGATAGCTTTCGCGAAAAATATCCTAAGGGTTGCCAAACGTCACCAACCTGTTGTTGTAAGAGCCCCCCCTACGCTCGTCTCTGACGCATCTGTCATCAAAGATAACTTGGTATCAGGGAGCGGATGAGAAAGTGTGACGGCGCTTTTTAAGCTTTCCTTGCACTTCTCAAACGCTTCGTTAGCTTTGTCTGTCCACTGGATGATCGTCTTATCTCGTTATTTAGCGTTATGTAAGTAGTTATTTAACTCGGCCTGGAAATCGACAGCTTTGGGAGTATGCAAACGATAAAAATTTAACATACCTAGAAATCGTCGCAATTGTTCGACGGTTTCCGGTTTCGGAAAATCGACTATAGCCCGCACTTTACCGTCCAAAGGTCGAATTCCGTCCGCTGACACTTCGTAACCTAGAAATTCGAGCTTAGACTTGCCAAAATCACATTTAGACACGTTAATTGTTATTCCATATTAATTAAATCGTTCGAAAACTTGTTTTAAATGCTCCTTATGTTGTTCTGGTGTTTCACTCGCTATGATTACGTTATCTATATACGCAAAAACAAATTTCAAATTACTAAGTACTACCGTATCCATAAAACGTTGGAATGTTTGTGCACTATTCCGCATTCCAAACCCCATACGAGTAAACTCGAACAACCCGAAGGGTGTAATTACATTGTACTTCTCTATATCTCCAGGGGCGACCGGTATAAAATGATACGTCCTGTTTCTCTATATCTCCAGGGGCGACCGGTATAAAATGATACGTCCTGTTTAAGTCCAGTCGTGAGAATACTTTTTTATTGCCTGCCAACAGATAAGTAAAATCTTGTAAACGAGGAATTGGGTATCGGTCAGGTTTCGTGATTGCATTAAGCATTCTATAATCGCCACACGGGCGTAATTCTCCATTTTTCTTGGGAACAACATGCAAAGGGCTAGCCCAAGGGCTATTAGAAGGCCTACAGATGCCTAGTTCTACCATCAACCTAAATTCCTCCTTTACTTTATTATACCGGTCTGGTGGTAAAGGTCGGGTTTTAGCGTATACCGGTGGTCCCGTCGTCTCAATATGGTGAACAACAGAATCTTTTGGGGTGTCCTTATAACACACCGCCTTCGTTAAATCAGGGTAATTTAACAATATTTCATGCCAGGGATTTTTTATATCTACAGACTTAATTGACAATTAGGATGTATCCTGTTTAACGATAGAGCCAACAGTATTAAACATAGTAACTTTATCCCACAATTTCCGCGCGTGGAGATCTACTAACAACCTATAATGGCTTAAAAAAATGGCTCCGATTATGGGTTGTTTAACATCGGCTACTATGAAAATCCATCTAAAAGCTCTCCTAAGGTTTAAATTAAGCACTAAGCTACGCACTCCAAAAGTCTTTATTTCACTGCCGTTTGCGGCATACAACTTATAGCTAGGACTCACCGAAATAGATGCCGCACGCTTTTGGGATACCGGTAAAATACTGACATTCGATCCGGTATCTATTAAAAAGTTCAATTGGCTATTTAAGTCTGTAACACATAGGCGATTGTTTGTTACGTGGATACACATCTCCGCCTCAGACTGTATCCAACTTATTTTTCCTCCTCTGGCTGGTTCTCCCAGTGCCATGGCACTTCGCGGCCTTCGTTCCATAGCGGAAATGGTAGAAGCACAACCAGCCTGGTTTCCGTCCACCTTTGCTTGCTTTCCTCTCCCGCGACCTTGACGGCTGCCTCCCCGGTGTGGCGCTTCTCTGCCGACGCCTTGACCTCCGTAACTCTGCTACCTCCGTAACTCTGCTACCTCCACCGTAAGTCGATTCAATTTCGCCGTTAAATCATCTTGCGGTCGTTGTCTATTTGTGGATATCTCCGCAACTTCCGTCGGTCTCGTCGCCTCCATGACCTTGTCCGCGATACTAGCTAGCTTCTCCATGTCCGTGACCTCGGATGCGGCTAACACTGCTTGTACTGCCGATGGAAGATGGCCATTCCACATAATAACCAAAGTTTGGTCCAAGATCTTCCCTCGCGCAAGGTCACGCATATTTCTGAGGAGTTAGGATGGCTTTTGAGTGCCTAGCTCCATCTCTCCCAGAAATTTCTGCGTTTGACGCGTATCAGACTCTTCATAGATCTTAAGCAGTCTGTCCTTCAACGTCCCATACTTATTCTCAGTAGGTGATGATAATAATAAATCGCTCACCTGCTTAATAGCATTCTTACTGAGTTTCGTACCCACTAAATTTTGCTTGGCCGCATCTGCCAAGCACTGATTTTCCGCCGCCGCTTCAAATTGCAGGAACCAAAGCCTTGGCATGTCTGTCCAAAATTCCGCAATTCTTGAAGCAACCGTAATGCTGTCCAATGCTGACGTATTTTCTGCCAAGCTCCCCTCAGGTGCGGGGCCTGGTAACGGCGCCGTGCTGACAACCGCAGCAGGTGGTGTATTTGCTGCCCCAGATGCCATAGTCACCGGGATCGTGGCTGGTCCACCGTGAGTCTCGCCTTGTGGTACTGGTTTCGCTCCGTTAGTCATTTTTACTTCAACACCAATTTTTCACCTCACCGGAATGTTCTCGGGGTCACCAGTTATAGGTACCTACTATTAGGTCCTATGTATTTATATGTATATGAAATCTAAGGTTGCTGTGGGTGATTGGTATTATAATTAATAAACGTGTGTTTCACTGAACGGATATTTATTGACTAAATAAAATCACCGCGAGCGGGCGCAGCCGCTCGTAATACCTATCGTAATTATATATTGACATAGGTATGTCTAATAACTAGAACTGTGCACCTACATAGAACTACGCATTATTGTGTATCTTTAAGATATAATATTACTGTTTTGAAAAAATAAGTCCCGCCGAGTTTCTTGCCGGTCATAAATAATACTTCTCGGGTCAAAGGTGTAGGGTTAGAACCGGTGGTAGTTTTTCTTTTTCTCTCTGACGTTCATAAGTGCATTGTAATGTGCCTAAATTGAAGAATAAATATCTTTTATCTTTTATCTTTTGTCTTTTGTCTTTTGTCTTTTGTGTTTTGTGTTTTGTGTTTTGTGTTTTGTGTTTTGTGTTTTGTGTTTTGTGTTTTGTGTTTTGTGTTTTGTGTTTTGTGTTTTGTTTTTTGTGTTTTGTGTTTTGTGTTTTGTGTTTTGTGTTTTGTGTTTTGTGTTTTGTGTTTTGTGTTTTGTGTTTTGTGTTTTGTCTTTTGTCTTTTGTCTTTTGTCTTTTGTCTTTTGTCTTTTGTCTTTTGTCTTTTGTCTTTTGTCTTTTGTCTTTTGTCTTTTGTCTTTTGTCTTTTGTCTTTTGTCTTTTAGCTTTTATCTTTTATCTTTTAGCTTTTATCTTTTATCTTTTATCTTTTATCATTTATCTTTTATCTTTTATTTTTTACCTTTTATCTTTTATATTTTATTAAACCGCTGTTGTACAACCTTTAAGCGGTATAATGTCTGCTTATACCGCTAGTGTGCTACTTGGGGTGCAGTTATCTCGAAAGGACCCCGCAGCAAACATAGGGAAAAAGTCGTTACAGTCAAATCGCATGAAATTTTAGTACGATGTAGATTCAGGCCTCCTTATTATTTGTATATTAGGGCGCAACTCCCTCAGAAGTACACTGTCAGAAATAATCAAGTTTATATTATTATTTTTCTATGACGTATTTCTTAAAATCGATACTTTGAATTGACTAACACTGAAACTTACTGGCGTTAAATCTGATCTTAATAACGTTTCTGTCACTTTGAAATCGCATTTTGTTAGTTATGTATATTATGCAAAAGTAAAGCAGCTGATATTGGGACCATATTTGTGCTACAAAAACGAGCTGTACGTGGCATTTATAAAATGCGCGGTCGAGCATCCGTAACAGGAAAATTTGAAGAGGCAAATATTCTTCGTAGCATCTCAATACGTACTTGAAAACATTGTGTATGTGCGGAAAAACATCTATGAATTCAAGCTCAACAGTGATATCCATAACTATAACACTAGAAATAAAGATAAGATTGCTGAGCCTGGCCACCGCCTCGGTAAGGTTCGTACGTCTTTTGCTGGGAACTGTACACGTTTTTATAACAAAGTCCCCGCTGATGTAGTAAATTTGCCACTAAATAAATTCAAGTCTTATGTTAAGCGCTATTTGTTGAGGATATACTTTAAAGGAATTCATTGAGGATAACGATGCCTTTAAGCCTGTAGCTTGATATGGTTAGTACAATACAAATTGAGAAATTATTAGGTACATAACCAGGGGGGTTTCACTACGCAGTTTAGGTACATTTGGCCGGCGCGCCTCCCGGGGAGTCATATAGCAGTGGGCTACCGCTCGGCTCGCACGATAGTCGTGTTAGTGGCGCTCGCGCAAAATTTAAAATACACAATGGCTTCGAAACCTATTTCGATCTAATCCGTATAAAATATGTATTTACGGATGTCTGAATAAACGGAAGAACAAGGAAGCAGAAATAACATTTTTATATTCCGGACGATATTGAAAGGTCCCAAAGTCCTTACTTAGTAATAGTTAAAATAAACATCCTTAATTTATTGAATATCGGTTGCCCAGAAATAATGGGTGCGTAACGGTTCGTATAACAACTTTTGATATATTTTTAGTCGATATAACGATTAAGGGACATAATGTACTTTTGGTATAACAACATTTTGTATATTCTGAGAGCATCTAACTATCGTAAGGTATAATGAATTTCTAATATAATAAGTAATAATCTAACAGTCACATTGTATAAGGTATTTCAGATATAATTCTGTATGATATACCACTCATTTGGTCTAATGTAGTACTGGTATAATTTACAATTTTTACTACAATTACAAATACCTACCTTTGTAAACTTAAGGGCCTACATACCTTTGTAAAAGTGGGTTAGGTTAGGTTAGAACTGCGACCCCGCGAAAACAAACTGGCGCTAGAAAAATAGGTTAGGTTAGGTTAGAACTGCGACCCTGCGGAACCAAACTGGCGCTAGAAAAGTGGGTTAGGTTAGGTTAGAACTGCGACCCCGCGAAAACAAACTGGCGCTAGAAAAATAGGTTAGGTTAGGTTAGAACTGCGACCCCGCGGAACCAAACTAGCGCTAGAAAAGTGGGTTAGGTTAGGTTAGAACTGCGACCCTCTCTGGATTTATAAAGAAAACAATAGTTTCTAGAAGAGATATTTTATTTAAATACAAACATTGCTATTGCAAATGTAAATAATTCATTTTTTTAATTGTAAATTAGAAGCAATAGCTCGTAACAACATGCATTCAGTATATTCATTTTTTTTTGCTAATATGTTATCAATCCTGTTTTGTTGTTGGACATACATTTTCTTCTTTTTCACCACCGGTTCACCATTAATAAGTTGTTCAATACTACCCAATATTGAGTTGCTTTCTTGCATTAACTCTGTGGCCAAGCAATAAAAACCAGGGTTCTTTTTATCAATTATTTGATTTATTCGATGGTGCCATGATTCAGCACTATTTTGAGTACGGGGTAGTTTTTGTCGGTCAGGAGTGCAACACTCCACAAAGATGGTGGGAATTTTGGACCTTTGTTGTCCTCACCAAGTATATAATCGTCGCTGAAATTATTAACAATATCTTCACTATCGGGGGATATTGTTTCCTTCCATTTCTGAAAATAGATGGGTATTTCCTTAGGGTCCAAAAAGGCCAAGGCTAATAAACACTTCATTTCGATACAGAAATTTGTGTTGGTTCCGTATAACGTAGCTTTTCCGGCGGATTGAATTCGTCTGTATATAATTTGTGCTAAATGAAAAAAACACCCGTTGATTGTTACATTATCAAATTGTAGCTTGACACTCTTCATAGGTGCCATTTCAAAATCCATAATAATATTCTCCACATTCATATCAATTTCATGCTCATAACAATAGTCCGTTATTAAATCGAACATTTTATTGTATGACAGTTTATCCTTGTGAGTGCACAAGGCAAACATAAGAGGATAAGTCTGTTTATTACCTTCGAATATATTGCCATGAACAACATAAAGTTGCAAAAAGTTTTCTGATGCTATCTTAAATGTTCCGTCCATAATCCATAACTTCGATTTGCCCAAATAAGACATAATTTTTTTGCTTGACATGATGATTACTCGCTTACACTTATGAAATATTTCATCAGCGATAACGAAGTTTTTATTATAAAATTGCAACTCTTCATGGCGAATCATAAAATATATATCTGTAGGTTCGTGAACAATCGGCGTCGTCTTCTTTTTTTCTCGGTAAACAGTCTGTCTCAATGCAGATGTGGATGGCAATTGCGATAGTATAGTGTAATCATTGTTACTTTTTGCACTTTGAATTATTTGACATGTTTTTTTTCCGGGTTTGAGATTGATTCTGCTTTAATGGAATTAATAATTGCCATTTTATCCTTTCGGGCTGGCTCAGGATCATGAGTATGGGTATCACTAAAGCGCACCACTGTATGCAACTCTGTGTAAGGATCCAGCAAAGTGATTGCTCGCGTTTTACACTCGTACAGTTGTTTACGTTCACATATCCAATAACACTTATTTTTAACTTGTCGATTTTTGTTATACGTATAACCATTTACGTACAGTTTTGAAAATCCCTTGGAACTTTTAATTAATTCGCACTTAACAGAATACATCTTCGCACAAAGTAATAATATCATTGACGTTTATTTTGCTTCAATATATTAACATCCAAAACCTACCTACAAAAACAAAAATAAAAACCCTCATGGACATGCGCATTTCTCGAGTCATTGCTATGACACTAACGTAAGGCGCTTTCACGAACTTAATAATTATGTAAATGAATTATTATTTTTTATATTTTTCAATACATTATACCATAAATACTTATACCGATACTTCATTATACGCAGTAAACGTTATATTCAATATGTATTATATCGACTGATCATTATATGCCATGAAAATATAACATTTGTTGTTATACCAAAAGTTTATTATGCCGTTTAAGTGAATATACTCTATGAAATTATACTAAAAATTGTTAGACGCCTTGAAAATATATCAAATGTTGTTATACGGATCATTACACACCCAGAAATAATATTAGGAACTGACCGACATATTTTCAAAGGAATACGGCTGTGGCATACCTACTTCCGTGAGAATCAGACATAATCTCTATAAAAAAATCTATCTCCGGATAAAAATTTCGTGTGTACATAATCAACATTTGTAATTCCTACATATTTATCTAACAATAATAAATCAGTAGGTATAGGTACAAAAACTTGTCAAGTGCCAACCCCGTGCCGACACTCACAGCTCGGTCATAAAACTGCGGCGCGCAAAGAAGATTCACGGTTCGTGCGCGGTTATAAGTTTCAATTTTGCTTGCAGGCGGCGAGTAAGGTTGCCAAAGAGCTCAAAGAGGACCCAGTGTGTTGACGATGAGGGACCTTCTTGTTCCTTTAGTCGTCAACACAGTGAATCCTCCTTTTTGTAAAGGGTCGGCAATGCGCATGTGACTCCTTTGGAGTTACAGGCGTCCATAGGTTACGGTAGCTGCTTACCATCAGGCGGGCCGTATGCTTGTTTGCCACCGTCGTGGTATAAAAAAAAAAAAAAAAAAAAAAAAAAATTATACCTAAATCTGACTTTTGTTAAGGAGTGAATTTTCTGTACGGTAGTACTATTAGTTATTCTGTGACATAACTCTATGAAGCAGCTTTACTAGTGTCCAGTATTACCTGTTTTTCGTTTTTATTTTTTTGCAATTGATTTTGTATTAAGCAGAACGTCTGCTAACGATACCACAATGCTTAGAAAAAATGGAAAAGTAGAAAAATCCACCGCCTCAGGCGAGACTCGAACTTGCGACTCTGGGATACATGCCCATCGCTCTGACCAACTGAGCTACTGAGACACACCTGATGGCTGCGAATTTCTCCACTATATCCCATATGCGTCTTAGAGGGACGCCTAGCGACATCTGCCGAAGAAGTCTTACACTTCTCAACCGGCCATCGGAGTCCCAAGTTGTATTGAGAATTCACCAATAACAATGCGCTACCCCATACTACAATTTATTTTTTGGTTTTATTTAGTATTTGGACACTTAGAGACGTTATACATCTCTAAGTCTTGCATTCGCAAATATTTATATGTATAGATATATATTTAATGATCCTGACGCTTAGAGACATGTACTATCGGGTTCAGAATTGCATGGCCCATTTATGAATGAATTCATTGATAAATTGACCATGCAATTTTGAACCCGATGGTACATCTCTATGTCACTTTTATATTGTAATTTAGTTCACGCATGTAAAATACGAGCACAGAATAGTGTTTCTCACCAGACTATACGTGGCTAGTTTTTATTAATTAATAAAGCCCGCCAGCATCATATCATATCACATATCATGCTCGCTTAAAAGGCTCTGCTTATGGTGGCGTCGTTGATCGGGTCACCACTTTCCCGAAGAAAGGTTGAGGGAGGCAATGGCTGAGATATGCATCATACTCGTGAACGGGTGCTGTTTGTGGAGACCGGTCTGTTTAGGCTAACTGGGGCCACACAATTACGTAACTTTTTATTAATCATATTTAATTTTAGTTTAATTGTCTTTAGACACAACATTCGGTGCTTGATTATCCATATTTTTAGGGTTCCGTACCTCGAAAGGAAAAAAACGGAACCCTTATAGGATCACTTTGTTGTCCGTCCGTCTGTCTGTCTGTCTGTCTGTCAAGACCATTTTTCTCAGGAACGCGTGGAGGTATCAAGCTGAAATTTATATCAAATACTCAAGTCTACTGTCCTTTGGAGCTGTAAAAAAATCAGACTTCTAAGCCAACGCAATCAAAAGATACAGCCGTTTATGCCGCAAATTTCCGCAAATTTTCGCTCGCAAGGGAATCAAAACCTACAGGGTATTTCCCGTGAACTCAGAATCTTGAAATTTGGTAGGAAGCAACGTCTTATAGCACAAATAAAGGAAAAATTGCGAAAACCGTAAATTTTTAGTTACATCATATAATAAAAATATTTGAAAGTTACTACCCCTATATACCTACAGGTTTGTACGGAACCCTCGGTGCGCGAGTCCGACTCGCACTTGGCCGGTTTTTTTTATTATATAGAATATATAGATCAAGACACTTGGAGACCTTATACATCTCTAAGGATAATTTGGAAATAGTATGTTTATTGTATACGAGAATCACTTACTTTTTTTTTATTTTTTATTATTTAAATTCAAAAGGGTTTAGCAGGCTAAGGAAGGACGTGTGGCCCCTGTGAGGAAAAGTTGAATTAGTAAATGTCAATTGTTTGTCGCCTCATAACTAGTAATCACTCCAACTTTCAGCCCTCTATCTTGAACTGTCTCAGAGATAATGTCAAAAATGTATTTTTTTAACAATTTTTTCAAACTCGTATATCTCCTAATCCATAGCAGCTAAAGCGTTGAAACAAAATCACAGCTACGTAGTTTGAGTGGGAGTATACCCTATAATTTTATTAATATTTTATACGTGAAAAATAAAAGAAATAAATGTCAATTTATTTTTTGACAGCTCTTTCCAACACGTTTTTTTGAAAGTACAATTATGAAAAAAATCACGTAAATTGCTTATAGTATTAGCTACTAGCATACAAAAAATCAATTGATTATATTTGGTGCAACATACTGTAAAAAAAAAAACTAACGAAAGTATTCAAGTATCAAGAGTAGGCTTCTGAACTGAAAGTTCGTTTTTAAGTTTTATGTTTGTTGCCTAGCAGCAAAGGGTGTATTGTTTTTAATTTGACGTATGACTGTCAAAAAAGGTCACTGAACTACTGCTGTGTTAGCATTTGTAACTAATTTTACTAACTACTAAATCAACGAAACGACGGATGTGCTATTTTGCTGTGTTTATTATTTTATAATAGTACATTACTTACCAAGGACTGTAAAAGAAAGAAAGCCCGAAATCGCAGGTATTTGTGACCCGAGCCGCAGGCGAGGGTTGTAAATATGCGATAGAGGGCTTTCTTTTTTACTGCCCGTGGTGAGTACACAATTTTACGTCTCCATCTGGCCATAATGCGAGTTTTACCGTACGCGTAGCGTGCGGCAAAACTTACGTTATGGCCAGGTGTGACGTAAACAAAATTAATTGGTTTCATTATAGTACACGTATTAACATAACGAATTAAATAACTCATTAGAGCAGATATCACAATATAAGTCACTTAGATAATGACTATCGTAATATTCGTCGTCCCAGGTATAGGACAATGTTATCCTGCAGTCATCGCAATATCCTTTTAACATAACATTTTCGTCAGAGAGCGATATCTCAATACTGGTAAAGACTGTAAAAACAGTTGCTTCGCTATTAACCGTGGCAAGTTGAGCCCAAATATTTTTGATTTTATGATTTCCATCTGAAAGAATGTATATACATAAAGTTTCCGTTTTTTTTTTTATTTACATTTAAAACTTACTTTCGCCATTATGGAAAAATCGGACTCCTCTTCTACATAACGTGTTGTATATTCCCTTAAACAATTCACTATTATGTTAAATGTGCTAGCGTATAAATTGTATAATAGTATTGTATAATTTAAAGATAGCTCATACCTAATAAATCATAATGTCTAATGTTATGTTACTCGGAATCGACAAACGCTTAGTTTATACGCTAGCACATTTAACATAATAGTGGATTGTTTAAGGGAATATACAACACGTTATGTAGAAGAGGAGTCCGATTTTTCCATAATGGCGAAAGTAAGCTTTAAATGTAAATAAAATAAAACAGAAACTTCATGTATATACATTCTTTCAGATGGAAATCATAAAATCAAAAATATTTCGGCTCAACTTGCCACAGTTAATAGCGAAGCAACTGTTTTTACAGTCTTTACCAGATATTGAGATATCGCTCTCTGACGAAAATATTATGTTAAAAGGATATTGCGATGACTGCAGGATAACATTGTCCTATACCTGGGACGACGAATATTACGATAGTCATTATCTAAGTGACTTATATTGTGATATCTGCTCTAATGAGTTATTTATTTCGTTATGTTAATACGTGTACTATAATGAAACCAATTAATTTTGTATATAAAATAATAAACATATAGCACATCCGTCGTTTCGTTGATTTAGTAGTTAGTAAAATTAGTTACAAATGCTAACACAGCAGTAGTTCAGTGATCTTTTTTGACAGTCATACGTCAAATTAAAAACAATACACCCTTTGTTGCTAGGCAACAAACAAAAAACTTAAAAACGAAGTTTCAGTTCAGAAGCCTACTCTTGATACTTGAATACTTACGTTAGTTTTTTTTTTACAGTATGTTGCACCAAATATAATCAATTGAGTTTTTGTATGCTAGTAACTAATACTATAAGCAATTTATATGATTTTTTTCATAATTGTACTTTCAAAAAAACGTGTTGGAAAGAGCTGTCAAAAAATAAATTGACATTTATTTCTTTTATTTTTCACGTATAAAATATTAATAAAATTATAGGGTATACTCCCACTCAAACTACGTAGCTGTGATTTTGTTTCAACGCTTTAGCTGCTATGGATTAGGAGATATACGAGTTTGAAAAAATTGTTAAAAAAATACATTTTTGACATTATCTCTGAGACAGTTCAAGATAGAGGGCTGAAAGTTGGAGTGATTACTAGTTATGAGGCGACAAACAATTGACATTTACTAATTCAACTTTTCCTCACAGGGGCCACACGACCTTCCTTAGCCTGCTAAACCCCAGTAATTCATTTTCAAATAGTCAGATTTGGACTCATATTTTTTCTTTGGTATTTTTCTTAAACTATAACCTATTGTTGATTAATCTAACCTTGGTTTGATATGTTTTCTTATAGAACAATGCACTTATATGTATTGTTTAGTTTTGATGTACTGTTGTTTTGAAAAAATAAGTCCCGTCGAGTTTCTTGCCGGACATAATTCTTCTCGGGTCAGAGGTGTAGGGTTAGAACCGGTGTACTTTGACTTTTTTTCTCTCTTTTACATCGACGTGTAAAAGTGCCCTTGTGGCCTACTTACTGAATAAATGTTTGAGTTTGAGTTTGTAAAAAGAAAGATTTTACGAACAATTGGTATGTTACATATGTCTGAAATAACTGTACTTCATTATTTCTAAAAGTATACTTCTCAGCGAGATGTGCCCTTATAAAAAAATAATCAGGAGACTCGAATCTACATCGTATTAAAATTTCGTGAGATTTGACTGAAACCACTTTTTCCCTATGCTGGCTGCGGGGTCCTTTAATTGACACATATATCTCACGTAGTGTGTTATGCATTAAGATTCTAAGAAAAATGCCATTTTTTATGTACCTACATCAAAAGTAAGTCAGTGTGTGCGAGTGCCGATGTGCATCGAATTAAAATTTTATAGTAAGCCTTAAATATTAATTACGATACAAAACTATACTAAACAGATAAAAAAACGTAAAAGAAAATAAAAATGATACTTAAATTTATATTTACTCAGCAATGCTGCATATTAACGCCATTAAAGCAATAAAGTTAACCCGTTCCGAGTGACTTGACGTATAATATTAATTAATTTACGCTTAATACTTCCAAACAATAACGGCCGTGATAAATTGATGGAGCTGATGTTATCAATTTAAACTTAAATGGCGGAGTCGGTAGGATGAACTCTGACGCTACTTGATTTCAAGTGATTTTGAATGGGACTTTATTTTAACACTCTCTTTGACTTATTTTAAAGGTGATTCTGATTAAGCTTTAATTTTGGAATCATTGTAAATAAATATTTACAGGATTTTTAATTTATAGTAAATGTTACAGAAAAATCTCATTTTTCCTATATACAGGGTGGAAAGATAAGTCGGGCCCTGGAGGGAAACTACCTTAAAACCTTGAGAAAGCTCAATTCGCTCAAAGGAAACATTCTTTTATTTTTCCTAAAAACTAAAACCGCATTCACAGTTTTTTCTTAATTTTCACTTTTTTCCATACTAATTGTATGAAAAGTATTATTATTATTATTTATGGGTTCTCTTGTGCCCTAAACTTGGTTGGTATTTAGAAGTTTTTATCCTCGTTGGAAACAGGATCGATTGGCATCAATTGTCATAAAAATTATTTATGGCAAAAATTACAAAATAAATACTTTTTTTGAAAACTGTAGTCTTTTCCAAAATTTGTAAATGCAGTTATGTCCCTTTAAAGAAATTAAATAATGTTTCCTTTTAGTGAATTGAGCTATCTCAACTTTTTAAGGTAGTTTTCCTCCAGGGCCCGACTTATCTTTCCATCCTGTATATCCCATTTAGTGTGCGTTTTATATAGTTTAATAAATTTTATGATGTTTACTAAAAATACACATTTTATACACATTACGTTTAAGTAATGTGAATCCAAACCTAGAATATACTAAACACATTAATAAAACCGTCCAAGTTCAAGTTGGATTGGCGCCCCGAGGGTTTCGTCCATCACACAATTTTAAATTTTTTTTTAAAGTCCGATTCACGCAAAAAAAAAAAGGTTTTTTTTTTATAAAGGGTTGCCTTGTTGGTAAAAAAATGTTCTCTTACCGAGAGAACATTTGTTCTCTCTACTGACCGAGATCTAGGCTTCATTATCACAAATGCAACTCGTATTCTATGGCTATCCAAATTCATAACCAGCTGCCTAAATCTATTAAAGAATGTCCTACGAATCGGCTTAAGAGGACACTTACAGAATGGCTCCTTGACAAATGTTTCTACTCAGTTGAAGAATATTTAGAAAATAGACCAAATGTGTAAAAATTGTAATGTACCTAGAATTGATATTAATCTTAGACAATAGTATACATACATTGACATTCATTAGGCACTTTATTAATAATTGTAATCGTTTTGACATGGTATATATGTATATCATACTTTTTTTAATTGTATTTTGTGTTGTACGTTGACATAATTTAATTCCCTGTGCCCTGGAAATAGTAATTTGTATTGTAATTTTTGTACATAGACATTGTAAATTGTTTTGCATGCCTTTTCTGGTAGAACATAAGCACCGCTATCTTTATCCTTGACATTTTATGTAAATATGTTCTTGCAATAAATCATTTGACTTTGACTTTCTTACTTTTTCTGGTCGGAATTCGATACTAGTTAATTATGCTTGTATTAGAAGTATTTTTTCCACACCTTATATGCTAGAAGTTACTATAACAAGGCTTTTAATTATTAATATTAAATGAATAATGTCACCATACAACTGCGGCAAACCTAAAATTTCTAAAACTCCGCGCACTTTGTTCAGGCAACTTTGAGCACTTTTCCAACTTTCTTTACAAAGTGAGCACGTGCGACACCTTTCGGGCCCGAATCAAAAACGACTTAAAGCAAATCAGAGCCAATGAAATTCAAACTTTATGCAATTATCTTATAGTTCAATATAGACTGCAGCTCGTTATTGACTTCCTAACATTTTGGTTTGCACTTTCAGTATAGCCCGCTGTTTCATGTAGCTCGTATTATGCTTAATTGGTTATTGTGAAACCAGCTTTAGCGAATATAAAATAAGGTTCACATTACAAATTACATTTTTGCCTTTGAATCTTAAGTGTCGACATATGTGTGGACGAATTGTTATTCTGTTTTCGTTTGAAATATTTTGTAGGAGTTGAAGAAATGTTAAAAGCTGTGCTGCTCTAGCAAAGCACATACAGTATGTATATGAACGTGGAGCAAAGCTTTAACCCTTTGACCGCCAAAGACGTCTAATCACGCGCACGAAAAGTCGTGCCCTCAGCGCCAGCACGTGATATTACGTCTAAAATGAGGGTACGATTTTTCCGTCCGATGCGTGGCGGTCAGAGGGTTACGCTGGCTAACGTAAAAATGGAGTATAGTATAATGGCATGTTTTGTATTACCTTTGCAGCAGTTTTTAAAATGTAATTTATTTAGGGGAAGATTGGCACCATTCGTGCGCAGGTAACTTTCATACGTTGGCCATATCTCGCTATTTTAAAAACACGCTAACACAATATTTTTATTTTGAAGACTCCCTCTCATACGCTTAAGATACTCACGAAGAATGGTAACAGTAACACTGTTGGTTTCCTTGAAAAGAGAGTTTTTGTGCTTTTGATAATTTTAAGTAGTTCTTGGATGCATGTTTAAATGGATAAATGTTTGAATGCATGGATAAATGTTTAAATGCACTTTTCTGTAGTACTATTTGTTACAATTGAAGAGTTATTTAGCATAGTTTAGGATATTTTGACAAATAATGGTTAATTTACCAAGGGCGGTAGAGTGTGGTGACATAGAATTTTAAAGGGGTGCAGTTTAAAAATAGGAAATTGTATGTGTCAGTGATTTAAAGGCGGACGAACAATATAAGTAAAAAGGGTAATTTTTAGAGGAAAACAATAAAATAAAAAGGGTTGTATAGTTACTATTTTGTAAAAAAAAAAACTCTTTATTGTACAAAAACCAGTCAAAACAATACAATAATAGGAAAACGTAAGTACAAAGGCGAACTTATCCCTTTAAGGGATCTCTTCCAGTTAACCTTTGAGTAGATGAGAGAAGAAGTGAAAAGAGGTAGACAAATGCGGCAACATGTACAACAAGGTACAAGAAAGGTAGATACCATAGATACATATATACAAAAGTTATAGGAAAAGTATATATATATTAAACCAGAGAGGAGTGAGGAGACAAACATAATAAAAACACAGGAAAGGAACATCTAAGACATATACAGAATAATACAATAGCAACATATCAATCAGAGTCAGGTAACCATAACTTCTTTAGCTTCTCCTTGAACGACGCGACCGACTGACTGTCTAAGCAAAACTGATCCCACAACAAACGACTTGCTGTAGCCACGATTTTTGTGAGGCGGGATGGCGAGTGACAGGTTCTCACTCGACCGCAGACGGTGGCCACTGCCTTCAGCCAAAAATTTAAATTTCTCCGAAAGGTACCGGGGAGGAGAAGGGGTAAAAAGTATATTAAATAGAAGGGAAAGAGTGTGTAAATCTCTGCGACGTCGGATGGGAAGCCATTTCAATTGATTACGGTAATAGGTCACATGATCATATTTATTTAACCCGAAAATAAATCTTATGCAAGCAAGTAAGCGCTCGATCTTGTCCAGCAGATCCTCATTGACATCACAAAACACCGTGTCACCGTAGTCGAGTAGCGGGAGTAGAAGCGAACGAGCTAGCATTGATTTTGTATGGAGAGGGAGAAAGTTCTGAAGCCGCCTTAAGGAGTGAAGGGAAGCAAAAACCTTTTTACTAACCTGCGCAACATGTGGCGCCCAAGAAAGAGTCTGGTCTATTGTGATACCTAGATCTTTAACTGTGGTGGTGAAAGGAATAGGGTTTCCGTCAAAGAAAATTCTAGGCAAAACCAGATCTGGCAATCTTGAGATATAGTAAGGACTTCCAATTACGATTGCCTGCGATTTATTGGCGTTTACTTTAAGACCACAAGAAGATGCCCACGAACAGATGGAATCTAAGTCCTTGTTGATGAGACTTACCAAAGATTCGAAATCTTCCAAGTTAGCCGCTGAATAAATTTGCGGATCATCAGCGTAAAGGTGGTAAGATGAGTTCAATGACTTTGTAATATTGTTAATAAAAATGGAGAAAAGCAATGGAGAGAGCACACCTCCTTGGGGGACACCAGCGGAAAGTTCACACCAATCAGAGACTTTGTCATCAACTCGCACCCGCTGATGCCTCCCAAAGAGATAGCTGTGGAACCAGGATAAAGCAGTGGGTGACACATTGAGAAACTTAAGGAAAGCAAGCAGGATGTCGAAGTCAACTGTATTAAATGCGCTACTGAAGTCTAATAGAACTAAAATTGTGATTTTCTGATTATTTATATTAAAACGAATGTCATCGGTGACTCTAATCAGAGCAGTCACTGTGCTATGCCCAGGGCGGAACCCGGATTGAAACGGATTGAGAAGGTTGTGTCTGTTCAGATGAGAAGAGAGATGTCTGTTAACAAAACCTTCAACAACCTTGGAAAGTACTGGAAGGATAGAGATAGGACGATATTCAGATATGGATGAAGGATTAGTTACTTTGGGAAGAGGTAGGCTATTTTTTAGGGCATAGCAAATAAAAGGGCTTGTTGTGAGAATCTCAAATATATATACGTTAATTTTTACAACTAAAATGCAACATTCTCTTGCCTCTTGTCTCCGAATGTAAAGGGCCTAAAATTTCTCCATATATAAATTATTATACGATGCCGGTTATGCCGTAAAACGGATAACCCTATTTTTGTTATTTCCTACATATTACAGTCAGTAACATTGGTTAAGGACCCCTAGCTCGTAACAACGTATGATTAGGAGCGTCGTTACTCAGGCCTAGTTAACGTTAAGTCTGTTTGCTCAGCCCTGCTTAGACATGTTTGTTAGTTTTTCTCTTAGATTTTTTTTTTATATTAGTTAGTTTTTTAGGACAGCATACGTTTCAAGCTCACATTATTTGTATCATTGGTAGTTTTGTTACTCCGTGATGATGGCGCATGCAACTGTGCCGAAATATCGGGTGCTCAAAAACTCCAATATACATGGTAAATACCCCGTTACAAATAATAGTTATAATGTAGGACAGCCTTTCAGATGACCTGCACCCTACAGAAAAAAATCTTCTATCACTTCCTATTTAGAATACACTATCAGTTTAGTATGTTTGTAGCTCTATTTACTGGGTACAACAAAAATGTAGGATGGGTTTTATAATTAGGTCAGTATAGAAAGCTACTATGTAGATTGTCACTGAGGGAAAATTATCTCATAAGACCTGGCCCAACTTTATATTTTTTCATGATTGCTATTTAATTTATTAAAAAAAAAATTTGTTAGCAAGAACATCGTAAATAAAAAAGTAATGCCAGTCGATCTTGATAATTTCTGAGCATAGAAAATCCACAAATAAAATAAAATATTTTCCATACATTTACTATGGATATATAGGTTAAGGGCCTCTCGTAACAACGTATGATTAGGAGCGTCGTCACTCAGGCCTAGTTTACGCTAAGACTGTTTACTCATCCCTGTTTAGACCGATGACATGTTTGTTTTCCTCCTTTCCTCATTAGTTTACGAACACTGTTACTGTGTAATTACTAATTACATACATCGGAGATAGCCGGGCGCTGCCTTTGATGATTTTCAAATGAAGACACGGAGCAAAATAGCGAACTTGTTTTGCTGCTTATTTATAAATATATGAATGACCGTAGTCATGGCTTTTGCATTTCAAATGTAAGTTGTAATAATTTTAAACAAAAAAGAACCGGGTTCACTTAGCCTCCACCTTTCCAAAAGCAAATGCTCGAGCTGCTGTAAAAAATACTCAAATCACTATAGGTGTGCTTATAATAATAAAAAAAAAAATAATAAAAAACCGCTGACACTGACACACGCCTTGTTAATTAATTTTGCTAAATATTTCTTTTTATACGTGTTTTTGCCTCTATTTGGTCTTATTTACCACGAAGTGAACCCAAAAAACAAAGGCAATATGAAGGTTGCTACAGTTATTGCCTGTAAATATAACGACGGGTCACAATCACAAATAGACAGTTGACAGCTAGTGCTCAAATAAATTTCGGCGAAACACGTACATTTAAAAGCATGATAACAAGGAGTAAAACAAGAGCGGGTACTACCCACGCACGACCACCACCCTCGCCCGCCTCGTCATCTTCTTCGTCCACTTCGTCGCCGGGCGGCGACATCGAAACAGCGCCCGACACAGACGGATCCAGTGACAAAAGCGGGCCGCCGCCACCGCCGCCACAAACACCTGCGCGACGCGGACGGCCACCGCTGCCGGCACGCTTGGGGCTCGCGGGGCATTCCGCCCCGCCTACAGCTCCCGCTGCCGGTGGTGTAGTGCGTCGCATGAGATGGTCTCAGAGTATGAACGAGAATGTCATGCGCGCCTACTATGGGGCTACAGAGGGGGGAACTAATCTGTGCGCGTATCGTGACCGGATACTTCCTCTGTTTCAGGCCCTTGAACCAACCATTGACACGACTGCGCAACGATTATCGGATCAGGTGCGCGTCATTCAGCGGCTAAAGCGACACTTGATCGGCTTCGCCTGGAGACTCTCTCTGTTCGCGCGACCACCACCTCGGTGCGGGATCCGCCCGCCACGTTGCCGGATCCGATGCCTGCACCCGACCTGGCATCGGGGGCACCGCGGGTTGATCCCAGTGCCGATGACGAGGGGATCGCGAATCAGAGTGTGAGTAGTTCAGCCAATGAGCAACTGAGGAGGACTTTGGAAGAGGCAATTACGCAGTATCGATCCACAAATGAATAGACGCAATCTAGCGTTAATGGGAGCCCTAAATGATTTGCTAGATCCATTCCTGCGGACTAGTAAAGACTTAGATGATACGCACTCGATAATGTACTGCGGAGCCATCGCGGCGTGCCGTGTTGCTCGAGTCAAGTTTCCGGACGCTGAACGTGCACCTAGGACCGCCTGGGGTGTCCCCGCATGGCAGGTGCGGATCGAGCGTCGTATCAACTCATTTAGGACTCTCATTGCAAAGCTCATCTGCTTCAGGGGGGGCAATAACCGCCCCCGAGTAATGCGCTTTGTGCACCAGGCGTTAGCGGAGACAGATATCGAGCCCCGCGACTACATGGCCAACGTCATAGAGCGCATCGACTTTCTGAAGCAGAAAGTTTATGCATGGGCAAGCCGTATTCGCCGTTACAGAGAGCGTGTGGACCGATTCAAGCAGAATCGTCTTTTCCAAAGTGACCAAAGGAAGGTATACCGAGGGTGGGAGGGAACCGACCCCCGTGTGTCCGACGTGCGCCTGCTGGATGCTACTGCCATGACTGATTTCTGGCGTAGCGTCTGGTCGGCGCCCGTTAAACACACGGAGGGCGAGTGGATGAGTGTTGTTGAACGTGGGTGCGAGTCCATCGAACCAATGGGGGCTATCACCATCAGCCCCGACGACGTAAGTTGTGCAATCCGTACGGCCCAGAACTGGAAAAGTCCTGGCCCGGATGGGTTGCACAACTTCTGGCTAAAATGGTTTCGATGCTCGCACTCGCGGTTGGCAACACAATTTCAACAAGCCCTTGAACTTGGCTCCCTCCCGCCTTCCTTAACAACTGGTGTAACCTTCCTGCTCTATAAGTCCGGTAGTACCACGGAAGCGAAGAACTACCGACCCATCACGTGCCTGCCTACGCTCTACAAGCTTCTTACATCCGTTTTGAGAGCAAAAATAAACGCGCACATGGTCGCAAACAACATTTTGGTATCCGCTCAAAATGGATGTAGGGTTGGGTCCCGTGGTACTAAAGAGCTCCTCCTCATAGACATGACCATTTGCCAACGAGTCCGGCGGAACAGGGGGGCCCTCTCGACCGCTTGGATTGACTACAAGAAGGCCTATGATTCGGTGCCTCATTCATGGCTGGAGAGGGTCTTAGAGCTGTATAAAATTGATACAGCTTTAAGATCCTTCCTTGGCGCGTGTATGAGGCAGTGGACCACAGTTCTTCGTCAACCAGGAGGTGGGGATTACCCCTCTGGCCCGCAGGACTTTATAAGGATCAAGCGAGGAATATTTCAGGGCGACAGTCTGAGTCCCCTGTGGTTCTGCCTAGCTCTAAATCCGCTCAGCACTCTGCTGAAGGATTCGGGGCTAGGTTGCCGGCTTCGGAGAGAGGGTGAAATTATATCTCACCTTCTGTACATGGACGATCTCAAATTATTTGCACCAAATAACCGAGACTTGTTGGAGCTACTGAATACCACTGAAGTCTTCAGTAGTTCCATCAAGATGGAGTTTGGTATTTATAAATGTGCGGTTATGCATGTACAGCGGGGGAAAGTAGTAAATTCAGCAAATTTACAGCTTTCTGAGACCATGACGTTCAGATCTATCTCTGAATCAGAAACCTACAAATACCTTGGTATGTCACAGTCCTTGGGTATTGAGGATGCGGGTATTAAACAGGCGTTGAAGGAGCGCTTCTTCGGTCGGCTGACAAAAGTACTCAATAGTCTTTTGTCAGGTGGCAACAAAGTGCGCGCCTTCAACGCCTGGGTGATGCCCCTACTCACATACTCCTTTGGCATACTAAGGTGGACACAGACCGAGCTGGATGCCCTGGATCGGAGGGTCCGTCTATTGCTCACCACACACCGTATGCTTCACCCACGCTCGTCTGTTATGAGATTGTACATCCCACGGAAGTGTGGAGGTCGCGGCTTTTTAAACGCCAAAAATCTCCACAACCGTGAGGTGTACAATCTCAGGAATTATTTCCTTAACAACGAGTGTGGGATGCATCGTGATGTGGTGGCAGTAGATAAAGGCCTCACGCCGCTCTCCTTGGCAAACGAGAACTGGCGCAAACATGTGGTGCTAAGCACCGAGGATCGCAAGGCGGTATGGAAGAGCAAGCTGCTACACGGGCGGTTCTACAGGGCCCTCACGGGACCCGACGTAGACCTGCTCGCGTCGGTGAACTGGTTACGATTCGGGGACCTCTTCGGAGAAACCGAAGGTTTTGCCTGTGCAATTGCGGACGAAGTTATCATGACGAATAACTACCGGAGGTATATCCTGAAGGACGGTACGGTCGACATTTGTCGGGCATGCCGCCGTCCCGGAGAGTCACTCAGGCATATCATCTCCGGTTGTTCTCATCTTGCTAACGGCGAGTACTTGCACAGATATAACCTCGTAGCTAGGATTATACACCAGCAGCTTGCTCTTCTATACGGTCTTGTGGACCACGAAGTGCCGTACTACAAGTACACACCTGCGCCAGTTCTCGAAAATGGTCGTGCCACGCTCTATTGGGATCGATCTATTATCACGGACAGGACTATTGTAGCCAATAAGCCTGATATCGTGGTAATAATAGGTCGACCGCAACGCCGGGCCATGCTCGTCGACATCACCGTCCCATGTGACGAGAACCTCGTGAAGGCCGAGAAGGACAAGTCCAGCAAGTACCTAGACTTGGCTCACGAGGTAACCGCCATGTGGGAGGTTGATTCGGCGATCATTGTGCCGATAGTTGTTTCTGCGAACGGTCTCATAGCGAAGAGTCTCGACCAACACCTAGAGAGACTTTCGCTACGGGGTTGTGGTTGGATCAAGGGTCAGATTCAGAAGGCGGTTATCCTGGACACGGCGCGCATAGTCCGAAGGTTCCTCTCTCTGCGGCCCTGACCATCGGCAGCCTGGGCCTTGCTCCGTTGCCGGCGGCACCCTAGGATAGGTTTTTTACAATGTTTTTATTGTTTTTCTATGTTTTAGATGTATTTTTATATTTTACTTTTATAAAAATATTGTAAAAACCTAATCCTAAGAAGGAAAATAAATAAAGAGAAATAATAATAAATAAATTCTTTATTTTCTATAACAACTAACAGTTACATTATAAATAGGTTAGTACATCATTCTGATTAATTGTATTAACTAATTTAGTTGCAAGTTATACATCATGAGAAGAATGAGTCCTTTACTCCCCGTACTAGTTGAAACTGTATCACGGTGAAGTACGATTCGTCACCCGTATGCATATTGTATAAAATTATGTAATCAGTGTTATCACTATCAGTTAGTTACAGCAGTCTAAAATACAGTAATATTGGAATCGTAACGTAAACAATCATCAGACAATTAAGTGATATCAACTGAGGGTAGATTGAATGATATTTAGCATGCCGGCACCTAAATAGTTACAAGTAAACTTTAACGTAAACAAGTAGTATATGCAAACAATACAGATGCATTTCTTAATCGCAAGTGAATATTTCCTTAAAAACTATACCTATCTAGTTAAACATATTTGAGGCATGAGATAAAGGTGTGTATGTGTATGTGTTTGAGTGTGTGTCTGTGTGTGTGTGCGTGTGTGTGAGCATGTATGTATTTATGATTGTTGTTTTGCCATTTATTTTATTAACTTCTCTGTGTCTTCATAGCTAAGGGTATTCAGAAACACGTCTAATTGTTTTTTACATTTGTATAAACTGAGGTCACGCAATTTAATGTATTTACTTATACTATTGTACAGTTTGGGACCAAGATTTTTTTGAAACTTCCGTGAAAACGCTGTCTTAGATTCAGAGATAGTGTATACAATATCAAGAATTGAATAGTCATTTATTAAAGAAATAGCTAATAACAATGTATATAAAATAATAGTAAAAATTCACATCTCTGCAATGCACGGTCAGGCAGGTGACAGTTTAGTTAGAGCTGGGAATGCCTGCTCCGTCGTCGAACCCCAATAGTTTCGCTGCAGGTTTGAAGTACAATATCAAGTCTGCGGCGTGAAGTAGGATGGTCAGGGAGGTTTTTATGTTGAGCTAGGACTAAGCTTTTTATAAATAGCTGTCTAACAGTTAAAACTGACGTATTTTTATAAATGGACTGAGTCGGATATCTAAAAGGTTTAAACGTCATAACTTTGAGAACAGCGCGCTGGGCGCGCTCAAGTGTAATTAATGCAGTTTTTGCAGCACCTCCCCATGCCGTAATGTAATAAGTTGTTATTGATTGACAAAGTGCAAAGTATATGGTGATTAACAACTTAACATCACAAACATGTCGGAGATTCTTGAAAATATATATAAGCTTTCTAACTCTATTAGTTAAATTTGTAATAATTATGTCTATTCCAATTAAGGTTTTTGTCTAACTCAATGCCCAAATACTTTATGGAATCAGTACTTTGGATAACGGAACATGTACATTTAGTCAATTTTGATTGTGAGCACGAATGAGCTATGATTGTAACGAGTCCAGGAGTAGGCTGATTATTATTGCGTATACTAAATGCAATATACTTTGTTTTAGAGGAATTTAATGTCAGGAGATTATAGTCTAGCCACTTGATTACTAGTTACAATAGTTGAAGAGTTCCCTCGATTTCTCCAGGATCCCATCATCAGATCCTGACCTGGACACGATGGGACAAACTGTGGAGTATACTCTTTCAAACAAAACAATAATTTTCTAAATCGGTCCAGCCGTCTGCGAATAATCGGTGAACATACATAAAAAAAGTCGATATTTAATAATTATGATACGGAAGTGTAACATGGTTTTTGTCACATGTTATATGTATAACAAAAGCTGTTTAATTGTAGTTTCCGTAGCCTAGACGTTAATAGTAGCCCTGCCCATTTTGATTTCCAAACAATACACATTTACCGTTCAAGATGTTATCCACTCATAGTAACAAAACTATAGTGACTAATAAATTAAAATAGTCAGTTAAGAAATATGAATGATAATTTTATTATTTTCACTAGCTTTTGCCCGCGGTTTCGCTCGCGTTAATTCGGGGTAACACGGTTTCCCTTTCATGATTTAAAACACAGAAGAGAACTCGAAACAGAATATTATTAAAATTTCACCCACTCTTTTAAGGGGTTGGGTGCATATTTCCAAAAAAAAATGATGCACGATGTTTTTGTTAGTCACAAATAGTCCGAATACCAATTTTTAGCTTTCTACCTTGAAAATTGCGGAATGCTCTATACAAACTTCCACCCCCCCCTTTTAGGGAAGTGGGGGGTTAGACAGAGAGAAAAAGTAGCCTATGTCACTCTTCATCCCTTCAACTCTCTCCACTTAAAAAATAACGTCAATTCGTCGCCCCGTTTTGCCGTGAAAGACGGACAAACAAACACACACATACACTTTCCCATTTATAATATGTATGGATTTTCAAGATTTTCCAGAAGCTGGTGACCAAATCCGACCAAATGGGACAAAAATATCGACTAGGCTGCGTTTCCACCAGAGATGAGCGAGGATATTTAGATAATTGATAAATAAATAGATATTTATTGATGAAAATGGCTTACAATTATTTATAAATGAGCACTTTTGCCAAATCACAGTGTCGTTTGTTGGCAGACGAGACTCCACTTTACAGATGCTATAGGAAGCTGTAGGTATATATACATTATCTATTAAAATAAACAGTTGTAAGTTCTTCAATGTTATTCTTATTTACATTAAATTACATGTTTCCTTGTATCCAATTGAGATACGCCGTGACTCTGCTGAATACAGAAGGGTAACCGTCTTGGCAGCGGTCGCCGATGCCAAATGACGTCACACCGATCTAGAACAAAACATAGATTCAGGGTTGTCCTAAGCATATTAGCAAATGTATTAAAACATTACACGTCACACAACGTAAGGTCAGTTTCAATAGAAAAGTAAAATAAGGTAAATAAATATGGCTGAATTTCTAGGCAAAAAAAGCATTTAACACATGACAAAATATTATTAACAAATCCGTTTTCACTGAAGTATAAGTAATTAACGGTAATTTTTGCTTAAAATGAATGTAAACTAGTGTTGATGTGTATAAATTGTCAACTAAACCATGCTTGTTCTTTAAAAGTGCGTTATTACGAATCAATGAGGTAAATGTGTTTTCTCAAAAATGGTATGTAATGTTGCCATAATATCCCTAAAATGTATCCAGAAAGTGAACTCTACCGGAGACATATTCACAACTATCCAGTAAGAAGCGAGATTTTAAATTTGGAATCTCCTACTGTCCAGTAAGTAAGTATGTCATTTACCTACTGGACAGTAGGTCATCCTCTTTAGATCTGCTTAGAAAAAAAAACATAGTACCAGACACAGATTAGAGTGTAGCCATATAACATGGTTATAGGAGGGAGGCTCCAAATATATATCTATCTCTCTTTTCGGTATGTCATTTTATGAGATAGATATATTTTTGGAGCCTTAAACAGCCATTTTATAGTCTGTGACACTTAACGCGACGCAGAAAAAGTATGCACGTTGCGTTTTGTTCTTAGTAATGTTGTAGAAGTATAGTGGGATTTTATGTTTGTATTTAGTAATTTCAGTTTATAAATCATGTTGGATTAAAACTTTCCATTCTAAAATTAACATGGAGTTTCAAAAACAATAATTTACATTTTTTTACTAAAACATTCATGTAAGTAATGTAAAAATAGAACAATGTTCCAAACTAAACGCAAACTTTTTAGTAAAAAAAAAACAACGACTGGCGGGATTTCACATTCAATTGCGACAATTGTGTTTTATTTTACCGCGTGAACATAAATAATCCCAAAAAATGAGTTCAAGCGAATCCGATTCGGAAATAGATGGCACTCCTCCTGATTTAAAAGCTGAGGCCGAATTAGCAAAAAACAATTTACTTCCTCCAAAATCCAAGGAGCGATATATGAAAACTTATGAAAAATTTATGAACTGGAAGTCAGAAAAACAAGCCAACAGTTGGTCTGAAAATGTATTCTTGGCATATTTCAGCTTTCTTCGCCAAACAATGCAGCCGACAAGTTTATGGGCTGTGTATTCTATGCTTCGATGTGTAGTGCAAAATAAACACGATGTAAACATTAAGAATTATTCCAATTTAATCACTTGGTTGAAAAGACAATCGACTGGCTACAAAGGAAAAAAATCGAGTGTATTTACCAGCCAAAACATACAGAAGTTTTTAAATGAAGCACCCGATGATGTTTATCTAGCAGCGAAGGTAATATTTATTTTATTTACTTATTTCATTTAAATTGTTGTGATGTAAGTTGTCTGTTAGTCGGTTGCAATAATATAATTATGCTATTAAATCTGGTTCCAATTAACAGATACTTATTTTTATATTCTCGATTTAAAACAGTTTTTTTTTTGTTTTTAGGTTATTACTATAATGGGAGTTAATGGCGCCTGCCGAAGTATAGAGCTCTGTAATATTAAAAACAGTGACGTGGAATACCATAATGAAATAATTTTGGTAAAAGTACGAGAAACAAAAACAAAAATTGATCGCTCTTTTGTTATACACAAGGAGTCAGCTCATATTGTAAGGAAATACCATGACCTGCGCCCTGAAAATACGAAAAGCGATCGTTTTTTTATCAATTATAGAAGCGGGACATGCTTGCGGCAAAACATCGGTCGTCATAAGATTGCCGCAATGCCTAAACAAATAGCAGAATATTTGAATTTACCAAATCCAGAGCTATATTGTTTCCGGAGGTCGTCTGCTACCCTTCTGGCTGACTCTGGAGCCAATCTCACGACAATAAAACGACACGGGGGGTGGAAATCGGACCGAGTTGCAGAAGGATATATAGAAGAGTCATTAGAAAATAAAAGTGAAATTACAAGCAATATAAATAAAAAAATTAAATTGAATACTCAAAAAACACCATCTTTCACCTCCCCGCAGCCGTCTACATCGCGTCAACAGCCGCTAAGCCTGACTCCGCAGCCATCTACCTCTCGCCAAGAACCGACCACTATTCCCCTGACCGTAACATCATCGCAACCATCCACCTTCCCAAACAACCAAATTAATGTTTCACAGACATTTACTGTCAGCCAAGAGTCCATTAATCCAGATGTACAAGAAACAAACATAAATGCCCCCGGTAAATCGATAAAAATATCTATCAGTAATTGCCCGTATATGAATGTAACCTTCAATATTAATTAAACGAATTTGTTGTTAAATTTTCTTTCATTTTTGAGAAAAGCACTATACAAGCCTCAACCAGTAAGAAAGCCATCCTGGCCTCGTATATAACCGGACCTCACCTGCGGTTCGGTCCGGTTAACTCATCCTTGGCCAGGAAGGCTTACTTACTGGATTCTGCAGTAATGTACTATTGTTTACTATATTTTACTTTTCTATTGACTCTGAACAAAAATAAAATCTTGTATGAAAAGTTCGACAGTTTTTTATGGGATGACAGTTCCATCGCCATATTTAACGTTGATCAGTTCGTTAGTTATGCGTGGTGCAACTCACCCTTAGACTATCTCTTTTTTCGAGTTTATACCATTTGAATGAAATATCTCCTCTACTTTATGGAATTGCTGTCTCTTTCTTTGCAGGGTGACCTACTACAAAGTAGTTGTACTTACCTAAGTTGTAGTCGTTTGAAAGCAGCTGTTGAAAACATTAGGTATAACAGCATAATATGTACAAACCAGAATCCTCTGATTATTCCACACAGTAGTCAGCGGGCCCCCCGAATCGCCGTCACAAGTACCGACTCCATTAGCCCCGTTGATACAAAGATGGCTGCCGTGTATGGTCACGTCGAAGCTTTGCTGACAGACAGTGTTGGTGATGACTTGCAGGTTCACGTGGTGGAGCGATGTCGTGGTAGGGAAATTATTTTGAGCTGGAAAGACGGATAAAAATCTACTTTGATAATTTATAAAAATTTGTGTTCTAGCGGATTGCATGTATTGTCGTAGCCAGCAGTTTCAGTGTGCCACGAAAACCGAAGTTACAAAAGCAAACGGAGAACATGTCACGGGCAACATACTATCGTCACAAGCCCCAAGGCTGGCAGAATAAGTCGGTACTATGCTATTATGGCGAAGAGGCACAATACCTCTAGCATTGCTCGTGCTCATCGTTCTTTACAAGTAAACACTTACTCGTAATGGAATCTCGTGGCTCAGGAATGTGGGTTAAATTTTAGGATGCGCCTCATTTTTATGCATGTTTGCTCTATCCTTTAGTATTCTATCACAAGCATTACACCTATTGTCATGAGCACATCTTATGTCTTGGCTACGAAAAAAACGCTTCAAATGATATCATTCTCCCACCGACCTGACTGACCGCTGTACACTTGTTGTAACTATTTTATGGCGTCGGTAGGAGAATCGGGCGATATTCCTGTGGCCTATCCCACAAAACTTTACAAGTGTACAATTCGACAAAATTGTGCAATTGTAAACAAAAAAATTTACCACAATAATTACAAATATGTATTCGTTACAAATTTGCAGTGTACAAATATGTCACTTTTGGGAAAGCGTATCACAAATAATAAAGGCATGTCACGACAGCTACGTAATTGTAGGATTGTTGATTTGTAAATATACAAGCGAACAATTGTAATGTTACAACTACAAATATGTAACAATTTATTTAGCTACTTTAATGTTGAAGGTAGTTTCACTTTATACATTAATTACGTTAATTATAATTATATAGTGATCTATCTACGAGCATAACCTACGTACCTAGATACCAACTGACATTACAATGGACTTGCAAGCTAAACTGACCATTTAAGACCTCATAAATGAAAACAAAAACATTATATTTGGTAAATTTAGTGATAAATTGACGTACACTTTGAAAATAAACAAATGGAAGGAGATAACGCAAAATTTAAATGATTTAGGATTAATGGAAAAAGATTGGAAATACTTACGAAACACTATGTGGCAAAATTGGAAAAGACGTACAATGGTAAAGTACCTACCTTTTTTTTACCGGATTCTCAATTTGAGTGTATGCATTTTTTTCTTATCCAGTATTTCGTATATCACTATTACTATTACTAGATTACAATTAGATTATGGTTGTAATCTAGTAATAATAGTAGTAGGGTCATAAATTTAATTTAAAATAAATAAAATTGGGGTAATTTATATTGAAATTAACGTATAGTATATTGAACTTGTATAAGTATATTGGTACCAGTGACGTGATATTGGGATCCTGAGCCCAACCATCTTAAAACAGTCAGTAACTGTTGTTTAGGATCAAGAGCGTGACTTCTTCGTGTCGGATGTCTAAGGTTTCCACCAATAGTCTGTAGTATATATTCAACGGTAGATTTACTCACTCTGATTAAATGTAAAATCCGTTATGGTCAAACTTAAATTTATACGTTCTCTATATGTCCTAGGACATCTTACAATTAATTCTTCTTCACTATCACTGCTACTTGAACTAAACATTTTGTGGTACAAAGGGTTGGAATCGCTAAATTTGATAAAATATACTGCAATTACTAGTATTCGTATAGCAAGAGGGTGTGACACACGTTTAAAGAATTGTTAACTTATAGGTACAATTCTACATATATGTATAATTATTACTACAATTTAATGTAGCACAAAACAATTGTCAGCTACAAATTTGTACGTTCTCCGGAAAAGTATGTAAAGTTTTGTGATACAATACCTAAATTGTAGACTTGTCGATACAATTGAGTACATGCATGAATTAATTTTATTTTTTTATTTAACTGTTTGCATTGTTTTAACACTAGTAAAAACAAAAATTCGTTCAAAAAGCTTTTCGTTATTTAATAAAAGAATATTGAAAATCTTAAAAAAGTTTGAGCGGTTGAAACGCTCATAATTTTTGGCGCGAAAATGACAGATTGCGATGACGTCACATCTCACAAAATTTTATAGGTTAGTATCAAGTTAGTATGAGATTAGTTCCTACTTCAGTTGTTGTTTCAAATATTTCAAAGTTATATTCGCTTAAACCATGGATGAAACTAAAAAACCCTTATATACGGGTATTACCTAGTGCCAAAGTGCATGAACAATATAATAAGTGCACCCAATAAGGTGTTTTTTATCCTCCGAAAGACGTGAAAACTTGTAAACCATGGTGCAAAATGATGAGAAGACTACGACTTTTTATTGCTGTGAAGATCGCTTCAACGTAAGTAAATAACTATTTATCTTGTATTCAAATATATTTATACCTAGTTAGAGTAATGTTGTGTCTACAATTACATATACATATACCTTAATAACGTTACTTGCAAGTGTAGGTGCACTGGGAACGGTGCGTACCTTAAGAAATCATTATATAATGTCTGCTGCGAATGCAGAAGATGCTGGTTCGATCTCAGCCCTGGGTACCGGAGGCCTAGGTCACATTTTTCCTATGTAAATTCGCCATCAGGTATATCGGTGTGGTCAAGGTGGTCACAAATATCTGAACAACGCCTATATTGTCAAGGCGATAAAGTGCATGTAGAATGATGGCGACTGTATATGACATACCTATATAAGTTTATAATTTATATTCTATGTACTGCTGCATTTTTTTATACCTAGTTAAGGATTACCTACCAACAATAGGACCATATTATTACGATATTGTACCAACTACTAACATTAAGAAAGGTTTTCTTTTAAGACTTATTTTCTTGTACAGATTTGTAAAATAAAAATATGTATTCATTTCAGGTCGAAGAGGATACAGAAAATGACATTCAACATAAAATAATGAAGGAAAGTGTGGTAAAAGTTCCACTTTGATTAAAGAAAGGAGTTTTGCTATAGGCTCCGAGAGCTCCACATGTTGAAGCCCCACGCTACAGTAGACCATAGTTTAATATCTGTATTAGACAAGGTAATAATGGTAGGCTGTGGATAAGTAAACATGCAGGTTGTGTTTAATAATAAAAATATTTCTATTTTACATGTTTTATTTTTATTCAATAATAGGGGTATTAGGTAGGTACATGTAAGCAGCTAGAAAGATAGTGTTAGAAATAGTTACTAGGTGTTAATAGTTAATAGGTTAGGTACTGCACATAAATCTTAATTAACATTACTTGATACTAGCAGAGACTAGTCTCTGCTAGTATCTGCAAATAATTTATGAAACTAACAATGTCCATTCAATAACTTGCTTGCTCTTGCTTCAGACTTGGCAACTTGGAGCCTCAAAAATTTCTTAGTCATTGCATCTCTATTTAATACATATACTCTGTAATAGTACTACATATATCCTTGACCTTAATCAATTTAAGGCTAGTACCAACTGATGATAGTTTGGGTTTCTTGCATTAATATTTGATGCCAGTTGTTGGTTGGTCCGCTGCACTGGTGTAGTCATGCCATCTTTCTAAAACAATATAATAAACTAATTAATATCTTTCTGTGGGGCTAGTGTACAAAATTTCCGATAACTTAAACTATATTGTTGTACAGTTATTATCAAATATACCAGAGCGACCAAGGTACTCAAAAATATCTTATCATGGACTTTATCACCGTGACAGGCGTTGTTCAGATATTTGTGACCATCTTGGGTGCTCCAATAAATCTGATACTGTATTGTAGTCAGAGATTTATTATAAACACTGCCATATGTATGTATATAGCATCAGTAATGCAGACATAAATGGGATTGGACATTTGGCATGTTTAAAACAAAAAAATCAACTATGCCCTGGCAAATCAGTTCACATGACAATTATATGTATAATAGCTCTAATAATTAGACCATTCTATATCCTTGTTATGTCTGAGGCTGGAATGGACACAAGCGCATTAAGCAGCAGCGGTGGGTGTCTCCATCAAAATTTAGATTTTAATTAATCTATCTCGGGTACCTAACCACATTTGCTCACAACACTAAGCCGAACTCCTACTATAAGATGGCTCTAGCCAGTCAGTTACTCTCCTTACAGAAATGAAAATCAAATATGTATCCTTACCCAAGTGTGCTGCACAATGTTTTCACTGTTAACAGATGTAACTTTTCCTTCTGTGTTGTTACAGTACAATATTTGATTTGGTAGCTCCGGGGTGATTCTAGCTTTTACATATCACCACCTCAGCATGCAAGTATGCTATGCCAATGGCCAATGGTCATGTTATGTCTATTGTAACATCATTTCAAGTACCTGTGATTCACAAAGAAAATAATGATTATAATTATGCAATAACTCTTCACATCTAAGATCACATCACATGCCTGTTACGGTTTTTGGAGTAGGTAAGTAATTTATGTAAACGTAGGACAACAGTTTAAGTAGCAGTTTCAAAATAATGACAAGGTTACTTATAGGTTATTATTTTGGATTTCCAGTTTAAATCATTACACATAAGTAGTAATAGATTAAAAGTTATAATTACCTTGCAGTTTTCGCTCCTTTCATCTTGGCAGGCATTGACATTGTTATTATTGGTGAAATAGGACGACATCATAAATGCATTATATTCGGCAAATTGTCCAGTTGCGTCTTTACAAATCCACTATCCGTCATTGTACCTGCGTTGTTGTAGCCTGCAGTATCTGGGTGACATAGTTGAGTTGAGGATAATGACATTAAATTGACAAGTTGACATCAGCTCAGCACAACTGAAACTGACTAGAGCAGAGCAGAGCGAGCGAGCGTTCGTTCAGATACTAAGCTGTAATCTACTTATTACAGTGTAGTAGTATCTAATCATCGGATTACTTAAAATCTACCATTTACCAAACACATTAAAAAGTATAGTATCATCTTACTTATGCAAACTAGGTTAGTTCTAAATAAAACTAGCTTGACGTATTTGTAAGGAACCAATGGAGGACATTTTATTTAGGAGCAAACTTATTGAAACCCAATGGAAACCCAGCATAATTCTTACCTCAAATTCGTCTTTAAGTGCCGATATTTGAATTATAACCGCAAAAAGCTGCTAAATCACCACAGAAACAATTTTTAATCAGTTTTCGTCTAAATACAGTGTCTACCACGAACAAAATATCAAATCTGTCAAGTATGTGACGTCACGAGTACGTTCGACCAATAGCGTTGCGTTTAGATTATTAGGTTTTTGCGCGAAATTTTTACACTTTTTAAGTATTATTTTAAGCAAATAAATGTTAACTAAATTAAAAGAATGTGTTTGTAGCATAATATTATGGCAATAACCATCGTAATAAAAAATATTTCGTTAAAATTTAAACTTCATGCATGTACCTAATTTACATATTTGTAAGAATGTTCCACTACAAATGTGTTACTTGTATATTTTGTGGTACGCACACTTGTATAATTACAAACTTGTAACTTGACACTTGTAAAATTGTAATTGTAAGTTTTGTGGGATAGGCCATTGGATATGTTTTTTCCGTAGCCCTCTAGTTAGTTACACACCGTCGCTGGTCTTGCCGTATCCGGAGGCGACGGCACTGACGCCGGCAAAGTCCCGGTTGGCGTCCGCCAACACCGGCAGCGGGACCGGCTGAATGTTATCTGTAATTGAATGCAGTTTTTAGATTAATTAACTTTTAAACGAACGATAATTTGACCAAGTGGTATGTATCCCCAACAGCAAAAGGCGCAGCCAGTTTGGTGTATGTTGTCATTAGTATCGTCGCACGAGTCATTTTTGATCATTCAACTACCTACCCCGTAATATTTGATTAATAATTAAAGCGAATACCTACTTTATAACGTTCCAAAGGTTTTAAAACAACTAAATAATCTATAAAACTCTTGGAGAATCTCATAATCCGAACAGCTTCACAGGACAGTATATTAAATTAATGTACCCAAAGCTTTTCTGTTTTCACATAGTCCAAGCCCGCAAATGTTTCTCGAGTAACAGACAAATTCTTATGTGACCATTAGTAGGCATTATCTCGTTGCAATAAGGTGGAAATTGGAAAGTTAATTTTGTTTATAGTGAGTACAGCTGGTTAAATATCGTGTTAGTTGGTAATTTACGAGCACAAACAAAACGGCGTTCACATTTGTGTAGCTGACTGTTATTGTATGTTTGTTTGTTAATTGCAGTTGCAAATTTATTCATGTTAATAGTTTTGTTAGAAAAATACACGGTGAATGATATACGTACGTGTTTAACAAAATTGCATTTAATCTACTTATGTAAAATATTATTCAGATTTAGATTTTATTTGCTAAAGGTAGACGTATAGTTTTTGGCTATTCAATAGATCAATGAATTTTACATAATTGTTTAAAGAATCGTAGGCGTATTTTAAACATATTTATCTTTAGAAGTTGATAGTAAAAAGACAATTTTAAGATTCAACAAATAGAAAATTAACATTTTCCTATTTGTTATATTAACATTTTTAATATTATTAGTAGATGAAATAAAACAATTAAAAACGGATTTTATCGCGTGTATTGAGTTTAAATTACATCCCGACGTTTCAAACACTTTACAGCGTTCGTGGTCAACGGGTCGACTCTCGACCAGTCGACCCGTTGACCACGAACGCTGTAAAGTGTTTGAAACGTCGGGATGTAATTTAAACTCAATACACGCGATAAAATCCGTTTTTAATTGTTTTATTTCATGAATAACTATCGCGGCAACCGAAGACAATATTATTATTAGTAGATATTTACTGAATATAATGGAAAGAAAACACTTAAATTTATATTATAAATGTAACAGTAAACACAGTTTCCTTAAAGTATTTTCCCAAATTACGAGGAAACACTCCAAGCAAAAACAATCTACACAATGAAAATGGCTCAATTTCGTCAAAGCTATTTGTTCCATAATAATTATAAATTCCGGAACACTGACAGGATTATTCGGAAATTGTCTTTGAATATGAACATATTTTGAATATCCGAAATAGATTTACCCGCTTATTTATAAAACTGTTCCAAACCCCATTTAGGTAGTTAAATTATGTTCTAAGGATGTAATAAGGAAAATCGATTGAAACATGTTTAAGAACAAGCGTATATGAAACATATTTTAGTACAAGGTAGTACCTAAATAACTGTTTCTGATCGTAGCAACAAAGTACTAAGTAACCGCAAGTTATTAGGCACAGTGGCGAACATAATTGAAAGTTTAACCATAGGTGTTTTGACCTTTAGACCTGAATTCCCTAAATCTGCCTAGCTTGAATTTTAATTAAGCTTTGTATTTATAAGCGAATATTCTTAGCACTTCACTATTTGTCTAAGAGCTGGCCACGTCAGATATGACACAATTATGAGAGCAATGAAACCCATCTAGTAAGATTGCAATACTATCCTTATTGCTAGATCCGGGCATCTGGCAGCTTTTAATGGGTGGATGTCAGAGTGACAGACTAGCAAATTTTTTGAATTGAAAAAAAGTAATACCAAAATAGGTAAAAACGGTCGAAGTTATCTTATTTATAAAGGACGGGCCTATATTTTAACATTACAACAAAAAACATTGCGTAATATTTCGGAAACAGAAACAGTAGGCGACAAACTATGAACTACATTATTGGTAATTTTGGACTACTTTCCCCCATCAGAAACTTTTGATAATGATATTATCCTAATTATTTATATGATTTTTCATAATATTTCATCAAAACCAGAACTCTAGGATTTGCATTCTTAAAGTGGTTTGCATTCTTTGACCTCCACCACTTTACAGCTGCCAGATGTCCGGATCTAGAAATAAGCATAGTATAGCAAACTAACGAGAGGGGTTTCGTCGCTCTCATTATTGTGTCATATCTAACGTGGCTAGCTCTCCGTCTATATGAGGTACTTATTTACTTGTTGTATCATGGTTTACATCAGTGACATAAAAGTGCTAGGTAGTAAAAGTGACTTCTTGGAGTAATACACCGCGCTTCGCGGTACCAGAGTTTGTCCTAGCTTTTTGTAACGGATCATTTGAGCCTGGGATTTGCTTTGCAACCTAATCCCATGAGTCGTTATAGGTACTAGTTTTTACGAAAGCGACTGCCATCTGACCTTCCAACCAGAGGGGAAACTAGGCCTTATTGGGATTAGGTCCGGTTTCGTCACGATGTTTTCCTTCACCGAAAAGCGACTGGTAAATATTAAATGATATTTCGTACATAAATTCAGAAAAACTCAGTGTTACGAGCAGGGCTTTGAACCCGAGACCTCCGGTCGATTGAAAGTTGGACGTCATACTGCCAGGCTATTAGCGCTTCAAGCCCGTCAGCACGCATAACAATTGTAATTTAAATTTGATATACCATTGAGTTAACTTAAAAATGAATTCTTAAAGAAACCTATTCTTCTGTTCTTCAGAATAAGTCCGCAAGAACAAAATCGGGGCAAATTATTAATAAATCAGAGCGGAATGACGGAATGAATGTAAGTGGCCCTCAAACGCGGCCTGAATGTTAGCTTTGAACGACCGTCTACCGGGAATGGTTCCATTCCTCCTAGCGCTTATAGAAACCCCCTGTTAACCAATATGGGTTGACCTTGACCTTCATAATAGCTAGTTGCTATCGAAGGTCATGCTAAATTAAGTCGCATAAGGGAGCGACGAGAACACCATCTCTGGAATGCGCGCTTTGATGACGGAACTACAATTACTATAATAAGGACTTAACCACCACCCACACAGCTATAGTAGAATCTAACGGAATCTAAAAATAGTTTGGCTCTTGGCGGTTACTAATTCTGTAAATAATATTATGGTCTCACCGGAAAGAAAGCATGAAATTTGGTAAAGTCAAGTATTCAGAGCAATGACGCGTAGTTTCAGTGCCCGCGAGGCAACCGGATGGCTTGCGGTATTTAAGCTCCCTACGTATTGTGGAATCACCCTGTACAACTCGAACTGACCCATGTTGGACTTGGTTTTTCATCCTCCCCTCCCCCTCTCTTTTTTTCTACTCGTCGACTATAATGCTTGAATTGAGACTTTGTAGACCAAACTTTTATGGTCGCAAATTTTAGGATCATCGACTATGCTGAAATGGATTTTTATACAATGTTATACAACGGTCGGGGAAGAGGACCGTTCTCCTCCCCGACCGCCGGTATGATCCACCAGGAGATCGAAATTACTAAATTGTATAGATGGAGCAGGTCGTGTAAGGTATTTGTCGAATTTAATTCTTAGCGGTTTGTCTATTTTAAGCACTCGTAAATAAAGTATTGTATACAATAGTGACATAATTAAGCTTTTCAATCTCGTACCTTACTTAGGCCACTCAGCAAGCTTCGTGACCTAAACACGGTAGTCGACTAAAAGTCATTATGTCAGGATTGTATAAAATCCTATTACGGTTCACGCTGTTTTTTTGTTTGGTACATACTCTATGATTTGTCCAATGTAAAGTGAACCCTAGGTGGCTCAACAATTTAAGTCCATCTAGTCCAGTACGTAATAAATTGCCAGCAATAAATATTATATTCTACATGCAATTCCCTGCAATAGGCATGGTGAATTTTTTTCATATATGGTATCAATCGATTCGTTTTGTTGTGAGTATCAAATATCTATATGGGGCCAATTGCGTTAAACCAACACAAAAGTCAGAAATGAGACTTAAAGTCCGAGATTTGCATTTGTTTCTCAAAACGCTCCTAACAAAATGATGTGCAAAAGTGACGTCACGATCACATAGTCGCCCTGTTTAAAGTAGGGAAAATATATGAAATTGCTATTTTTACAGTGAAATGTTGCGTTTATGTATATGGTTGCTATACAATTTATTTTACAGTAAAATGTTAAAAATCAAATGGTAACATTGTTTTTTTTTAATTTCGCACATAAAAAATCGTAAATTTAAGACATTTTGCAGTTTGATATCTTTGAGCCATTTCAATAGAATTTATAAATGTTCACTTTAGTTGGATATATTGATCATTTTGCATCCTATCAACTAAATTTAATTGCATAATTCAACATGCCTATAGGCGACTTAGATGTATGGTAGTGGGCCTTAAAGTTTTTCAAATAACTACCTTGCACAAACTTTGACGAGAGATTTTCTACCACACAACACAATTCTACCTGTACTTACTATTAAAATTAACGCTAGCAATCTTCACCATGGCCACATCAAACAAAATATCGACAGGATTCCACGAAGCATGAACGGTTACGTCAGTCGAGTCTATCCTGGTCCCGCCCGAGAACAGCGTCAGAGAACCCAGGACTATGGTGAAGGTCCTGGCTTGGTTCTGGCCATCCCACCAGCAGTGGGCAGCTGTGAGGACCCTGGTGTTGGAGAGGAGGGAACCTCCACATACTGAAGTCCAGCCTGAGGTTAAAGTTACTACGATACCGGCCTGAAAATAAATGAAAAGTATTCTTATAATTACATAATCGTAGACTGAAAATGGGTCATGTTTTATGACAGTTTATATACGAAGTGATCAGTTTTAATTGTCCTTGGCTAAACCATCGTGATTATAATGAAACTTACAAAGGTTAGAAAATATTTTGGTGTGACATTTTGTTATTTGGTGTTCTATCGGATGGTACGAGTATACTGCCATTTCGCCTAATTTTATTTCCCAAACAACTTTTAGTTACCATATCAACCTTTAGTTACCATATCAACCATTAGTTACCATATCAACCTTTAGTTACCATATCAACCTTTACTAAATGAATTATATTATGATTATGATAATTATATTATGATTTCGCGTAGTTTTATTTGGGCTAATTTTGGTAGGTTAGTATGCCAAATAAAAATAAGCGAAAAATAGGAATGCGAAATGATATTATGTCATCTTTCTGATGATTCTGCCAAATGAAACTATGAAAAAAAAAGTTTGGGATGTGATAATTTGTCATACTTACAATTTTTCGGCCACATATTAGTAAACCCTATCGGATATATTTTGTTTACAAACCTAAAATATTAAACATTTTCCGACCCAAACAATTTTTCGCATGTCTATACAATGTTTTAAGGTGTAAGTATCATTTTTGCATGTAAAAAAAATCTTATTATTTATACTTTACCCAAATTTTACTGATATAGTGTTGGTGGTTTCCGGCTCAAATCCTGGTAAGGGTATTTCTTTGTGTGTTAATCACAGACATTTGTTAACTTTTTGATGGGTCTAAGGAACGGTATGAATCATTTAATATTTTGAGTGGTACAACTTAGTTGCCGCAAGTTGAATTCAATTCTTCTGGACACTTTACAGAATTGAAAAGTAGATTCTTGTTCGGTTTAAAGTTACTCCGGAACTAAGTTTCAAATACGTTCGAAACTTTTAGTAGTTTCAGTTGCTGAATGTATCTTATGTATCGTGGGTACGCTTATTACCAGCGACAATGAAGCGTGACAAACTGAATATGTTGCTACCGCAGGTAATGTAGCTCATAAACCTAGCGTTTTTTTACACAGCTCAACATTCTGAATATTTGTACCAGGAGCTAAAAGTTATTAAGGACACACACATAGTGATGGGCACGTTTCCGGAAGTTTCCGCCCTTTGTATGGGGAGTATTTCCATTTGGTAATATTATACTAAACGAGGAAACATTCAGAAACTTGCCCATCACTACACACGCATTACGCGTTTTTTATGACTCACAGCAAATAAATATATATTTACCTTATATGGATATGCATCAGCAGTTCCTGTCTGCGAGCCGCCTACAATCCTTCCCACCATACTTTCGGATCGTAATATGGCTTCTGCCTTCGGTACGCCTACTCTGGCATGATACCCAAAAGCGTTCAATTCTGCCAACTGGCCCGACACTGTACTGGCCCGGTACTGGCTTGACAGACAAAGTATTAAGAAACAAATGAAGAGCATGTTTAGAATTGAAAACAGGCCAGCGTGGAATCATAAAGCGTATTTATTTAAAGTAATTGTTCGATGTTTAAAAACGTTTTATATAGAAAACAGGACATTTAAAATTATACCTCTGCCTTTAAGGTATACGAATGTTTTTCGTTTAACTATATAATTATAATTTTAATGACTTTTATCAGTTAATCTATAGATATATATCTTATCAAATGATAAAAGTTCATTGTTGAATATCAAGATATCAATAATTTGATGTTATCTTCATTATTACAAGTACACATCATTTCCATCTATTTAATTTACTATGTCATTGTTCTTAAATGACATTGTAAATATTTCATCAGTTACAACTTTTAACATAAGGAGGTTATCACACTGGTGCGGTTTCCGCACGCGACGACGGTGTGCGAGCGAGATAGCGCCTTGCAAGTGTACAGCGCTCTCTCTTTCACTGGAGCGAGACGCGGCGTCAGTGTGAGATCCGCCTTCTAAATACTCGTTATTAAATTACTGGATGTAATAAATATCTAAAATGCAAATTATATTTTAAATTGTCATTGTACTCTTTGTAATACAAATTATGAATACGACTTGCCTTCACGTTTTAAAAGTCTCCGTATGCTTTGTTTACAGAGTTAGCGAGACTTTATCGTGTACGGCTCTCAGCAGTACACGGCACTCTAATTATAATAACTGGGTACTAACAACGTTAGTTAATATATTGTTTATGTATGTGCTTGTGTTGTGGGTACTACACGACCATATAAATATATATATATATATATATGTACCTAATAGATAGATATAGATCAATACTTATATCCATAGATAACATTTCTCTTCTGATGCCCAAATGCTACTTCGCCCTGTCAAGTATATACTTAAGATTATGAGTTAGGTAACGTGGATAGACTGTTGAAATCTAGAACCCATTTTATGCATCCTTAACAGGGTTTAGCAGTAAGATAACAAATATTAAACATTTATTTAAAAAAACATGAACAAGAGCTATGTATAAATCACTTTTACTTAGGGCGAGTCTGAATAGGTACTTATTGTAAAACATCAAAAGGGCTGCTTAAAATAAGGTGCGAAATTAATATGATAAAATTGATAAATGATGCAGACGTTGCTACATCATCTTAACTGTTGATTATATTTAAAAAAATGAAAAATCAAGGTTTTTAGTTAAGTATTATGTTGTACCTACTAACACTAGTATATAAGTCTGTAACTAACACCTTATGGATATTAGTCCGAAATAAAAATTATATTATTATTATTTAATATGAACCAGTATTAAACGAATATTATTTACAAAATTTAAACTTTACAAAAATTTACACAAACAGCTCGCTCCCAATCGCTCCCGGCACGAAGGTGCCCATAACACTTGCGGCATTACCACGTTGGATTATTATGGACAGCTTTTGTACCAGGAACGACTCGGAGCGAGGGTCCTCGCCCTTTTGCCGGAATCGACGACCCAATTCGCGAATGAAACGTTTTGAGTCATCCCCCCAGCAGCCCACGGTTTCCACTGCGAAGGGGACGAAGATGTAGTCTGACCCTAACGGAGCGTATTTTTGCCGCTTTAAGGCCGCTTGTGTCTCAGCCGCTGCTCCGGCCGCGCGTGAGGGACGGCTGAAGTGAGAGGCGGCGAAGGTGCTGACACATGTAGCATCCCACACCAAACACCGCCCCCTCTCCCATGGCACTAATGTCAAGCCGTCAGGCCTTTTGCCATCCGTGCGGCTAAGACCTGGCGGCTCAATGGCCTTCCCCCGAAAATCGTCAAATCCTGAGGGGCTTGTGTCACGAGTCCAAACAGCGAATTGCCGAATTTCGGGAGAACTCTTTTAGGGATCTGATGGGGGAGATAAAGCCTAGTCACCAGGCTTACTGGAAACTAGCTAGATCTTTCAAATCAGATACCGTCTGGACTATCCCCCCTTTGGAACGCCCCGGCAGTCCAACCCGCGCACTCGAGGACGACGAGAAAGCAGAATGTCTCGCCAATAGTTTAGAGTCTCAATGTTCGCCCAGCCTCCTGCCTGCCGATAAAGCCCTGGAATGTAGGTATAGGTATAAGTAATATAATCTGTTATTGTAGTAGGTACATATAAGGAGAGGCATGTAATATGACTCTCCTCCATATTAGGTTAGGAATGTAGCCATATACGGAGAGTCATCGGAGACTCATGTAAGATGACTCTCCTCTATATAAGGAATGGAGGTCAAACCATATGACACCTTCCACGTGTAGCCATCCCCACTTAAACACGTGTAACCTAGATTCATAAGTTTATATATACCTAGTTTAATGAATAAATAGTTCAGTTGTACTCGTGAGTCCGGTGTTTCACTACTGTCCCTGGTCCCATCCTTACATGGCGACCCTGCCAGTGCCGTATTAGGAACACATTCTTTCATCTCGGGTATCCGGCCGCCGCTGCCGAATATGGCAGGATGGGTGTAAAGTGACTAGTGAAATAATAGAACCCCGCCAGCCTACAACATGGGGAATCAAGGCAATGTTGTACCCAAACAACCAGCGGAAGGACGTATTTATACGCAAATCGGAAAAACTAACCAGATCGACGTCGACACCGGTATTACCATAGAAGTTTCGCGCATCGGGATTTACCTTTGTGTCGTAACAGTTGCAGCTCTGGTAATCATCATCGTGGTCTGCCTAAGGTATTTCAACGCCTGTTTAAACAAAAGAATTGAGCGACGGGCCCAAAGCGAGCTGATCAAGGGCAGGATTTTGCAAGTTTAACTATGGAAAGATACATTCGGGAGATATTTAGTCATCTGATACTATACTGTCAAGCAAGGGAGATGCAGTTTGTGGAACCCCGGGTGGAAATACATGAAAATAGAGAAGTCGTGAGGGCATGCATCGAGGGGAGAAGCGGGCACTATCTGCTCTGCCCCGGCAAGCTGTCCAAGGAAAATTTTGTGCGTGTCTCTAATGAATTAGACGTGGACTTTACGGACGGTACAAAAGCAGTAGCTGTGATTAAACTGGTGTACGCGGGAAAGGAACTTTGGATCTACGACATTCAGTGGGAGCGTGACTGTGTGTTCGCGAAGTGGTGAAAAAAAAAAACATTATGACTTAAGACTTTGTGAAGTGAGTGGTAGATAGTGGTTCCCGTAAGTTCTAGAACAAACTGTAAGTACATCCATAATTAATTGCACTGTGTAGCGCAAAAGTATGTTCAGATTGAAGCAAATTAATGGCTAATGTACTAGAGAAATTAGTTCAACAAATAACGGAAATTAGAGTTTATTTGATAAAATTAGGCCCTAGTAGACGTAAAGGTCAAATATTAAATAAAAAGCAAGCAGAGGCCGAAGAGTTGCATACACAATTTGTCAGTTTTAAAGAAAAATTAAGCGAACAAGTAAAATTAGGTACTGTAGATGTAAGCACAGAATGAATAAACCAATTAAGCGTAAATTTTCTCAAAATATACGAAGAGATAAAAGAGTTGTGTAAAGAAAAATAAATCATGGCGACATTTAATTTAAAAACAGCATTAAGCTTGATGCCAGTTATGGACGGAGATGAAAAGGTGACCAGACAGTTGATAGACAACATAGAATATTACGAATCAACTCTCTCGTCACCTGACTGTAAGAAAAGCTTGATTAATTTTGTGCTGAAAAGCAGGCTTTCGCAATTAGCTAAGCTAAAATTAGACGAAAAATACTCAAATGTAGAGGGATTACTAAGCGACATGAGGTGTAAATTACTGCCGCAAAAAGCTGCGACGACAATACAAGCAAAATTACAGCAGCTACGGCAAGATAACTTGACCGTTGCAGATTTTGGACAGGAATTGACGCAATTATTCGTAGAACTGACGAATACGCAGGCCAGTGGCAATAGTAAGAATTATGATGTTTTGAAGCCGCTTAATGAAAAGATGGCCATAAAAAGATTCGCTGACGGACTGCGGAATCGTCGCACAGGCACTATTATAGCCGCCAGAGACTTTTCATCATTGAAAGACGCGATACAAGCCGCTCTGGATGAGGAAATTGCAACAACCCCAGGAACAGGCATCGTCGGTACGTATCACAGGTCACATTACAATAATGCATATAATCATGCAAGAGGGGGTAGTCAGGTAAGAAAAGGTTACAGGGGAAATTATGCACGGACATGGTCAAATCAAAACTACCGCGGCAACACTAGCAGGTATGGTAATTACAGTCACCAATCACATAATGTTTATCGACCTCAGCGAGGTGCTAGCAGAGGATTCCGAGGTAACGTAGGTTTCAATCAACGGAGAGGCACAAGTCGTAATGGCTACAACAACCATTCGAGCGGAGATCGCAACCGACAGAGTTTAAACATTATTAGAGAAGAAGCGGAAACTGTAGAGAATCAAAATAATGATAACAATCAGTTTTTTCGTGATTAATAATCACATATTTTCGGGTGGTCGTTCCATATCAGCGCAATTGAAAACAAATGGTGAATTATGTCCATGGTTACTTGATTCAGGCGCGACTTTATCTGCAGTTAAATATAGTTATGTAAAACAACGGAATATACCAATAATACATGATAGAACAAATATAGCAGGAGTTGGAGGAGTTGTTCGCTCCATGGGTTACGTACGGCTAAATTTTAAAATAGGATGCGAATTAATACAACATAAAATCCATGTTTTTAAATCATTACCTTGCATAACAACGGGGATAATAGGAGATGATTTCTTCAGGAAATATAAAGCCAATTTAGATTATGAAACTAACACTTTTTCGCTTACAGTAAATGGAAATCGGTTAAAAATAAACTTCGAAAATAAAGGAGACAGTCGGACTACTTATAGTATATCACCCCGATCAGAGGCAATTCATTATGTAAATACATTGATGACAGAAGATAGTGTGGTTTGTGCAAAAGAAATAGGCGAAGGAGTATTTATAGCAAGTGCTATTGTAACACCAATAGATGGCAAGATACCAGTAAAAGTATTAAACACCACAGAGAAAGAAATTGAACTAAATGACATAAACCCAGATGTATGTAAATTGACCGATTATCATAGTTGTGACTTTGGACGTGAAAACATAAATTCGGATAGGGTAGCAAGATTATTGTCACAGTTACAATTAAAACACTTAAATATACAAGAACAAACAGAGATAGAGAAGCTATGTGCCAAGTACGCTGATATTTTTCAACTGCCAGGAGACAAATTGACAGTTACAAACCTTTATAAACAAAATATTCAGTTAAAGCCTAATGTTGGTCCATGTTTTGTGAAAAATTACAGATTGCCGCATTCACAAAAGAAAGAAGTAGACAAACAAATAAACGAAATGTTAGATAGTGGAGTAATAGAACCAGCAAAAAGTGAATGGTCTAGTCCATTGCTATTAGTTCCGAAGAAGGTAGATGCAACAGGGAAAAAGAAATAGCGACTTGTTATAGACTATAGGAAATTGAATGAAAGGGTGCAAGACGACAAGTTCCCATTACCAAATATAACCGAGATATTAGACTCGTTGTCAGGATCTATTTATTTCAGTCACCTAGATTTATTTTCGGGATATTATCAACAAGAATTAGAACCAGAGGCTAGGAAATACACAGCCTTCAATTCAGGGCAATTTCAAATGACTCGCTTGCCGATGGGACTAAAAATAAGCCCAAGCGCATTTAGCAGGATGTTATCATCCTGCTAAATGCGCTTGTCAGCTATGTCAGGACTCACATACGAAAAATGTTTTGTTTACTTGGATGACATCGTAGTTTTTGGTAGAAATCTTGACATACACAATAAGAATTTAATCAAAGTATTCGAAAGATTGCGAACTGTAAACCTTAAACTTAATCCTTTGAAGTGTGATTTTTTGAAAAAAGAAATATTATATCTCGGGCATGTGGTATCAGCAGAAGGTATTTCACCAGATCCAGACGAGATAAAAGCAATTAAAAATTATCCAACCCCAATGAATGGAACAGAAACTAAAAGCTTCGTAGCTTTAGCCAACTATTATAGAAAATTCATTCCTCATTTCGCAGATAAGGCATATTATTTAAACAATTTGAGCAAAAAGAATGTAAAATTTGTATGGGATGAAAACTGTCAAAAGTCGTTCATACAGTTAAAAGAAGCAATAACCACACCACCAATACTACAATACCCAGATTTCAATACAAGCAATGAGTTTATTTTAACCACAGATGCATATAACTATGCCATAGGAGCAGTACTTTCAAACAGTGATGGAAAACCCGTAGCATTTGCAAGTAGGAGTTTAAACAAAGCCGAAAAGAACTATGCAGTGATAGAGAAAGAACTATTAGCTATTGTCTGGGCAACTAGGTATTTCAGACCATATTTATATGGGCGACATTTTATCATACGAACCGATCATAAACCATTAATATATCTATTTAATATGAAAGACCCAACAAGTCGATTAACGAAATTTAGACTAGCAATAGAGGAATATGACTTCACAGTGGAATATTTAAAAGGGAAAGACAACTCGGTAGCGGACGCGTTATCGAGGATAAAGGTCACATCAGACGAATTAAAAGAAATGACAAACAATATGTACGTCATGACTAGGTCAAAGAGGAGAAAAGAGTTAGGAAATAGCAGTCCAACAGACTCAACTGCCATTCGGTCTGATCAACCGAGAGCAGTAGAAGTTAATACGAAAATAAAAGACAGTGTAGAATTAAAATTTATGCAAACAACTGAGCTCAGTAAGATAAATAAAATGAAGATAAATGAGATAGAGGAATCTAAGTCAATGATATATGTGAAAAGCAACAAAATAATGTATATAAAACCATACTTCCCAGGGCAAATGACGCGAGCCGCCTTTGTCGAGGAACTTGGTATAAAATGTAAAGAATGGAACATAAATGAATTATTAATTGTAAAAAATAAAAATAATGAAATATTTGTTGAAAAGCTAGCACATACAATAAAGAATATGAAGGGATGGACCGGTCCACGTTTATGTATATTGAAAGATTTAATCAGAATAGATGATAAGTACGAAAGAAAAGTAGTACTAAATGATTTTCATATATTACCAACAAGTGGCCGGTGTAAGAAAAATGTATGATAATATAAAAAAACGGTATTTTTGGATAGGTCTAGAGAATGATATTAAGAATTACGTTAGGAAATGCGATAAATGTCAAAAGGAAAAATATTCTGTTCACACAAAAGAACCAATGACAATAACAACAACAGCTGACACTGCATTACAAAAAATATTTATGGACATTGTGGGACCATTAAGTAGGGATGATGACAATTACTCTTATATATTAACTATACAATGTGAGTTAACAAAATACATTGAAGCTTACCCGCTAGTTACAAAGTCAACGAAGGAAGTTGCAGAGGTCTTTGTAAATAATTTCATTTTACGTTATGGTATCCCAAGCATCATCGCTACAGACAAGGGGACGGAATTCACCTCAGAACTTTTTCAACAGGTATGTAAATTACTCCATATAGAAAAACTTACATCAACAGCATATCACCACCAGAGTATTGGCGCATTGGAGAATACACATAAGGGGCTGGGCGCGTTTCTACGTATTCAAACAGACAACCACTCTGAACACTGGAGTAAGTGGATACCATATTGGTGCTTTGCGTACAATACATCTTTCCATTCGGAAACAAAATTTACACCGTTCGAGTTAGTGTTCGGAAAAGTATGCAGCCTTCCCAGTAATTTAACCTCTCATGTCGATCCCTTGTATAATGCTGACAGTTACCCATTAGAACTAAAATATAGACTTCAAACTTCACAAAAAGAAGCGAAAGAGAACTTGTTGAAAACCAAAACGATAAGAAAAATCAAATATGACATGACTGTAAACCCAGTGATATATAAACCAAATGACAAAATATTAGTTAGAAATGAAAACAGAAGTAAATTTTCAAGTGTATTTTCGGGACCATATTTAGTTGTAAGAGATGTATGTCCAAATGTAGAGATTTTTGATAATGGTAAAATAAAACTTATTCATAAAAATAGAACTAAGAGATATAATGATTAAATGTAGCAATATAAAAGAAAAAGAAAAAATATATTTAATAATATATTTTTCCTTTTCCAAAAGGAGGGAGATGGAATGTAGGTATAGGTATAAGTAATATAATCTGTTATTGTAGTAGGTACATATAAGGAGAGGCATGTAATATGACTCTCCTCCATATTTGGTTAGGAATGTAGCCATATACGGAGAGTCATCGGAGACTCATGTAAGATGACTCTCCTCTATATAAGGAATGGAGGTCAAACCATATGACACCTTCCACGTGTAGCCATCCCCACTTAAACACGTGTAACCTAGATTCATAAGTTTATATATACCTAGTTTAATGAATAAATAGTTCAGTTGTACTCGTGAGTCCGGTGTTTCACTACTGTCCCTGGTCCCATCCTTACAGCCCATGTCGAGAGGGTAAATTCTGAGGTGGACAGGAGATCGCGTCTCCCCGTAACTTCACCTCTCGTACCGGTGTCGGTTAAGGAAGTCCACGATCGAGTAAGGTATCTTCGAGTAAGGAAGTCCCCGGGTTCAGATGGCATCTCCAACCGCATGCTGAGACTTCTGCCCGAACATCTCTTACTCATTCTGGTCGGCATCTTCAATGCCGCCCTGTCCAATAGTCACTTTCCAGCCGCGTGGAAACGTGCCACGGTCATCGGAATAGCGAAGCCCGGCAAACCCCGGGCCTCGCCAGCCTCTTACAGGCCCATCAGCTTACTCAGCTCGCTTGCTAAGCTGTATGAGCGAATCATCCTCGCTCGGATTCTCAGGTTCACGACTGAGAATTCAATTATCACGGACGAGCAGTTCGGCTTTCGTGCCGGACACTCGTGCGTCCAACAGGTGCACCGCATCACGGAGCACGTGCTGGACGGCTTCTTGCGTCGAACAGGGTTGAAGACGGGAGCGATCTTTCTTGACGTGGCGAAAGCCTTCGACAAGGTCTGGCATAACGGGTTGATATACAAGTTATATCAGATCGGTATGCCGGACAGACTCGTACTCATAATACGAGATTTCCTTACGGACAGAAGCTTTTGCTACCGACTGGAGGGAACGCTTTCACCTCCACATCCTATTAGGGCAGGAGTCCCGCAAGGCTCCGTTCTCTCGCCTACACTCTATTCGTTGTTCACGAACGATATTCCTAGGTGGCGACGCGGGTGGCGTGTCGAACTAGGGTTGTTCGCGGACGACACCGCGCTCTTTACGACGCACAATCGCTACATTCTTGTTCGGAAATACCTCCAAGAGGCAATCAATGGCTTAGGTCAATGGTTTCGTCTTTGGCGTATTGAAGTCAATCCGGACAAGAGCGCAGCGATTATCTTCCACCCTACTGCCATAGGTCCGACAGGCAGGAAGGTGGCTCCGGTCCGGCTTTTTGACCAGCCCATTCCGTGGGTTAACGAGGTCAAATATCTAGGCGTCACTCTCGACCGTCGTATGACTTTCAAAAGCCACATCCGTAGGGTACGCAACAGAGCGCTGTTCGTATTAGGAAGGCTAGGGCCGATGATTAACAAGTTTAGTAAAATGTCACTTAGAAATAAGCTGACACTCTACAAGACTTGTGTTCGTCCAATCATGGCATACTCAAGTGTGGTTTTTACCCACGTGGGTATGTCAAGTCTCGAGCCGCTTCAGGTCGTTCAGAATCGTTTCCTTCGTAGGGCGACTGGTGCCCCGTGGTACCAGACGACCCTCAGTTTGCACCATGACGCGGGGCTTGACTCCCTTTATGGTTTCTTTAAGCAGACTGCCCGGCGTTATTTTGACAACGCTCCGCACAGTAGTAATCCATTAGTTAGGAAGGCTGCGAACTACATTCCCAACCCTCCCCCCCTCGGACTCTTAACACGGAAGTCACTGATTAGGGGCCGCTCGGTTCGGCGGCCTAGACACTACGTCACGGACCAGGACGACGCACTCACAGCGGCCATTCATGAGAAATGGAACGCTGTGCGTGCGCCCTCCCCCACATGTACACTGCGGCGCCCCCGCCGGCGGGGACGCCCACCTCGGAACAGTCGCGACCACATCGACACGTTCAGTCCCTTATCCACCCGGTACCGCCGCATACCGGATAGAGTCACCCCGACAGTCGTCGGGCCTAGCTGAGTTTCTTGCTGGAGTCTTCTCAGCTAGGCTAGGAGTAGCGAACCAGCGACAAAACCCCCATTAGCTCGATCCCCCCCCACTCACCCAGATCAGGTTGAACTCGCTTCAACTGATCTCGCTGGAAGCGCAAGCTCGGTAGGAGCATTCCAGCGTAGCAAACTCGTCACGTTAGGTCGCGGAAGGGTCCTGGATTTTCCCCCGGCAACCATCCCACCAAACAGTCCGCCCGCTTTAGCGCTCCAGAAGCATAAAGCCCAAGTCAGGCTCAAAAAAAAAAAAGAAAAAAAGCATCGAAGGCACACCAGCCGACCTAAGCGCCCTCTGTATAGTGTCGTTGAGGGCATGGTGACGTGGATGCCTGCCAGTGCATCGGCGGCAACTCAGTGCGTGATGGCCGTCAGCCCCCACCATGGCTCCGCAAATGCATTTGTGAGGTTGGCATACCTCGCAGCCCAGGCGGAGAGCCACGGCCACGCGCAGTCAGCTGCCGTCGAGCAAAGTGCCCAATTGAGGTGAAGGTAGCGCGTGCAGCCATGCCCCCGATTCTGACCGCGTTACTGCCAGGAGCCTTGCACGGTTCACTCCTACTGCGTTTGCAATAAGGCCTTCTACTGTAGCTTTGGAACCTGTGTCATCCCACGTGCGCTGGACTTGTGGGTTCTCCGGTAAAGACGTTCCAGGATTGAGAGCCGACCATGCATTCAAGGCGCCGGCCATATAAGGTATGCTCGCCCTGTCGCCATTTACATATAAAATTTTAGCAACAAGGTCTGCTACCCCATGGGCCGACGCCAAAAAGGCTGGTAGGCTCACGTCCCTTACACGCCGCACGCCGAGTCCTCCATGGCGGACCGGCAGGGCCGCTTGGGTCCACTGGTAATCGTTTAAAGAAACGTTGACTACGGACTCTAATATAGACTTAAGAGCCGTGTCAAAACAACTGATGTCATTGGGGAATAACCACACCGGGGCCGTGCGTAGCAGGTAGGTTACTTTTGGCACAGCGAAACACTTTTGCAATAGAACCAGAGCTACGTGCGGGTTGAGATCTTTGAGTCGATCGCCGCCAAGCAGAAGCAGGTCTTTGCGCCTTAGCAAAGCCTCAGGAACTGCTGAAGGAAATATTGGCGCACCGAGTAAATTGAAAGAGTTGATGTTAAGTTCCCTCAGGCCAGGCAATAATGATGAGAAGGAAGTGAAAATGGCATTCGACCCAGGCTCACAGGAGAAAAACTCACATTTGGCGGTATTTACCTCACCTTACCTCTGGCGGTAACAACATAAGCAGATCTTGCTCTACCTCTTCCGGTTTGCCCCCAATGGTACCATCGTCGAGGTACCAGATGTTAAGCGGGGACATGAGCTCGGCGATTACCTTTTGGATGGAGAGGCTGAAGATTAAGGGGCCAAGTGGATCTCCCTGTTGAGCACCCACCTGAGACATAATAGGGTTGGTATCGTAGTCGTAGAAGAGGTTTGAGGGAAGGTGATAGACTTGGTAAAGGAATGGATAGAGTGTTGGAACTTTTTCCTTAACTTCGCTTAATAAAGTGTCCCTTTCAACAGAGTTAAAAGCATTTTTTAGGTCAAGCTTCACTACCACGCTACCTGCAGTTTTTGGGTCCATGACGAAAGTTCGTAAGGCGTTTATTGCCGCTTCACATCCTAGACGAGTCCCGAAACCTAGTTGAGTTGGCTGAAGGTAGGAAGCCATCTCCTGTCTTACCGCGTGGCACCCAAGCTTTGCGACAAGGCGACGGAAAGTACTCCCTACGGCTATCGGTCTAACACCTCCCTCCTTTTTTCTTAGCGCGCAAAGAGTAGCTCCGTACAAATATGGACAAACCTCGGGATGTAAATTTCCACTTAGCAAAAAATTGCAAAGTTTAGTGAGGGCCTCCATTAGTCGCACACCGTTGTCTCCTGCCGCGCTAGATGTCAGCTCCTTTAAGTGGTCTGGGCGAATGCCATCTAACCCCTCTGCTGAACCACTATGAAAGGAGCTAACTGCCATTTTCACATCCTCTACTTTAACAGACAAAATTGGGCAGCTTTGTTCCGGCTCCACAGAGAAGTGAAGAGGACGAGATGGGCTCGGGTGTTTGGATTGCAGTGCTGCGAGAGTGTCCAGGCTTGAAGGTGCGACTGTGTCCTCGCTCATAAGTAAACGGACGACTCCTCGCAAGTCGCCCTTATGACCTGCCCTTATGAGTCGCCCTTGCCACCTGCGTCGGAGCGCTGGGATCTAGTATTATATTCTTTGGCTGGGACGCGCTGGGATGTCTACAGAGGCCTCAGGGCAGGAGAATTTGGCCACTAAGAATTCTTGCATCGTCCATATGACATATAAGTCGCATAAGATTAACTCATAACGGTTATTAACTCAAAACTCTTCCCAAAAATCACAATTTGGTGTGTTTATTGAACATTTATATTCATGTAAATGTATTTTTAAATACGAAATAAATTTTGCGTGGCAGCTGTCAAATTGCCAATTTTTTATTATTATTATTATTTGTTCGTTCTTTCCATATCTCGGGACCATGGGGTCCCGGACCTTTGGAAGGCATGCGTGGAGCCGAAGCCAACAGCGCATAGGCCTTTTTAAACGATATTATATAAAAGTGATGGATACACATTATTATCATATTTTGAAAAAAGTAATAAGACATTTTTATTCTAAGTGGGAAGGACATTATGGCATATACAATACAATGGCATGTACATTAATTTATTTATTTATTTTTACCATTTTGTAACCCTTGCCAAGGGGCATCTTTTGACACATCAATCATCTACGTAGCCCTAAACCTCACGAGACCAGGGCAATGTATCACTCTCGCTGAAATTGGAGGCCTTACTGAAGCGATCGAAAAAACATTTTCAATGTTAAAATTTAAAAATAAACCTACCTATAAAACCCCCATATACTCGTATATATGTAGAAGTAAGTATGTACTTAATTGTTTTTAAATTATTTTGTAATGAAGTGTCTCATAACATTAATTTGAGGAAAAATGTTCTCATGGTATAATAGCATAACGACCCAAAGATCCACGTGTACACTAAAAGCGAGGAAAAACACGCCACCGGCCCAAAAATATCACTGAACATAAAATTGGAGCTAAAATATTATGAAAATCGAGATGCTTAAGAAATTTCTTGCCAATTTTCTTATCTAAATAACCCTCAGAAAAGTTCCCAAGCAAGGATGGGCAGAACCGTTAAACGTGTGTGGCAAGGGCCTATCAGGTGGTATTCATATAGCATCCCGTTTAAAACCAGTTTAAAGTCGATCTCTGATGTAAGTATAGTTGTTATAGATTATAGGTAGAATTATATTGGTTAGAGAGTTCTTTAGAGCTTGGTGAGCTTAACAATAAAGGGTCTTTTGGGCCCGGAAGGGTCTACGACTATTCTATAGAACACCTACAGTATTTTCAGGTAAAATGCCTCATACACGACGACGATGACGGAAGAGTAAAAATTGCGAGATAACCCTTTTGAGGCGGGCTTAAGCGGGCAAAGTGATTCGATTACGAGTATTTGCGAGTCGGATTTTGTCAGGTGTCGTGTGGTGTTTGGCTTTGTTGTTATGCAATGTAAAACGTCCCATGGCTTCCATGTTATTGTGCCATGGCTTGATGATATACAGGATGTTTTTCTAGCCGTTAACCCATATTGTGTGAGGTGATTACTTATACTGATGAGGTAGATCATACTTAATAACTTTTATTAAGGGACTACCTTAATTTCGAAATAGAAAAAAATGTACTGCTTTATATATTTCGGCCGATTAGATGTAGACGTTTTCTACGAGAAAGTCAATGTTTTTTTAGGATTTCTGGTTTGGTCCCATAGAAAAAGTTGAAAAAACACATCTTATGATAATATATCACAGTTAGATAATAGGTATGTGTAACATTAGGTTGTAAAGAATAAGTACATATGTGTATTTTTGTTGCTACATTATCGCATTGGGTTTAACCTGTAATGATAATTGTATGTGTGTGAAAATAAATAAAATTAAATAAATATTATTTTTTATTATTGTAACTACAAGTACGGCTTCCGGAGCATGCATCCAGCGTTGCATCGACATTTATTTATTTATTTATCGTATGGCATTACAAGTCACTGGATTATAAAGTAAATAAGTTCTCAGCTTTTATTTTTGTTTGTATTATATTGTCATCGTTTACTAACCATATAATAAGTATAAATCATAGTATGTAAATAAATCATGTAGTACTAACAAAATATGGACCACGGTCTGCAATAAAAACTTTCAATTTCAATTATAATATACATATTAACAGAAGGAGATTACACTGAGGCATATAGTTGCATTCATTTAACTTTCCTACTAAGGTTCGTTACGCACTACGCTCGTAGTGGACTAAGAGCTGGCCACGTCAGATATGACACAATAATGAGAGCAACGAAACCTGTATAGTTAGATTGCAAAACTATCCTTTTTGCTAGATCCGGGCATCTGGCAGCTTTTAATGGGTGGAGGTTAGAGTGACAGCCTAGCAACAATTCAACTTCTCAATTATATATATACTATTTTGTGCTGGCATATATATATATATCTATATATATATATATATATATATATATATATATGTATATATGCCAGCACAAAATAGTAAAATTAATTTACACAATTTTATATTTTCTTACATTGTCTATATTATTATTATTTAGTAGGTACCAAATTATTCAGGTCAGCTACCATTTCCGACGAACTCATCAATGCTATAACAAGCCATATTTGTTAGTAGCGTTTTAAGTTTATTTTTAAACAAACTATCACTCTGTTTTTCCCATATTTCTGTTGGGAGTGAATTGTATAATTTGGCCCCTATGACACCGAGAGACTTCCGAGACTTGGCGAACTGACAAACTGTGAATTACATCATACGTCGTTTTGGACTACTTTCCCTCATCAGGAAGTTTTGGCAATGATATAATTTATTTATTTATATAATTTCTCATAATACTGCATCAAAAATACCGGATCTAGAAATAAGCATAGTATAGCAAACCAACGAAAGGGGTTTCGTCGCTCTCATTATTGTCATATCTGACGTGGCTAGCTCTCCGTCTATAGCCGATTGTAGCATTTTCCTCGTAAGTAGAGGTAAGCGCCTTCAAACAGAGCCCGCTAAGCGGGTTCCTAGCGCTCGTGTTACGGTATGGACACGGCGCCGGACGCGCCGCCGGTCGCCACTCGAGCGTCCACTCAGTTTGTGTACCTTAACACTTTCCGCACCAGAAACTCGCTAGGCGGGCTCTCTGTGTGTGGATTTCCGTTACAAAGTGGTATTTTGGTTTGGGGGCTGACATACAGACTATATTTGTTTTACAAAAGAGAGCCATTCACTTTCTGTATAACTTAAAGGCAGCTGCATCAGTTAGAGAACTATTTAAAAAATATAATATTTCAACTGTTGCTTCCCAATATATCTATGACAATATTATTTTTGTTGTATCTTTACAAGCAAATATTTCTTAAGAGCGTATGTATATTCTTATATAAATTCAAAACTTCATTAAAAAAAAATCTGACATCCACAGCTATAACACTAGAAATAAAAACAAGCTTGCTATCAGAAGTAGTCGTATCCGCAAAGCATATAAGTCATTTTTAGGTCAAGGTATTCACATTTACTATAACAAGTTACCCGTCGATGCCTTAAATTTATGATTCCCCGCTCTTAAGAAATATTTGAAAAAAACTTTAATGTTAAAAGGGCTATAACAGGGTCGAGGACTATATGACGGACAAAGATGCATGGCCCAAACCAGAAACTACTACAAAATCATCTAACATTTAGAGGACACAGTTCAGATAGGAAAGCATATCAAACGTTTTGTGAAGCAATCAGATTTGGATTATTATTATTATTTTATTTTATTTTAATGAAACAATACGTACATTGTATGTCTCTCAAGCTGTTTTGATGTATTCTTATAGAACTACGCATTATTGTGTATCTTTAAGATATAATATTACTGTATTACTGTTTTGAAAAAATGGGATCCCTTTGTTTCCCATAAACTTATTGTTTCGAATTTCGATAGTCAGAAATTGATATCCATATAATTTATGGGCATAAACATCAATAGTCATAATTATTGTAAAGCATAACGTTTCATAGTTCTAATAATAAAGATCTATAATATTAAACACTATAATCGCAAAAGGCATAAAATTGATGAGTATAACTTTCGAAGGTCTATCAATAATTATTCAGAAATATTTTAAGGCATATATTTTATTGGACTAATAGTCGTTAATCATATCGTTTTAATGTCATACCTTTGTTTCCCATAAACTTATTGTTTCGAATTTCGATAGTCATAAAATGATATCCATTATGATTTATGGACATAAACATCAAAAGTCATAATTTTTAAAACGAACTGTTGCCAGAAGTGGGTTAGGTTAGGTTAGAACTGCGATCCCCAAAAAAACGAACTGTTGCCAGAAGTGGGTTAGGTTAGGTTAGAACTGCGACCCCCAAGAAAACGAACTGTTGCCAGAAGTGGGTTTGGTTAGGTTAGAACCCCTGAGACCCATAGAGACCCTGAAAAAATAAGTCCCGCCGAGTTTCTTGCCGGTCATAATACTTCTCGGGTCAGGGTGGCGATTTTTGAGATTCGAGCGCTCAAATCTGACATTTTAAACTCTGAATAAAATGATGAAGTTATGTTTTAAAAATAACAGCGATAGGAATTTAAAATCACGATTATTCAAACTATTAATTTCATGCAAAAATAATGGCGACAAGCTCTTCTGTGCGATTATATCCTTGCTTAATTTCTTTGAATTCGAGCGCTCGAATGTCAAAAATCGGCCTCCAGAGGTGTAGGGTTAGAACCGGTGGTAGTTTTTTTTTCTCTGACGTTCATAAGTGCATTGTAATGTGCCTAAATTTAAGAATAAATATCTTTTATCTTTTACAAAAGCGGGAAAACGCTGGAATCGGCTACAAGCGTAGCGAATTGCGGTACGGATAGTGTTAATAATAATTGTGTGTTATCCCTACCGGCAAAGCTAGTATACTCGTTGAATTCTAATCGAGGTATGACGAGCGGGGAATATCTTCCTTTTTCACTATGCATGTATACAAATCTAACACAGAGATATTATAAATAAATAAAAAAAATATATTGGACAATCTTGCACAAATCCACCTAGTCCCACAGTAAGGTCGTTAAGACTTGTGTTGTGAGTACTAGACGACGATATATATAACTAGCTGTGCCCGCGGCTCCGCCCGCGTGGAATTCGGTCTTTGTCAGTAAGCGGCTAATTCACCCCTAATTTCTCTCCCTCCCCCTGGAGGCGGAACTTGAAGGTCTTGAAGTAAAGTTGATAGATGGATACGCTAGAGGACAGTAGTCCAGATAAAATATTTTACAATTACCACTAAATAAAACTACACTCCAAAATCAATAGTTTTTTTCGTCCTTATTAAAAATTTTGACTTGATTTAAACGACATAGAATAGTAGGTATATAGTTATCGGACGATACAGTACCACTTTTGTATTTATACGTCCTTGACTGTACCTATTCATATCATATCCATGGCAAATATCATCCAAATCGATCCTCCAGTCAAATCAGTCTAAGAATGAAAGGTTTACTAATGTTTCGGCGAAAATTATTTAGCAAATTCTTAACTCCCCAAACTACGTATCCCATATTTTTATTTGGGAAATTTTTTATTTCCCAACTCAACGTTTCGAAACTGATATCATTTCCCAACTAATGATTTGATAAATTATTGTTAGACAAATTATTACCTGGGGTTTTTTTTAAATGTCAATTATGTTTTCGTCAAATGTATTGAATTCATCAATACTATTGATTGGCATACCTTGATATCACAACATATTGAATGGCATTATGAAATTTAACCTAGTTTTTTAGAATGTAAGGTTCAAATTGCAGTATGATTTTATTGCATTAAGCGATGAATTTACCTACCTCTCTCTGGGGGCAGTTTCGTTTTTAGGGTCATAAAAAAAAAACCCTAACCTGCCTATCTCTGGGAGCAAATTCGTTTTTAGAGTCATAAAAAAAATAACTATCTCTGGGAGCAGTTTCGTTTTTAGGGTCATAAAAAAAACCCTAACCTATCTATCTCTGGGAGCAGTCTCGTTTTTAGAGTCATAAAAATAATAACCCTAACCTACCTATCTCTGGGAGCAGCTTCGTTTTTAGAGTCATAAAAAAAATAACCCTAACCTACCTATCTCTGGGAGCAGTTTCGGTTTTAGGGTTATAAAAAAAATAACCCTAAACTTCCTATCTCTGGGAGCAGGTATGGCTTTTGATGAATCGTTATTTAACTAAGCAAATCATTGGCTTCATAATTATTTGACAATATTTTATTTGCCTTAGCAAATCATTTGCTACACAATTATTTTATTTACCATATATATAAAATTTGACGTAGTAAAATTTAGCAATATAAAAATGTAGCGAAATAAAAAAAATACGAAGTAAAATATGGATGATGACACATGTTGAATTATGTAATAAAATTTAGTTAATAGGATGCAGAATTACCAATATATAAAAATAAAGTGAAAATTAAAAAAATGTATTGAAATGGTTCAAAGACACCATACTTCAAAATTTCAAAAGTTTTAAATTTTTTAAAGTACGAAATATAATAAAAACAATAATACCATTCGATTTTTAACATTTTACTGTTAAATTAATTGTATGGTAACCATATACATAAACGCAACATTTCACTGTAATATAGCAATTTCATAATTTTTCCATACTTCAAACAGCGACTATATGATCGTGACGTCACTTTTGCACGTCATTTTGTTAGGAGTGATTCGAGAAACAAATGCAAATCTCAGACTTTTAAGTCTAATTTCTGACTTTTGTGTTGCTTTAACGCAATTGGCCGCATATAGACATTTGATCCTCACTACAAAACGAATTGATTGATACCATACATGAAAAAAATTCACCATGCATATTATGCCAAAGATTGGTTTGCAAAATAAAACTTCGGCGAAAAGTTGGTTGCTAAATGAAATTTGACGAAACATAATTCAGCAAAAAGGCAGTACACTGAATGAAAAGGTAAGAACAGGCGCGGTTGCAGCCTAAAAATGGAGGGGGGGGGGGGGTAACTATGAAATTGGAGGGGGGTCACTATGCAGTTGCAGAAATATTTTTTTGAGGGGGTCAGTAATAAATTTTTCTAATTGACGTGTACGATTTGAGGGGGGGGGGGGGAGGTCATGTCCCATGTAACCCCCCCACCCCATCACCCCACCCTTACATAAAAATCCATACTTCATATCATAACCTAACAACTTATTAACGAAAATATACTAACAACGAACTTAGGTCTAATATTAGTTACAAGACTTAGAAGTAAGATAGGACAAAAAGGAGAATAGATATCAAAAACGTGAGGCTGAGTATTTACATGCACTGTGCGATGTGTGGCAATTAATTTATTGTCGTTTAAATTTTGTTGTACTATTATCCAATATTCATTTAAATTTGTTGAAATCCGTACCCCCACTTTCAGCGCCATCTGTTAGTTAAGCAGGGTACTCGTTAGTCTTAGGACATATTTGGAAAATAAGTTTGCACCTCCTTCCTAAGTAGCGCCATAAGATTCTGGTGCAAAATTAACTCAATCGAGTGCAGTGGCTACCCCCTTTTTAGGGGTTGAATTTTTATAGCTTACCTATACCTGGCCGGGGATTTTCTTGACAATTGGAATTAATAATCCTTAAGGGGTGACTTCTGGGATAACAATGAAAGAAAAACCGGCCAAGAGCATGTCGGGCCATGTTCAGTATAGGGTTCCGTAATTGCCGCCCTATTAAAAAACATCCGTTTATTAAGGGATATTTGTCGGCGCTTCCGTCATAAACTAATAATTGCGTAGTGGATTAATTGTTTGGCGTTGTAATTCTACTATCCGGCACTTACGTCCTATCACTATGCGTTTTTGACTGACAACTCAAAAACAGCTGAACCGATTTTATTCAATATAGTTTTTATTGAAAGTACCTTTCAGGCTTCACTTCAATTATTTTTAAAATTTTTTTGGACCTACGGTTCAAAAGTAAGATGGGGGGGGGGCGCCCTTTTTTGAAGATGAAACTATCCTTTGTCCTTTCTCGAGACCCATACTATCTCTATACCAAATTTCATCTAAATTAGTTCAGCGGTAAAAAAATCCTCATACCAACTTCCAACCCCCTTTTCACCCCCACAAGGGTTTGAAAACTATCCTATGACGTTTCTCGGGACTCAAATTATCTCCAAACTAATTTCTATCTAAATCGTTTCAGCGGTAAAAAATTCTCCAAACAAACTTTCACCCCCTTTTCACCCCCACCAGGGTTGATTTTTGGGATTAAAACTATCTATTATCCTTTCCCGGGACTTACACTATCTCTATACAAAATTTCATCAAAATCCGTTCAGCCGTTTTCACGTGATGCGCGGTCAAATAAACAGACAAACTGATAAACAGACAAACTGATAAACAGACAAACAGATAAACAGATAAACAGACAAAAATTCTAAAAATTGTTGGAACGTGTTCTGTTATCGATTCTAAGTATCCCCAGCCAATTTTTTTTCGATTATCTTCCATGTACAGACTTTCGACTCTCTTCAGCTTTACGAGTATTATATGTATGTATAGATAGAAGAAGATTATTATTAGATTGGCGGTCTATATGATTTACTGGTCTTCGATGATACTTATAAGAAAGGCGGTATCCCACGTTGAGCCATTTCACTTTTACGATAACCTATAACCGTGTCACATGCACTTACCTGACACGTTATATTAAATTTATTTTTCATTGTCTCTCCTTTTTTAATAAAGCTTGGCTCATGCGGCTTTATGGCGCGGTCTGTGTGAGGAACGTTATCACAGATCACCCATATTCAGATAGTGCATGCATTACCAGCCCAGAATACTCTTAAAGTTGGCTTTTGTACTATTTTATTATTATTATGATAAGATGACACATTAAACGCTATGTACTATAAAGTGTACACATACATAAATACGAATCACGATCATTATCATTAAAAGATAATTAATTTCCAAATAATCCTACATATATACATATATGTGGTTCATCAAATTTATATAATGTAAAAGTAACTGAGTGATTTGTAAGTTAAAAACACAACACGGCAAAAACATCACAGAAGAATCCTTATGCAAATGAGTATAAGGACCCTTCTGTGAAAGAAAACCACATATTAAAACATTTTTAAGCGGCGTCGTAGTAAATACTCATTATATTGTCTCAGACGGAACGGTAACCGTAGATACATTTAGTGTGAGAGGTTGTTTATTAGTTTATTAGCGTGGTGGTCGCCTAACCTCTCCTATAATTTATCTCCAAATTAAAAATAACCGTAGTGATATATGGCAGAGGTTAGTTGACCACCACACACTTATTCGAGCTTAGTTTAAGATAGTGGAGCTTTTATCGTCTGCCACCATAGCGGTCACGTTCTAACAAGTATGTAAGCGCGAAAGTGACACGTGATAGGCGATAAAATGGCAATCAAACTATCCGTTATGGTGCCCGTAAGTTGACGTTTATGTTTTTCAAACGGGATCTAGTAAAAGGTGATCTATGTTCGTTATTAAACTAGCTTCAACTGGGTGTTCTTTGTTTGATTCCTTTGTCTGGGACAATAAGAAGATAAATTAAACTACACACAGCACAAAGGTGGTAGCAGGAGTGAGATTGTATTTTCTTTAACACTTTCCGCACCAGGACGCTGAGGAGCCCCTCAGGAGAAATTCGCTAGACATACAGGATGTAAAAAATATACTCGTGATCCGTTTAAGGGCATAATTGGTATCGTATTGCGACTAATAAACAAATAGGAAAAAAAATGTTGGACGCGAAAAAAAAAATTTTTTTTCTATGGGAGCCGTCGTCCGAGCCGGTCAACCCTCCATACAAAAAAAATTTTTTTTTTTTCGTAAAAATTTTTTTTTCTAACGTTTCCATAATTATAATAGGTACGATACCAATTATGCCCTTAACCTTGTATAGCGAATATGTGTAGCGAATATTTCCGCTACAAAGCGCGAAAACGCTGGAATACAAGCGTAGCGCTAATAAATAAAATTCGACCGACGAGTTTTACAAATATTATAAAAACTAGCTGTGCCCGCGGCTCCGCCCGCGTGGAATTCGGTTTGTGTCAGTAAGCGGCTAATTCACCCCTAATTTCTCTCCCGCTACCCTGGAGGCGGAACTTGAAGTAAAGTTGACAGATGGATACGCTAGAGGACAGTAGTCCTAATAAAATATTTTACGATTACCACCAAATGAAACTACACTCAAAAATGAATACTTTTTATCATATTTTTTTTTTTGCATGATTTAAACGACATAGAGAGTAGTAAGGTGTATATCGGACGATACAGGACCACTTTTGTATGTACACGTTCATGTCCACGGCAAATATCATCCAAATCGATCCTCCCGTCAAATCAGTCTAAGCATGAAAGGTAAGAACAGGCGCAGTTGAAATTGGGGGGGGGGTCGCAAATGCAGAAATGATTTTATTTCTATTTGAGGTGCACTTGGATGGGGACGGGGGTCCATGACCCATGCAAATTTAACTCCATCGAGTGTACAACAATGCAAATAAAAACCAGCCAAGAGCATGTCGGGCGATGCTCAGTGTAGAGTTTCGTAGAAGCCGCCCTGTTACAAAACATCCGTTCAAAAGGTCGTTTATTAAGGGATATTTGGCGGCGCTTACGTCATTTTACTATTCGGCACTTCCTTTCACTATGCGTTTTTGACTGATAATTCAAAAACGGGTGAACCGATTTTATTCAATATAGTTTTTATTGAAAGTTCTTATCAGGCCTCACCAAATTTCAGCTTTCTAGTGCGAACGGTAACTGAGCTAGACCGCGGACAGACGGACGGACATGACGAAACTATTAGGGTTCCTAGTTGACTACGGAACCCTAAAAAGAGATAAATAGTAGTTTATATAACTGATACGTAATGAGGCCTAATTATGTACAGAAGCATACACTGCTTTACCTACACACATATTAAAAATCCATTGAAACCATTAGAATGACCGCCATTAGACCGCCATGACCAACCTTATTGCGCCGGCGGTCGGGGGAAGGGGGGGGGGCAGAGTTTCATAAATTTTCATACGTTTTTACCACACTGTTACCACACAGATAATACACTGATGTTACGTTACTGGTTGTAATAATGGTGGTAATTACATACGGTTCCGAACGCGGAATAGAGGATTTATGATATTGGTGTAGATCAAGATATTTATTCTTCAATGTAAGCACATTACAATGCACTAATGAACGTCAGAGAAAAATAAAATACGTGAGTGTCGTGGAACACTAGATTGGAACGAAGTTATGATATTTAATTTAATTTTATTTTTGACTTTTTCGTAAATTTTGTGATTTTAATTTTTTTTGTACATTTTTGAAATTTTGGTAATATTGGTAATTTTGGTAATTTTGGAAATTTTGGAAATTTTGGAAATTTTGGAAATTTTGGAAATTTTGGAAATTTTGGAAATTTCGGAAATTTTGTAAATTTTGGAAATTTTGGTAATTTTGGTAATTTTGGAAATTTTGGAAATTTTGGAAGTTTTTGAAATTTTTGAAATTTAGCCATTTTTGACATTTTCGACATTTTTGACTTTTTTTTAGTTTTAGGTTCTCGACTTTTTTCACTTTGTCACTTCTCGCTTTCACTTTTCACTTCACTTTATTCTATTTTATATATTTTTTATTTCATTCCATTTTACATGTGTCTCAATCGTACGGGTGTCGCGTTTTCGTGACGTGACGCATTTTCGTGACGGTCACGTGACTTTTTTTCGCCTAGCCATCCGCGAACCGTCCGAGAAGGAACTTCGTTCCAAAACTACCACCGGTTCTAACCCTACACCTCTGGCCCAAGAAGTATTATGACCGAAAAGAAACTCGACGGAACTTATTTTTTTCACAACAGTAATACATTAAGTATTAGATCTTAAAGATACAAAATAATGCGTAGTTCTTCAAGAAGACATATCAGAACAGCTTGAGAGACAGATAATGTACCTATTGTTTAATTAAAATATTGTTTATAAAAATAAACCCTAATCTGACTGCTTCACAAAACGTTTGATATGTTTTCCTACCTAAACGGTGTCCTATAAATGTTAGATAATTTTGTAGTAGTTTTTTGGTTTGGGCCATGCAACTTTGTCCGTCATATATAGTCCTCGAACCTGCAATAACCCTTTGACATTCATGACATTTTCAAATATTTCTTACGAGCGGGTAAAGGTAAATTTAAAGCATCGACGGGTAACATGTTATAAATATGAACACCTTGACCAAAAAATTACAAATTATTTCAATACCAAATTTCATCTAAATACGTACAGCGGTTATTGGTTGTATCTTCCCCATGTAAACTTCCACCCCTTTTGCATCCGCTTAAGGGATAATTTCCGAGATAAACAGACAAAAATTATTGAAAGTACCTTTCAGGCTTCACTTCCTTTATTTTTTTCAAATTTTTTGGACCTACGGTTCTAATTTAAGGTGGGGGGGGGGGGCATTTTTGAAGATGAAACTATGCTTTGTCCTTTCTCGAGACCCATACTATCTCTATACCAATTTTCATCTAAATCAGTTCAGCGGTAAAAAATTCCTCATACCAACTTTCAACCCCCTTTTCACCCCCACAAGGGTTTGAAAACTATCCTATGACGTTTCTCGAGACTCAAATTATCTCCATACTCATTTCTATCTAAATCGTTTCAGCGGTTAAAAATTCTCCATACAAACTTTTAACCCCATTTTCACCCCCACCAGGGTTAATTTTCGGGATTAAAACTATATATTATCCTTTCCCGGGACTCAAACTATCTCTATACAACATTTCATCAAAATCCGTTCAGCCGTTTTCACGTGATGCGCGGTCAAATAAACAGACAAACAGATAAACAGATAAACAGACAAACAGACAAAAATTCTAAAAATTGTTGGAACGTGTTCTGTTATCGATTCTAAGTATCCCCAGCCAACTTTTTTTCGATTATCTTCCATGTACAGACTTTCGACCCTCTTCAGCTTTATTATATGTATTTTTCGATAGATAATAAGAAAATCCAATTACCATTCGATCTCTACTTCATTAAAATTAAGTCTCATATAATTGAATCCTTTAAAAGAATACAGACAACCACCCTCCCCGTGGTCCAGTACTAAAGTTACAAAGACTTCAAAAGCTTAAAAAATCAACCACTTGTTGAGGGTAAACTGGGGTAAATCCGCATGTAAATTACCCCAGACGGCATTGCAGGCGTCCGCGCGACCCTTGCCTCCCCTTTACGACGGAGTAAAGTAATACATGAATTTTATTCGCATCTTTCTATGAATAAATTGAACCCAGGGGCGCAATTCGAAAAATAAACACACACACTGGAAAGACACAGCTCCAACCCAACTCAACTCAACGCTATAACGACATTGACATTTGCTATTCGAACAGATTTTCATTCAACATAGATCTCACATTGGTCTAACATTGGTACCACATTGGTACAATGTGCTACCAATGAGTTGGGTATGAGCTGTGTCTGTCCAGTGTGTGTGTTTATTTTTTGAATCGCGGCCCTGGGGGCTTAGCCAAGATGACAATCGTTTGTAGAAAACGAAACGAAACGCTGTCGGTCTCTCGCTCACTCTTCCATATTAGTGTGATAGAGAGACGAATAGCGTTTCGATTCGTTTTTCTACAAACGATTGTCATCTTGGCTAAGCCCCCTGTAGTGTTTATGTTTTGCCTGGGATCTATAGCTATATCGTGCCTATTTGTGATAGTCAGCAAGGTTATGTTAATTTAATACGACGGTTTATATTCGTTATTTATTCTATTTTTAGGGTTCCGTACCTTAACAGGAAAAACTGAACCCTTATAGGATCACTTTGTTGTCCGTCTGTCTGTCGGTTTGTCAAGCAATACCCTTTTTGCAGGAACGCGTGTAGCTCTAAAGTTGAAATTTATATCAAATACGTATATCTGCGGTCCCTTTAAGCTGTAAATGTAATCCAAAGATTCTTTGCAAAAGACCCAAAACCTATAGAATACTTCCCATAGACCTTGAATAATGAAATTTGGTTAGAAGCGAGGTCTTATGGCATATTTATGTAAAGGAAAATGTCCGAAAATGGTTAATTTCTTCTTAATTCACAAGAAAAAAAATGCGATTACAAACTTACAAAACCTATAAATATAGGGTAGTTTCCCATAGAACTAGAACGGGAATTTTTGAATGGAATTCGACAGTAGGTAACGTGTAGCAACGTAAGATGAGCATGCATTGTAAATTACTAGCATGCAACATTAATCCAGTTTGTATTTAATTTAAGGCAATATCGACAATAAAAAAAATATGCTATCATTTATTTATTCATCATCCTCCTAACGTTTGTCCCGGCTTTTTGCCACGGCTAATTGGAACCTGGGGTCCCCTTGGAAAATTAATCCCATGAATTGGCGTAGGGACTAGTTTTTACGAATGCGACTGCTATCTGACCTACTAACCGATCGTGTGCCATGTATTTTATCCTGATGTCATGTGACTTTTGGACTGGGTTTACGGACTAAAAGGATAGAAAGAAGGGAAGGACGGCATTTGGATTAGGTCCAGTTTCCTCACGATGTTTCCCTTCATCAGCAAGCGACTGGTTTTAAAATTATATTTTGTGTATCAAAACGCAATAACTGAGTGGTACGAGCCTGGGTTTGAACCCGAGCCTTCCAGCTCTCCTCTTACTCCCTCCACGCTACCAGTGCTTTAGAATTTTGAAATTTTATAAGATTATTCTAGAATAGTGCTTTCAAAAATAAATTTCTCATCGTGATCCCATTTTGCTGCCTGAAGTCATATATTTTGCATGTCCTTATCCATCGTCGATGTTTTCCTTTATTCAACGCTACAGAGGATTTTAAATTAATCCATTCGTAAAATCTTTATGTCCCATGCATAAAACCGACTTTTTCAGACGTTCTATGTTAAAGGGAAATAATTTGATTTTTTTTTACGAAAATGCAATACTCTAGACGGGAAACAAAATCTGAATACAGAATAATTTTGGATCGAATACTGGGGTAAAATTTTTTTATGTACAATCACCGGAAACAGTATCTTCCTACACGCAGGCCGCAAAAATATATGACACGCTCTTATTTGTAGGGCCATAGGAGTGTGTCACATATTTTAGCGGCCTTCGTGTAGGAAGATACTATTGTCGGTGGCTGTACTTAGTTATTTTGTTAGGTCTTTGTGTATCAGTAGAATACATCTGACTGTTACCTGAATATGTGCGTATTAAACGCCGTTCTAGAAACTTCGAGGTTATTATGACGTTCGATGGAGATCGATATTCCACCTACAGTACCGACACGGCCCACGGCAGTAATTATATATTCTTCACACTATTTTTTTCGCAATTTTAACATGCCTTAAGGTTGTAAGGTGCAAGATTTAAGCGGGAGCGGATCATGATATTCATGATTATCTTCAGATATTTTATACAAAATAAAAATTAATTAATTTATTTAATCTTTATTGCTCAAAAAAAAAACTTATCGTACAAAAGGCGAACTTAATGCCATGAGGCATTCTCTACCAGTCCACCTTAGGGCCAAGCAGAAATATTGTAGGCGGTGCTTCTAACTATACAGAAAACAAATTATATGACAGAAGCATAAAACGTTAAAAAGATGCGAAACTACATCCTTAATTCTTACACATAAACTACATAATTCTAATATACATAAAATACATAAATCAATACATACATACATAGATACATATATATACATACATACGACCATACATATATAAATACATATCCGAAGAATCTTGTTAGAGAAGATACTTAGGATTTCTTTGATCCACCAGCAAAGAAATCACGCACAGATTTTTTAAAAGCGTACTTGCTTGGTGCTTTTCTAATTTTAGGGGGAAGACTGTTCCAGAGACGAGCTGCTCGAATGGTAAATGAATTGGACATAAAACCAGACCGATAAAGAGGGATGGAGAGAGACAGATTGCCCGAAGAGCGAAGTTGACGATCGCGAGAGACACCATAAAACTGAAGGGAGGTTTTAAGATACTCAGGGGCTTGCGAATCATTGAGTATTGAGTAGAGAGTACATAGCAAGCGGATATTTCGCCGCTGCCGAATGGGAAACCAACCAAGTTGCGCGCGAAACTCTGACACGTGATCGTATTTACAGAGGCAGAAAATAAATCTGATGCAATTATTAAGGAGTCGATCCAGTTTGTCAAGGTGCTCTTCATTCAAATCGGGATAGCACACATCAACATAGTCTATAATTGGCAATATCAACGCGTTAACTAACAAGACCTTAGTTTTAATGGGCAAGAAGTGCCTGAGCTTGTTTAGTGAGTGAAGTGACCATGTGACCTTCCGACTGATTTCAGCAACTTGTGGTCTCCAGCTCAAGGTGCAGTCTAGGGAATGCACCCGGTTCTGATTTTGTATGGCGGGAACCGGGAATTCCCGCTTCCGGTACTGAATTTCTATTGAAAAAGAGAACCGGAAGCACACCCTAGTGCAGTCCAAGTGCGCCTAAGTCTCTGACACTCTGACTAAAAGGAATGGGAATTCCGTTAAAATGCACAGGCCCAATAGTGTTAAAGTCAAGCTTGACAAGTTGTTTGGAGCTTCCAATGACAATGGCCTGACACTTTGTAGGGTTAACAAATAAGCTGAACTTTTCGGACCACTTTTGTATGTGCGTGAGATCTCTATTCAACTTGTCAATGGTGGTTAATATATCTGTCACTTTGCACTGGTCGTAAAGTTGTAGATCATCCGCATACAGATGGTGAGCGCAGCGAAAGTCAGGAGTTATAAAGTTAATAAAGATGGAAAAGAGAAGAGGAAAAAGGATACCTCCTTGAGGTACGCCAGTGACTAGGTCGCACCAGTCCGATAGGGACCGGTCGACACGCACCGCATGCTGACGGCCCTCAAGGTAAGCATGAAACCAGTTAAGCGCTGACTGCGATACATTTAGATGCTTAAGCAAGGCAATGAGAATGTCGTGGTCTACTGTATTAAACGCGTTAGAAAAATCAATTAATACCAGTACTGTGACCATCTGACTCTCCATGCCACGCCTGATATCGTCCGTCACTTTCATTAATGCAGTACAGTTGCTATGACCAGGTCGAAAACCGGACTGAACGGGGCTCAGCAATTTATTTACCTGAATATAGTGAGAGAACTGTTTGTGTGCCACCGCTTCAGCAATCTTCGACAGGAAAGGTAAAATTGATATGGGCCGGAAATTACTGGGTGACAAGGGATTACTGATTTTTGGGAGAGGAATAACATAAGCTTTTCTCCAAAGAGCAGGAAATTCGCCATTAATCAGAGAGAAGTTGACGATATGAGTGATTACAGGAAGCACACACTCCAAGACCGAGACTATCATGTAACGACTCACATCGTCGCAACCGACGGCTTTCGATTTAATGGCTTGAATAATCTTTTTTACGTCTGTCTGAGATGTCGGGTGGTAAGAAAAAGATTCTGTCAAGGAAGAGGGTAGAGACGAAATAATACAGAGGGTAATGACTTTTACTTGATCAGTGACGGAAAGAGCAGAGGAAAAATATCTGTTGAGATCATTTAGTGAAAAGGACGAGCTATTATATCCATTGACATGTTTACCCAAACCCAACGACTTCAGGAACTTCCATACGTCGGCCATGGAAGAGGATGCAACATATTGATGAATGAATCGACGTTTAGCTGCGCGCACCATCTGATTGCATCGATTTCGTGCTGTCTTGAAATGCTTCCAGTTCTCGTCGGTGCGGTCTCGCTTATAAAGTCGGAAAGCTCGGTCCCTTCTTCTCATGGCCATGCGCACTCCCGCAGTTATCCAGGGTGCCGGGGGACGCTTCACACGAACAGTGCGTACGGGTGCATGTTTGTCAAAAAGCCCTAACGAGGACGCATTAAACAGAGATACCTTGGTATCTACCGAGGAGGCAGTGATCACGGGTGACCAGTCAATGGCCGCTGCGTCGCTTAAAAGAGAGTCAGTGTCCACCTTAGCAAAGCTGCGCATGGTTACTAGAGCAGGTCTGCTTTTTGGGGGTTTAAGTTTGTAGCAAGCATTAATAAGGTCATGGTGGGAGAAACACGGGGCCAAAAGCTGACCATGCTTTACTACAAGATCGGGGGATAATGAAAGAATGACATCTAGATACGTGTCCGCACTGGCGGTATGGTGTGTCGGAGCAAGAGGGAGGAGAGATATGTTAACAGACTGAAGTAACGATGTCAGCCTGCGGCTACGGGGCGAGTCTTTACAAAGGTCTGTGTTAAGATCTCCCATTACCAGGTGATGTGTGTAGTCCGTGCTGACTGACTCCAGAACTTGTTCCAGGTCCGAGAAATAGTCAATTGAGGGAGGACAATAAACAACGCTAAGAATTGCCTTGACTCCTTTAACATTTACCTCTAGGAAAACCCATTCCGCAGAACTAGAGTACTGGAGTATGGAGCTCCTGAGGTAAATCGCAACGCCTCCACCGCCCTTCCCAGTACGATCATTCCTTATTAAGACATATCCGGGCAGAGCGTATGAAGTTGAATTTAGAGAAGGTTTTAGCCAACTCTCTGATACCAGGATTGCATGGATAAGATCAGTTTGGAACGTATCAACAAGGTCACTGTAATGGAACGGTATACTTTGAGCGTTTATGTGGCAAACATTAAAACAGGAAGAATTGAGTTCGCGCAATAAAATTGAATTTAAGCTGTGTGAAGTGTTGAATGAGCTAATAGACAAAAAAGCCGAACTATCATTGCTGGCGGAGTAAAAAGTATCATCATCGGACATAAATTATGGATAATTAACTAATATATAAATATATAATAATAACTAATATATAAAGGTTGTCTGGAAGAAATCGCTCATTAGCGATAAGACCGCCTGTTGTTACCTCTACCTAAATTTATTTAATTGTAAAATTTGTGCTTGTATGAGGTGTGCAATAAAGAGTATTTATTATTATTATTATTATTATAATATACTAAGCACAAATATTTTATACTATGAGCAATATGATTTTACATTGATAATCAGCGCAAAAAGCCATACAAATCTGCGTATCCTGCCGGTTTACCTTAAGAGATTACAAACAAACAAATTCTTAGATACAAAACGAATGTGATCAAAAAATCTAATGGTATAATAAAAATAGGTGATATTAAACGAAGCTCAAACAGTCTAAGTTGACACTCGTCCAACTGTCATTTGTGACAGCTATGACATCGAGTTGCACATTTGGTTGGACAGTAACATAAACAAATTTAGAAACAATAAAGTGGGTAAGAGAATATAAAACTGAGAAAATCTGTATAGGTTGTACTACAATATGATAACTGCTGAACCATTAAAGAATAAGGAACCGAACTTGTGTTGCTTATCAAGTGTGTACCTCAAAAAATATATTAAAATGAAAAACTACATGGCACGCTAGTAGTGGGTCACCGGTTCTGCGACACGTCGAACACGGCCGGGCTGGCTCGATGTTGACTGCGGCCGCCTTTCGTCTCGAAGGGTCTTCAGGCGAGCGATGTCATCCTCGGACTCGATGCGTTCTCGCTTACCGTTACGCAGCTTAACATAGATGTTGCCATCGATAGACCAGCAACCCCTCATGCCGAACACCTTACGCGCCTCAATGAAGATTGCCTGTCGCTTCACTGTTAAAAATTCAGCAAGAGAAAAAGTGGACCCTTTGAAAGCCGTCTTCCTTTGCCAAACTTTTGCTTTCAAAGACATAGATGAAGCGGACTAGGATCGGTCTATTTCGTTCTTCGGATTGCCTACCGAGCCTGTGACAAGCCCGAATTGAGGCAGCAGAAACATCCGGGATCTTCAGGTGCTCAGTGACAATGCTAGCCACTTTGGAGCTTACATCCTCACCAGTTGCTTCGGGTACGCCATTAACGAGGATAAACTTCCGTCTGTGCCTCATCTCCATGACGTCTTGAGACTTGATGAGTGCGCTTATCTACTCCCCGAGGAGTTTGAGTGCCGCCATCGTGAACTCCTTAAAGATGCCAAGTTCTTCGTTAACACTGGCAACTGTTGCCTTGTTGGCTGGGGAGTTGTTCAACTTCCTCTCAAACTCGGAAAGCATCCTGCGGACACTGCTCTCCAGGCTCTTCTGTGACTCAGCAATTTGCACAAGGTTGGACATAGCGCTTGTAGTGTTGATAAACTTTAAGGTTATTTGATATGTCAAATCACCAGCAGGATTGCACAGTTATAATTACAGTGATTTTTTTTTTGTGGATTTTTATGGCCTGGTTACGAGACCTTTAAGCCATTACAGTGATTTAGATCATCTACAGTGTTGCTAACAATGAATGACTATATTTAATAGCTGAACTAAATTTTGAAGTGATAAAATTTCTCAAATGTAAGTATTTTGATATTTTATTAAATAGATTTTACTAGAGCCAAATGTGTCTGTTTTATATCTACCGCCCGAAAAAGATAATTCACAATTACTATCGTTGTTGTTGGTAACTTTGTGTTTATTTTAAGGTAAAGTTTATTTGAAATAAATCACCGGGACCCGGGGTATGTCCTTAAACTACGTCCGGACTTGGGTAAGTCCTTAAACTACGCCAAAAATAGAGGTATGGGCACTGCGAATGGCATCTCGCTAAGTGTGGTAGGGCACGTTTAGCGAATGTCATCTCGCTCAAATCTGGAGCAGAGCCCGACTGGGGAAGTACCTCCACCTTACAGAAAACCACAAATAGCACTAGACCCTACTCATAGTGTTGTGTTTCTGCTGGTGAGTAAGGTTGCCAAAGAGCTCAAAGAGGACCCAGTGTGTTGACGATGAGGGACCTTCTTGTTCCTTTAGCCATCAACACAGTGAATCCTCCTTTTTGTAAAGGGTTGGCAACGCGCATGTGACTCCTTTGTAGTTGCAGGCGTCCATAGGTTACGGTAGCTGCTTACCATCAGGCGGACCGTATGATTGTTTGCCACCGTCGTGGTATTAAAAAAAAACCTCAGAATAAACACCCATATACGAGTAAATGAGCTATAGACCGGGAATCGAACCCTGAACCACCGCTTTGTGGGCCAACTACGCTACGGAGGTCGTTAAACTAAACTGACATTTTACCGCAGTTTGATTAACTGCCAAGCTAAAAATTCGTACATAACAATATGATTTTAAATTCTTAAATAGACCAGAGTTATTCGTTTACATTACGTTAAATCATAAACAAATTTAAAACTTACTTACTGAAACTAAGGTGCATTACTACATACTGAACAAGTGCTTAAATGAGTTTGATGAAAGACATTTAAAGCTGTCGAGTACAGCCACAGTGTAGCTCTATCACATAATAAATAACAGTATTTCATATAGCAAAGCCACGCTACGCGCCCACCTCTATTGGCATTACCTCACCCCGCAGCGGCCGATTGGTAGGACATAAGTAAGTTTTCTTATCACTCAGGCTGGCAGCGCGTCGATAATACAATGCAAATTGTTAATGTATTGTCAAAACGTCATTTACAACTGCGGAAACTTGAAAAATAATTGAATAACAGAGCCCTGAGAACTCATGCACACATAAAAGTGTGTACAGACGTGCCGTGCGTAGAGATGGGTAGGGTGAGTAAATACTGAGTATTTACTCAGTATTTATTCAAAGCACCCCGTAAATACTCGTATTTACTCATTTCGACGTGTAAAAACTATTACGAATAAAATATTAAAAAAAGTGAGATTAAAGCACTAAATTGTTTTATATTGAATATTTCTATATGCGTGTATAAATAATATTTATGTCATAAGAAGCATATAGGGAACTTCGTTTTTGGAAAAAAGGTAATAAGCAGTGAGAAGAAATTTGGAATTTAGGGAATTTAGACGTGATAAAAACATAGTTAACTATTTTGTTTCAAATACGAAGGTATTTTCTTTGAAAATATGGGACTAAGTCGTTTCTATATTCTAGATAAGTGCATTTCGCAAGCCGATTCGAATATTATACAGATGTTAACAAGTTGTTCACAAAAAAAACTACCACGAAAATACTTCACAATATTATATTTAGTCATTATAGCTCTTATCAGATAGCGCGTCGATTGTGCTAGTGAACAAAGAATATAGAAATAATGACCGTAAAGGGTCAAACTGCGAACAAAAGACCACCTAATTTGCGGCGTGGACATAAACTGCATTCTCTAATATATTTGTCTACTTCTTATCTCAAAAGTATGCACAGTTTTAACATTAATAAACATCGTTTTCATAAGGGATACTCGTATATAGTGTCGCAGAGTGAACAAAAGTTGGCTCGGCTCGCTGAATGTGCTTTAAATGCCTTATCTTGTAAAATGCACGTTTCGCTTCCTTTATTTTGATTGGGTGATTAGCGGACGCTAACAAGTGTAGTACGACTAGCATCCAACGAAAATGCAGTTAGGCACGCTGGCGCGCTTGGCGCGTTTGGCACACTCAGTTCCTGTTTGTCAGTCAACCTGTTCGGACGACTATCTACTTGCTCATTTTACGTAAAGTGCCTCGTGTGATTTCCCTTCGACCCTTGCTTTGTATATAGACTTTGATGGTGTTTTATTTGTGATAAAAGTTAGCGTTTCTGGACTTTTGATTTTTGTTAGTGAATATCTTTGGATAGTGGAGATTTTGGGTAGCGTTCCAGTATCACGCTAAAATGTGTGGCTCTGAGCACCGCGACAGAATTCACATGCTCGCTATTGGGGTACAGCATGGTTAGCATAAAAGTGAAGCGATAGTATCTCGCGCGCGAGATAGACTACCCGTCTCTTTTGAAATAATACAGCCAGAAAAAGACGGATAGACAATCCGACGGATGTAAACGTCTAGGGATGCGTCAATGAAACTACGTGGTCGGATCAAGACTGACTGGTTTATTTATTTGCTTACCCACATGCACAATCATAACAACAGCCTTCCACCGACAACTCCCCTTTTTACTTTTTACAGTACAATTTACATGTTTACTTATATAATCATTATAACTATAATTATATATCATTTTAGATGCATTTATTAATTTTACAAGTTACAATATACAATTCCAAGGCTATACATGTTCCTCTTTTTACAATAATAAACTTCATTAAATTTCATAATGCGAAATCACAATGAACAACAATATAAAACTATTCAATTTATACAATTCAATTCAACTTATAAATTGAATTGAGTTTAAATTAGTAAATAATATTCGTTATTTTTAGTATGTAATTTATATAACATAATATCTAAAGAGATGGTAGTTATAAATAAAAACATATCACATTTATAAAATATTTAAGACATACACTATCATGCTAGGTAAGTAGGTATACATTACTTCCTAATTAAAAAATTTCATTTTAAATGTGCACATTAAACACAGGATTATATTTTCTTTGTTAAGTTAAGTCAAATTCACTGTATATTCAAATATTTTATCAAATTACAATTTCACCCTGTATACAATACATTAGTTATCCCTTTAGGACTTAACAATATATGTAGTTTTTAATAATGAAGAATAAAAATAGTTTTACACATATAACATTAACCTGCATGCTAATCATATGTGTATGTATACATTAAAATAAGGAGAAGCAAAAGAGACACGAGAAAAAATAAATAAAACAAACTTCATTTTTACGATATAGTACGAGTAAGTATTGAAACGCAAGCACCATTTTTATAATATAACGATACCTAACATGTTTTAACTGCCTACCTAGTAGGTTCCATGTTACTTATTACTATACATCCATCTTGAGACAGCCCGACCCGGCTGCTAATTAATACCAATCAGGAGGAATCACCACCCTGCCAGAACGAGTGACATAATTGTTATTATTTGAAGCAACATTGGATTCAGACACCGGGGCCGTGTTGATAACAGCGCGCTGCGCGTTCGAGTGCGATTGAGGCTGCCGGGCGGGCGCATGCATATCGTAATCACTCGATATGTTGATATCGTCATAAGGCCGGGGACACACAGGTAACTCCGGGCGATACCGAATCCACTATCAGATGACGCCTGTTTCTTACCAGAGTACCGCCCTGCATTAAGCGAACTAAGTATGATCGGATACCCTTTAACTGCAAAATAGTACCACTAATCCATTTTTTATCTACTCTAACTTTAACTTTTTGACCGGGCATTAATTGCTTTAGATCATGTGCTGTTTTGTCATACTGTTGTTTTTGTTTCATTTGCCTTTTTCATAATTCAGCCATGACATTCCTCTGAATTTTAGGTGTAAGAAGTTGGGGTGCATATGGTACTATACCTCGAAACTTCCTATTATTCAACAACTCTGATGGAGATGCTAACTCACTAGTGATTGGAGTAGTTAAATATTCCAAGAGTGCTAGTCTGAAGTCAGTATTTTCCACATTCGTTTTCTTTAGGATGTTTTTTTACATTCTGCACGCTTCGTTCAACTTGCCCATTAGATTGGGCATAGCAAGGTGAAGCAGTTATATGTTCGAAACACCACTCCTGAGAAAATAGTTTAAATTGACTCGATGAAAATTCGGGGCCATTATCTGACATGACGACGTCGGGTGTACCCTGATGACTAAAAATAACTTTCAATTGTTCTATAATATGGCCAGATAGTAAGCAATTTAACTCTACAACTTCCAGAAATTTACTGTAGTAATCTACTATTAATAAATATTTCTTATCTTTAAAGTGAAATACATCCACACCAACCTTTGACCAAGCCCTATCCGGTATACTATGAGGTATCAACGACTCTTTCCCATTTTGATTCTTAAAAGTTAGGCATGCTTGACAGTTTTTAATGAAATCCTCTAGCTGATTATTTATGTTTGGCCAAAATATAGATTCACGCACCTTTAATTTACATTTCTCTAATCCCAAGTGCCCAATGTGTACTCGCCTTAACATTTCCTTTCGCATAGTGGTTGGAATTATTATCCGATCGCCCTTCCATGCCATACCATGCGCAACTGTCAACTCATCTCGATAGCCCCAATATGGCTTGACCAGGTCATCCGTATCCTGCTTATGCTCCGGCCAGCCCTCTGTAACACACCTGATTAGCGCCTGAAGCTCACCGTCATCTTGGGTTAACTTTTGTATACGTACAAAGTGCGAGTCGACAAACGGGTTACTAAGCAGCACGGCGCACACCTGCGCGCGCGCGTCCAGCTGGTCACGAGGCACCACAATTGGAGTACTCGCCGGATCCACCGCACGTGAAAGCGTGTCCGCCATAAACATATACTTGCCTGGTTTGTACACTAGTTTAAAGTTGTAAGGTTGCAAACGCAAGAGCATTCTATGCAATCTAGCTGGGGCGGAGGCAATCGGCTTACAAATAATACTCACCAAAGGTTTATGGTCGGTTTCCACGGTGATATCTCCTCGACCATAAATATACGCATAAAACTTCTCACAGGCATACACGCATGCAAGGAGCTCTTTTTCAATCTGCGCATATGCCTGTTCAGCCTTCGTAAGAGATCGCGAGGCATAACACACAGGTAAATTATCCTGTAAGAGACAGGCACCTAACCCATTCTTGCAAGCATCTACAGAAATCACCACAGGCTTCTTTAAACTGTAGTACTGTAAAACAGGTACACTCATCAAACACTGCTTTAAATCATTAAAAGACTTGTCATGTGCCTCCGACCAATGCCACTCAACATCCTTTTTTAACAATTGTCGAAGCGCATGATTTTTGTCGGATAAATTCGATATAAAGTTGCCCACATAATTTATCATCCCCAGAAATCGTTCAAGGTCCTTCGTGTTTTCCGGGCGTGGCATATTCTTTATAGCCGACGTGTACTCGTCATCGGGATATATGCCGTTCGGCGTAATCTTGTGGCCTAGATATTTGATTTCAGATAGGCCAAACTTACACTTGCTTTTATTTAATTTCTCAATATCACCCTCATAATCACACTCACTATTCCAATTGTACTCTGTATTATGTTTCGAACTATTTTCTACGATATATGCATGATGCTCCACAGCCTCCTGTTTTATTTTTCCTGCTTGCATCTTAGACATCTGGGCCAAATTACAAATATCTAGAGATTTACTCAAAGTCAGATCCGGCTCACGTAACAATCGCTCTCGAAGCGCATCCTCTTTTATGCCACATATTAGCTTATCTTTTATCAAATCCTGCATTAGCGTACCAAACTCGCAAGTGGCCGCGAGCCTCTTGAGCTCAAACGCATATTGTTCGAATGACTCACCGTCATGCTGACCACGAGTAAAAAATCTGTGTCTTTCTATTGTCAAATTTTTCTTAGGCAAAAAAAACTTGTCGAACCGCGCTATCAAAGTCTTCAACGTCGTACATTCAGACTCAAATTGCTGGTACACTTCACGACACCGCTCACCTATAACATGCAGCAGGATGTTAACTTGCACCTTCTCTTCCTTCTTCGACAGCTCACACGCTTCAAAATAAATAGTAAACGCCTTTTTCCACTTAGTCCACTCCACTGATAAATTTCCAGAAGTGACATTGTCCAGGTTATTATCAAAACTAAAAGGCGGAGGCGGCGATAAAACTGATTCCATCATAAATTAATTTCAAACTTGTCAATTTTATCAACACGATAGTCAAACCACCGAAATCTACAAATTGATCAACGGCTCTTTTTCAAACCGGCTGCGCCATGTAAACGTCTAGGGATGCGTCAATGAAACTACGTGGTTGGATCAAGACTGACTGGTTTATTTATTTGCTTACCCACATGCACAATCATAACAACAGCCTTCCACCCACACTCGCGCGCGAGATACTATCGCGTCACTCTTGTGCTAACCGTGCTGGGATATCCAAGTTGTCGGTACATCGTTCTTGTGGAGCAAAGTATCGCCATGAGCAAACCGGACTCCGTTCAAAGCAAAGGTGTGTGTTTACATGACACTTACGTCCTTTAATTAAGATTTTTTTAAAAGAAAACTCAAAAACGGCTAAACCGATTGAAAGTAATTTTATTTAAAAGTATTTTCTAGTCCCTATTCACCCGATAATTTTTCATATTTTTTGTACTTTGGTTTAAATATTATAGAGGGGTAAACATTATTTTAGTCTTCAGAAATGTTTTTTTTTTTCAAAAACATATACAATTTCTAAAAAAATATGTTTAGAATAATCCAAGTTATTTTAATGCTTTATTTAATGATGTAGACACGTTGGTGGTTTCTGATTTTTTTATGACAATTAGTTACATGTATGGAGTGCCCCTCTTAAAAAACTTTTTTTTGCGATTTTCACTAGTGAATTTAGTAGCGGGTTGCAGAATACACCTATATTTCAAAATTTTATATCCCTTTCAGCACTCTAAATAGTTTATACCCACCGGGTATATTGAGTAAATACGGGTATATTGAGTAAATACTGAGTATTTACTCTTACCCTTGAATATTTACTCACTACCCATCTCTAGCCGTGCGCACATAAGTGCTCAAACGAGTTTTGTAGTATGACGTGTCCGCCCTGTGGCCTGTGGTATGTACTAGGATAGCTAGGCAGTGCTATTACTATTATGGGTCAATAGCGTCTCGCATTTAGATATACTCTTTGATTAACTAATACAAATGGAAATTCTCCAAATAGGTATTTTCATTTGAACATATTTCAGTAAAAAATAATTTCAAATATTATTTTGACAAAAACGGGACTTAATCACGTTGTACGCGATTAAGTCCCGTTTTTGTCAAAATAATGAGTGAAAATCGTTTAAATCAATTTCAAATATTTTAACAAATGTTTGCTATTCTATTAGTGACTAACATTCTACGACAAAATAAGATATGGTCAGCGTCCTCAATACAAACATGGCCCCAAAGAACGATCCTGATTTCTGCTCGTTATATGATCTAAAGCGCAATTTTACCCTATTTAAGAAAACTTGTGATTGTTCCAACTAAGTTTTCATTGTCTAAAAAAAATATTATACGTTAAACGTCATGCGCGGATAAACTAAAATAAACGGCTTTCTGTCATATCTTAGCTGGCCACGTCAGACTTGACACAATAATGTGAGCAACGAAACCCCTCTAGTTAGTGTGCTATACTGTGCTTGTTTCTAGATCCGGAAATCTGGCAGCTGTAAAGTGGTTTTTATTTAATCGTATGGCGTAAATACATAAACATTCAGTTAGCGATCGAGCGCGCCAGCGACCGGTTATGTGTCATTGTTAACGTACGCGCTAGCTGCATAATTAATTAGTGCTATTGAAATCTGAGCCGTATTCGCGAACTGTTACAGTTGAGTCCAAAAATGTCATCGTGTAATAAGTGTGGTGATAATTTTATTGGTGATGGTGATGTACCGTGCTCCTTTTGTGGAGGATACTATCACTACCGGTGCTCCGGAATGCAAGAAAACACTTATAAGAAGATGACAGCAGAAAAAAAATCCAATTGGAGATGCATCCCGTGCCGTCAGTCGGAAAACAATGACTCATTGTCTGAACTTTTGAAGGAATTTAAAGGTTTTAAGGTGCAAATGCAGAAAATGCAGAGTGGGCTTGACCAAGAAAACCAGGGAATTGCCAATCTCGAAGGGAAGTTCGACCTAATTGAAAGTCGACTACAGGATTTCGATGTGCGGCTTACCCTCACAGAGAGTAAAGTTGACCGCCTCCCTTCTCTTGAAGCTAATGTGAAACAGCTGGAGACAGAGTTTGCTACTTTAAAAGCGAATGAACGTGACAGAGACCAGTTTTGCCGGTTGAACAATGTTGAAATTAGTGGCGTTCTTCAAAGAGATAACGAGAATTTAATGTCCATCTTGAATAATATATGTTCGAAGGTTGGTTTTGGTCTGCTTGAAACTGATGTCGACTCAATACATCGCGTGCGCCGTTTCTCATTGTCTGCGGGTGGCGGAAACCGTGCGGACCCCAGGCCCCCAGCGATCATCGCGCGTTTCTGCCAGCGACGTCGCAAGGATGAGCTGGTGGCGGCTGCGCGTGCGCGTTGCGGTCTCACCAGTGCCGATGCCGGTCTCCCGGGCCCGGCGGTTCCCGTCTACGTGAACGAACATCTCACGGCTGTAAACAAGATCCTACTTAGGCAGGCCTGCGATAGGAAAGCCGAGTTGAATTTTAGTTACGTATGGGTTAAGCAGTGCAAAATACACGTGCGAAAGAGCGATAGTTCTAAAGTGTATGTCATAACTAGCGAAGCTGACCTAAATAACCAAAATAACTACACCCTCTCCAATAAGTTCGAATACACATATTTTTCGTTGACCCTGAAGGCATACAGGCTGCAGGCCATCCATTTATTATATTAATCTAAAGAATAAGTTAATTTGAACATAATGTAATAGTAAAAAACGCCAAGGACTTGAAATTTGTCTTCACTCTTCAATTAAGTACTTTCGATTAACAATTTAGTACAAAATTTCGTAATGGCGACTGCAAAGGTGTTTTTTCAAGGCGGTAAAACTTTTTGGAATCAAACGCAATCTCGTTTACACAACAATGAGAAGGTCTTAAAATAGCTCCTCTTTAGAAGACAGGAAAAAATCTGGTCAGCTACGCAGCTAGAACCATTAAAATACTAAATATCGTGAGAGTGCGAGTTTAGAGGACAAAAGCCGCTTTATCCAAAAATCAACTGCCGATCTGAAAATTTTGTGGAGATCCTTACGTGGTATTTTGGAGGTGGATCCTGGATATCATAGCTACAATAAACGTGAAGTTCATCGTTTTTCCGTAGCAATCGAGAAAATTAGAGTACATAATCCAACTCAATACATTCCTGGCACGCAGGAAGGAGTTGATTTTCTGACGAGAAACTCATTGAATTAAAATAGCCTTACAATGCTCAAAACGGTCGTTTGTGAGCAGCAAGTATAAAAAACAGCCTAAACCATGAGGTTAATGTTCCCAGACTCCAGAGGGAACTATTGGTGGTAGTGTGGGGTTCAGTTAAATATGTGGGGCCAAATTTCGTTATATTTACCGATAAAGTCGCACATTAATAACGAAAATTATAAATCAGAGGTTTTCGTCGAAAAACGCTCCTGAAAATTTGAAAACTGTGTTTAGGAATAAAAATTAAATTTTAAAGTATAAGTATAAAAATTTTCTCACAAAATTGTGCTCAAAACAGTGCAAACGTTGTTCAAGCTTTGAGAAAAGCTAATTTCGATGATTATATTGCCGAAAGTAAACGGCCACTCCATTCTCCAGATTTTCGTTTATTACATTGATTTGGTATGTTTTTACATGCCTTGTAGGCACTTGTAGGTCACATTATTATAAAATAGCAAATATGGACAGTGAAAAAAAAGATATCGAGCATATTTGAGACGAAATAACCTTGAAAGCGGTGCGTGCCGCGTGAGATTGAGTTGAAAAATGTAGTCAGCTAGTAAAATAGGTAAGAGGTGGAGTTAGTCCAAAATATTTGCAGCATATTTTGTATATTAGTATAGCTTTAATAAAATACAGATTTCACTACAATAACTATTCGTACAAAAAAATTATAAGACCTCCAAAGTGTATTCGAACTTTTTGGACACGGTGTACTTATGTTTGATAACTGGCATAAAAATAACTTATGTTTCAGATTTTCAGTGTTAGTGTTTATATGTGTTCATAACAGTAATTACATAAGTCGTGTACTAGGTCAATTTTTACATTGTAAGCCCTATGAGAAGAAAACTAGTTTAGAATTTCACAGGATTTCATTTCTAGTTTTGATACCTGATTTGACTCGTCTGAATAAAAATAATAAAGTAATATTTTCTTATATTTTTAGTACTTTATTCATCAATGACAGATAATAATAGCATCTCAATCTATTATCAGAACGTAAGGGGATTGCGGACAAAATCACATTATTTCTTATCTAGTGTAATTAATTCAAACTATGACCTCATATGATTGTTTGCCTGAAACATGGCTGAACCCTGACTTTTTTAGTAGTGAGTATTTCGATAGCAGGTATGAGGTATATACTCGTAGACGGGATCGAGCGAGCCGGGCTGCACGGCGCGGCGGCGGCGTGCTTATAGCGGTGCGGCGCAGCCTCAGTGTATCGCGCCGGGACGAGTGGTATGCGGCGCCGCGGCACGAGGAGTTGTGGCTCACAGTGGAGCCGCGAGCCTGCGCCGGCGCCGCGCCCCACTCCCACTCCCCGCGTGCCTCGCGCCGCCAGCCGGCCGACCGACCAAGGGCGTGCGGGCCGCTGTTACATATTGCTTGTGTGTACTTTCCTCATAATGATAATCATATCGGTTCTCTTCGTTGCTTTTTTGACAATGCTGCTAGGATAATGAATACCTTCCCAGAAGATATTTTCGTTCTTGTAGGTGATTTTAACTAGAGCTCCCGCTACACGTGTTACACGCGGAGACGAATACCCGTGTACTTAAGACCGACGGTGCTAAGGAGCCGGTTTACACGAACCCGCCGGGATTCGGAAACGTCCCCAGGAAACGTTTCCATGGAAACGTTTCGAGAAACGTTCCTACGGGTACACGGGTACTTAATACCGGCTCGAACGGGTCCGAAGCAGTTAGACCCGATGCAAATAAGGGTTACTGTTGAATACTCTACAGTTGACTACAGATGAGGTTGTATGGCATCGTAGGATATTTTAATTACTTATTTAGCTTTAGCCAGCTTCACACAATATAAGTAGATATGATTATATATTGAGGTATGTATTCATCGATATTCTAGACAAAATGAACACCTTCCTACACATAGTTTTGATAATTAGAAAATATACTTTTTACTGTCTTATTACATTTTTATAGTGTTTTAGAATAAAGTCTAGTTCTTTAAGAAGCGATTTCATTTTAACAATATTTTATATACCCTGTACATAAATTTATTTTTCTTAAAAGCGAGTTCATTTTAACAATTTTTTATGTACAGGGTATATAAAATATTGTTAAAATGAACTCGCTTTTAAGAAAAATATCCCGAATGATCACGATGGGGGCAGAAAAAATATCACGTGTAATTTTTTTTTAAAGTGGAAAAGCCAAAAGCAACAATTTTACTCAAAAATTTAAGGAGATCAAATAATCCGCTCTATTTTTTGATATTAAGTCATAAGCAGATTTTTACGATGCCTGTTTTTCTGAGATAGCATCTTGAACATATACGCAATACATAACAGTAGAAATGACATTAGACTTGCTTAGGGTACAAAAATCGGTCAAATATGATCACGTGATTTCTGGACGACCCCAAATATGAAAAAATTACGATCAAACTAACGTTTAATATTCAGGTATGTCAATCAATTGATAGTTATAAATTAACAATATACCTACTACTTATTCGAATACTTACTGCATGCACGTCTTCGTAAAAATATCGATAAGATAAAGTTAAGAATATCGACTGATCCGCGGCACTAGCGCAGATTTCTTTTGACGTATTATTTCAATTTTGTGACTTAATGTCAAATATCACAAGATCGCTGCCCATTGAGCGTCAGCTTGGTAAACATCTAAGAAATAAAGAAATAAGCACACAAATCAAGCAATGGATGCCATTTTGACAGCTTGCATAGGAAAATGTTTTTTTTTTAATTATTTTAAATTATTTTTCTGGCAAAAACATCTCAATATTAGCTTTATATTTGATAATTGACACTACAGAATTAATAGTTGTTCTGCCATTTGTACAAGTAACAAAGGCGAAAACAGTGATTTTATGTTTGTATTAAATTTATACTGCACCGGTTGTCATGTTACTAATATTGTTATCATGTTTTCTGATCAAGTTGATGAGGATTTAGGGACAGTGTTTTAGCTGTCATGCCATTTCTTCGTATACTTTAGATTTCTATGGTGTAAAATTGATGTCTGGTTACTTTGGAAACGTCGTAGTTAATTTAACATTTTTTTTTCATAATCGAAGTGTTCTGTCATAATTCTTAAAGAGGTTTAATCTTTATTGGTTTGTTTGTGTAAGGTGACTATGATTACAGATAATAAAATTTATAAGTAACAAAAAGGTGAAAAAAAATAGAAAGGCGTTATTGTTTCACTTAAACATGATGGCGATGGCGGCTGATTCATTAGCGTGTACTAATTAATTGTGTAGGGTTGTTTCTGCTCACGTCTCGTGAATCATCTTGTATACAATAATGTAAAAATTTTTAGTTTCATTGTTGTGGACTCCACAGCAATGAAACTAGAAACTTTTACAAATATCTTAGGTATTCATTATTATACTATATTAAGAGTTTATAAAATCACTGAACTGTTAGTTTTATCTCGTCCTTGGTATTCACTACCATGAGATACGCGGCAGCGGCAAAAAAAACTAACCACCAATTTAAGAGGCCTTATCAAAGTACCATGCACAGGTGCTTTTAACAAAGAACCAATATTACTTATGCTACTTTGGTTATCCCGCGATAATATAACTTATTCAATTAAGCTTAGATCCTAAAACAGGTAAACTGCTAGTTGACTTGGGTCACTTTGAGATTAGCGTTCAAGTAATAAAATAAAATGCAGATTTTACGACACCCTTTGGTGCAAACGTGTAGATTTCCAAATCATAATGGCCACCTATTTTAAGCTCTATGTGGTTGTAATAAAGTCAACACATCTGTATAAACACAAGACCCTAAGCGGCACGATTTTAAAAGGATTTACTTAATCTATAGCATAGTAAATGTTTCCTTTTGTTTTGACGCCACGCGGCCTAATTTCACTGTGATACTTATAGGTAGAAGGAACTTTCATTATAATTAAAAAAAAACATGCCTAAGATATAGAATATCCTATTGAGTTTTAGTATGGCTTCAGTTTTCCATTTAGTTGGTCAGTTGGATACTACAGTCTTCCCCGAGTTAGTCTTACCATTTTAAAATAGTGTTAGTTGTTTTATTAATAGTTTTTTTTTGTTTTGTTGGTTTTTGTTGTTATAAAATTGTTATGATTGTATGTCAACGAGCTACCCAGAAGAATATAAAAAAAATGTAAAAAAAACCCAATTTAACTAGTAAGTAGCATTAATACCAATTTATTGACTACTAATACAAATCAAGATAATGTTGAGTGTATTTAGTAATAATGGATAATCATGTTATGAGTACAACATTTATAATGTATATAGTAACATAATTTAGTGTCCAAAATAATAAATTACCTGTTTTCAGATAAAAAATGATTCGAAATGGAAACAAATGGTTGATAATTTTAAAAAGGACCGTTCTGTTACTTCTGATGCTCATAACTTTAAAATAGTAAGTTGTACCTTTAATGACACCGTAAATCAATTAATTGTATTCAAAACAATTTATTAGTAAATGATAGTAATATATTCATGTCTATAATAATACATTCATTCATATATACAACGAACATGTCCTACATGTTCGTTGTAGTGTTCTGCCTTTTCGCCGTACTTTTTTTGGCCGAATTTCACTTGCTAACCAACATTTCTTTTTTCTGGCGAGTGCCAGAATCGACTTTTTAATATAAAAAATATCCTAAGCAATAAGTCTAATGAATAAACTATTGTATTAAAATAATAATAACTACCTGTATATAATTTACCCACAGTGAAAATGGCATCCTTACGAAATGAATATTACGCAAACTAAACCATTCTATACTCGAAAGGCGGCATTTAGAAAAGTAACTTTATAAAAACAGGCCAAACGTACAGTTAGTAACTGAGAGAAATAAAACAAAATCTTTTGATAAGTTGGCACATGATCATTCCGCGATGTGAAATTACGCGAAAAGTTTGTTGGAGACTGATAATAGGCAACACAATTTTCAGCGTTAATTTAGAGAACCGTTCGTTGTACTAGGGTAAATAAACCGGGGATAAAATGTTCAAATAACTACAGCTGCTGTGCATTGTAAGTTTCAAATTATTTTTCTTGCCCGGATTTGAATACCTAACCAAACCGTTCTAACCGCCGTCGCAGACCACTATCTAATTTTAATCAAATATAGTGTTTTTTTATCAATAAACAACTAATACAAAGAGCTCAAAGAGGACCCAGTGTGTTGACGACGAGGGACCATCTTGTTCCTTTAGCCGTCAATACAGTAAATCCTCCTTTTTGTAAAGGGTCAGCAACGCGCATGTGCCACCTCATTAGTTGCAGGCATCCATAGGCTACGGTAGCTGCGGGTCAGGCGGGTCGTATGCTTGTTTGCCACCGTCGTGGTATAAAAGTAATAATTACCTGAACCTTTATTTTAAAGAACGGAGACACTATTAATTCAATGAAATAAGTATTGAGATAACGAAGTAATATTTACATTGCTAAAACGGCATAGTTGTTATTTTAATATAGGTAATTCATCCTTTATCTATTGAAAACAAACCCGTGCTTCTACCTTCGTGGAAAAAAGGTTCGTTCAAATTAACCGTTAACTAAATTTCAACTCTATGGACTCGCAATAAGATTCAACATGTCTAAAATTCCCTAAGCTACCACATGTTTTCATTAGTAGCTCTTAAACGTCTCGACTCGTATCTCTGCCACTCGTCAAGGACGTTTCCAGATCCGCGTGTATTTAAGGAACGTTGCTTCGGCTACACGTTTACTCGTGGAAACGGATGTTAATTACACGTTTCTTTATTACACGTGGGAAACGGGCCAGAAAACCGTGTTCGTGTTACTCAGAAACGGATCTTGGAAACGGGTACCCGAAACCCGGAATCGACCGCGAGCCCTAAATTTAACGTATCTTATGGCTCATGGTCCTTGTGTGAGGATTCAAATCGCCTCAATATTGAGACCAGTGAAGATCCAACTGCTATGGCTCTTTCGGATTTCATCGCTCTAACTGATGTAAGCCAATACAACAATTGTTCTAATATAAATGGACGTGTGTTGGATCTAGTAATGGCCAATGTTGGTTGCACTGTTGGTGCCTGCTCGTCACCGCTTACGCAGGAGGATCCGCAACATAAGGCGTTGAATATTTCACTAGCCCTTAACTTAATGAGTTATTTACCACGCTTGTTGCCTAACCAATGTACTAGACCGATTTTTTACCGCGCCAACTATGACCTTATTCGCAAGGAATTATCTGAGACCGATTGGTCGTGTTTGAATAGCATGAATGTTGAGGACTCAGTTACGTATTTTTATTCGGTCCTTAGGACTCTTATTGAAAGTCATATGAAAAGGGTTAATAGTAACACTGGTTACCCTCCTTGGTTTTCTCGTGCACTAATAAAAGTTCGCAAACAGAAACTAGCAGTCCATAAAAGGTAGAAAATATATGGTAATCCCCTTGATAGGGCCGAATTTACTTTATTGAGAAAAAGGGAGCACAAATTAGCCACAGAATGCTATAATAGTTTTATTTCATTGGCAGAGGATAGAATACATAGTGACCCTACCTATTTTTGGTCGTTTATGAAGTCTAAATTCCCAAGTAATTGTGTTCCCGAACAAATGTCTTGTCTCAAAATTGAAACTTCTAAAGATGGTAACACAATTAGTAATTTTTTTTAACAGATACTTTAACTCTGTGTTTGTTACTGATTCTTCTGTTTTACCCGATTATTCGCATGTAGTTAACGACTCCCTGATTGATCTTAATACCGTTGATATCTCCGAGGATTGCGTCTTCAAGTTTTTAGAGAGAGTTGATGTTACAAAGGGTAGTGGTGATAATTTGATTCACCCCCTTTTCATTAAAATGTGCGCCCGTGAATTGGCAGTGCCTTTGACTCAAGTTTTTGTTAAGTCCTTAGCTCATGGTCACTTTCCCTCTTCTTGGAAAATAGCATTGATAACACCAATTTACAAAAGTGGCGATGCGCACCTGGTTATTAATTACAGGCCAATTAGTAAATTAAACATATCTTTGAAAAAATAGTTTACAACAAAATTACTTCCGCTTTCTCTCAACACATTGCGCCTAGTCAACACGGTTTTTGTCAAGGTCGTAGCGTTGATACAAATCTCCTGACCTTTACCGATTTTATTATCAATGGAATATCTTCTGGCTGTCAGGTGGACGTCGTGTATACTGACTTTTCTAAATGTTTTGACAAAATTAACCATAATAACTTAATCAAGAAACTCTTTGAGCTCGGTATATACGGCGACCTCCTTAGATGGATAAAGTCTTACCTGTCCAATCGCAGTCAGGCGGTTGCCTTGAAGGGTTATACTTCATGCTTTCTTCCTATACCTTCCGGAGTACCCCAAGGATCTCACCTTGGTCCCTTATTGTTTATCTTATATGTCAATGACATGACAACCTGTTTTCGGAACTCTGAGCACCTCGTCTATGCAGATGACACTAAAATTTACAAAGCTGTGTCCTCGGAAGCAGATTGCCCTGCATTACAGCATGACTTAGATAACTTTTCACTCTACTGTTCAGATAATCAGCTTTTCTTGAATACTGATAAATGTTTCATAATCAGCTTTAATCGTAAAAATGATCCGTTAACTTTCAATTACACTTTAGCTGGGAAAAATATAGCCCGTGTATCTTCCATTAGGGACTTAGGTGTTACCTTAGACTCGCAATTAAATTTTAGTCTGCATATCGATAATATATGTAAGCGAGCTTACAAGAAGTTAGGGATGATTCTCAGAATTGGTCAGCCCTTCAGGCGCCCCAATATCTATAAACTATTATTCTTTTCTTTTGTTAGGAGTATTCTTGAATTTGTTTGCGTTGTTTGGACAACTCAGTACCAAGTGCATATTGATCGCCTGGAAAGGGTACAGAATAGTTTTCTAAAATCACTTTGTTACAGAACAGGTAATTCCTTCGAACGCACTTCGTTGGCAGCGAAGCACTTTCGTGTTCCTTCCCTTAATAACAGAAGACACTACTTAGATGTAATGTTCTTTTTAAAATTCTTAAAGGAGTGATAAATTGGCCGAATCTCTTAGAATTGGTCACTTTCAGCTGTCCGCACTTCCCCCTTCGTCCAAGATCACTATTTCATGTCAGCTTTGCTAGCAAGAATTATTCTCGGCACACATTTTTCAGACGAGTCCCTAGTTATTATAATAAGCATATACATGACATTGATCCTTTTCACACTTCCTTGTCTAGTCTCAAAATTAGACTTAAACGTAAATTGTTTTAAGTAGTTCAAGTATTGAAAATAATTTTAAGTAACTAATTGTATAAATGTATCTTTCCGGTGTACCTACCTACCTAATAGGAAAACAAATTGATTATAACTAGAATGTTAAACCTATTTACCAATATTCTACTTACCCACAATATAATTTAAGAATACTAATGTTGCTCTGCATACTGGTGGGTACATAGAATTAAGGTAGGTATGGCTCATGATTTCGTTTCTTTCTGTTTTCTTGTTATATGTATAAACATAAAATATATATTGTAAAAACAAATATCTACGTAAGCATAGTATGTTAACTTGTATGTATATTTATGAACCTCCAGGTCTGTTATAATTATTTTATTATGTTAAGTACATTGTACTTTTAATCTATTTGTGTATGTGATTGTTTGTGTTCTAAATAAAGAAAAAAAAACATTTCAAAACTATAAAGATATATTATTATAAGTCCACATTCAGGGTCCCGAGCCACGAGATTATGTCAGGTGTTAGATTGAATAGATCTCCCGGGGGGTATAGCCTTTGGGCTGTGACGCAAACAGGTCGGCGAGGTTTGAGTCGCTGAGTAGGAGGGTGGCAGAAATTGAAGATTCGTAGAGACTGGTACGACTGTATCTTTTCTGACTCTCTCTTCAGTGCATGTAGTCTTCACAGGTGGCAGGTGGCAATGTGGCTGAGAAACGGAAGCTAATGGAGAGGGGTTGATCTTATTGTGCCTGATACACATCGCATTGCCTCGTTCATTGCTTAGTATCAACTTTTTGTACATGTGCACTCTCTAACCACACCGGAGCACAGTATTCAGCAGCCGAAAAGATCAGTGATGTGGCTGACGTACGTAGACAGTCAGCGGATGCTTCCCAGTTTGTGCCGCAAAGTTTTTGGAGGATATTATTTCGTGCGGCAACTTTCAGACCCACTTTTTAGAATGTGTTTTCTGTGCGTCAGAGACCTATCTAAAGTTACCCGAAGATAGCTAGGAAAGGGATTGTTCTTCAACACTTGAAATAAACCGCCGGTTGGTAGTTGGCGAGCTGGTTGTTAAGGTGAAAGCATGCCACTTCCGTCCTACTTGCGCTGGGTATCAGGCGCCATGCATTCAAAGTACTTTTCGAGCCTAGCTAAATCGGATGACAGTACTCCCTCACCGGTCGTGAATTTTTCGCTTTGGTAAACCAGAGCTATGTCATCAGCATATATGTATTAAGTTGACTTAGTTGATGGTAGGTCGTGAATATAGAGCTTGAAGAGACTAGGAGCCAGGACAGAGCCTTGTGATAGGCCGTTGTTTAGTTTTCTCTTGCGGCTTTTGGCATCTCTCAGGTAGACCTCAAATTCTCTATCACTAACAATGTTCATAATAACGTCTGCTATTTCTCTGCTTGGGATCGTTTGAAAAATCTTGTATATCAGCCCTTGTATCCAAACTGTGTCATATGCTGCAGTTAAGTGTGAAAAGACTGCAGTAGACTTCAACTGTCTTTGAAACCCAGCCTCGATATGTGTGGTTAAGGCTAATACTTGGTCCGTGCAACTTCTTCCTTTTTAAAGCCATACTGCTCTGGCGGGGTGACGGCCTCTATGTATGGCGTGATTCTAGAGAGTATGAGACGTTCTAGCCGCTTATAAGTGCAGCTAAGAAGGGAGATGGGTCGGAAGTTTTCAGGTCGGTCGTCTGTTTTTCCAGGCTTTAGAGCAGCGATGACTTTTGCCAACTTGAATTCCCGTGGCAGGCCGTTGCCTTTGACAATATCGTCGGAAAAGGGCCGCAAGCAAGCTTACGCCTGCTGAACCCATGGCTCTAATAAATTCATTGAACATTTTGTCTGGTCCTGCTGCTTTGTCGAATTTCAGGAGCTTTATGCCATCCATGACTTCGCTGATGCTAAAGGGTCTTGAGAGAGACTGACCTTGTAAAGTGGTCAAGAAATGCAAATAACTTGAAGAAAACAAATCTTAAAGTTCTGGTTTTGTTGAAATTTTGTGGGGAATTATGTATGTAATTAATTAGATTATATCATAGCCTTTGATAAATATAATATAAAGGGAATAGATATGGTACCAGGCGCACGATCGTGTGCCATCAAATATAGGTTCCGGCGCCTATATTGAATCAGTCGTGTCATGGCCTCCGAAGCGCATGCTTTCAAGAATAACGAACCTAGAAGACCCGTAAATCATGCCAAATTGTGCCTTATTCGAGTACTTTAATAGCTCAAAACATAAAAACAAAGCTCACGGAATAACTTTTCATTCGTAAGTACTGTTTTAAATACGCAAACATATTTTTTTATCAAAATTTATCAAAAACATTTTTGTTATTGAGTAAGCGAGACAACTAAATAGGCAGTACCCACGCGTGAAACACGTATGTCCGAGTGTCATGCTCCTTTGTGTAGCGTCAGCAAATAATATGCTGATAAAGATACACTTGTATTTCATTCTGTTCTCCTAGTACTTGAAACCGTTACTAAGCTAAACTTTTGTACTTTATGTGTATATACATAGAATTACTACGGTTATGTCATTTTTTTATTTATACTTCTGAACTAGAGCCTGTTGCATGACAATTTGTGAATTGTAATATTTGCTGAATGTAGGGTAGTTGCCGTGACAATACATCCAATCAAAATGTATTTTTTATAGGATATTTTACGGCACTTACGTCCTTTTACTATGATATTTCAACTTTTTGAAATAACTTAAAAATCGCTCAAATAACTCAATAGTTTTTCAATATAGTATTAATTGAAAGTAATTATCAGGCGCTCTTGAATTTTCCCATATTCAAAAGTTAGAAGGAGACACATTTTTTTTTGGATTTTTGAAGCTATTATATCCGCGAAAGGCTTGACTTTATCGAAAAATAGTCTCCAAAGACCCCTTTTCTTTTTTAAAGACCTATCCAACCACACACTACACAATAGTGTTCAATCGATAATAAAGCGATAAGGAAACAACGGCCAAGCGTCTCGGACTCCGCATAATAGAGGGTTCCGTACCTTCAATGGAATAAGAACCAAACTAATACCAAACGGTCGTATCTGATGCCTATGGAAGAAGTTTTTTGGAGATAACTCAAAAATGGCTGAACCGATAATGTTCAAAACAATCATCTTCTCAAAATTTTTCATATTCTTTGGACTTACGGTTCAAAAGTTACAGGGGGCGGGGACACAATTTTTCTAACTTTCGAAGAAATTATTTCTGAAAATATTTACTTAATCATAAAATGTTCAAAAACACCTCGATGGTTATTTTATAGACCTATCGATTGATGTGCAATATGTTGATATTAGGAAAAAAATTTTATATGTATGGAGCCCCCTCCCTTAAAATTATTTTTTTTTGTAATTTCACTACATAACTAAATAGCGGCATGCAAAATACACCTTATGTTTACATTTAATTAGGATACGTCTTATCGGTCTTAACGGCCTCCTAGCCCAGCCGGTAGTGACCCTGCCTACGAAGCAGGAGGTCCCGGGTTCGAATCCTGGTCAGGGCATTTGTTTGTGTGTTTATCACAGATATTTGTTCCTAAGTTATGGATGTTTTCTATGTATTTAAGTACTTATCCATATTTATCTATTATATATATCGTCGTCTAGTACCCATAACACAAGCCTTATTGAGCTTACTGTGGGCCTAGTTCGATTTGTGTAAGATTGTCCTGTAATATTTATTTATTTTATTATTATTATTTATTATAGTTTCCTAGTAAAATGGCTATGACATATGGACGAATCGATGTACGGACGGACGGAAAGACAAACATGACGAAACTTTCCGTTTTTGCCATTTAGGCTACGGAACCCTAAAAATCACCCTATTTCATGTGTACGGGAGCGAACCCAATTTTTTATTTTTGATTTAATATATGTACCATTTTTAATACCTTTTAAGCAATTATCTTTCATACCAGAGAATCAAAACGTTTCTAGTAAATATAATTTGTCAGGTAACAACCAAAACTGCAATAAAATTATTAAACTATAATCAATCTTGTTTTATTACTAATATGGTTCATTACGGCTGTAAACTTGTGGTAGTAATTAGTGAGTTTTGGGTGTTACCCGATTAATTTAAACAATTATCTTTAATACCCGAATTACCCGATAATGAAAACGTTTCTTGAAAGTATATTACTTAAATTTCTATTATTTTTATTTGCTCTTGTTCCTTTAGCCGTGAACACAGTGCATTCTCCTTTTTGTAAATGGTCGGCAACGCGCATGTGACACCTCTGGAGTTATAGGCGTCCATAGGTTACGGTAGCTGCTTACCATCAGGCGGGCCGTATGCTTGTTTGCCACCGTCGTGGTATTTAAAACGTTTATTTGCTGTCGCTACCTACCAAATTAGGCACCTAGCGCTGATTCCCGAGACTTACAACCTGTTCAGGATCAGTGAATCTTGTGTACCATTATAACTATGCACAATCGGAGATCACACCTTTACATTGGTTTTTTTGAGTCGTGCGCGAGGTAGGCGATGGAAATGTAAGTACTAGGACAACAGAGATCATTGCGTAGTGTAATATAACCGTCGCTTACTATGCGCGTCTCTTTTGACAAACCATTATTGCATTAAAAAGAGAAACCTCTTAATCCGTAATAGCTACGCGTAATCGTAGATGCCTTTATACTGGTTTTTTTAGACGATCGTTCGTTACCTATTTCGTTGAACACTGGAATATTCGACTAGAGCACCAGAAGTTTAGAACAGAGATTTATTCATATTTTAAAAATATAGTATGCTATTGACTTGACATTTAATTTTCTATCTCGGTCCATCTCGCACGCTTTCATATTGATGCGACAAGGACTTACTACGATCAATATAAATTCAAGATTTTATTTTTTTCAAACCCAAATGACTCTCTTTTTACTTCTATACGTCTTGTTAGAAATATGACGATCTTGCCTACACTACTGTAAATTATATTAGTTGGTCTCTGTCACACTTTGTGCAATGCGCAAAATATGGAAATCTCGCTTACACTCCCGTGTTAAGTATATTGGTGTATCTCTTTTACCCCTGATGCACATGTATATTATAGCATTTATAGCAGTGTGTAAGCATTTACAAGTGTGTGGATGCCGGAACACATTTCAGTTTTGTCAGCTATGAACGTCAGGTATCTTCCTCTTTTTACTTTTACTTTAATCAAAGATCATAGCCAGAAGTTTCCGTTGGGGGAAAATATTGCCAAATGATGTATATGCAATTTATAATTATAGTCGCCAACTGCTTTTGTTTCCGCAATAATACACAATGTTTTTTGTTCTAATGTTAAAATATAGGCCCTATCCTATAAATGACAGAACTTCGGCAGTTTTTAACTTTTTTGGTATTACAGTAACTTTTTTCCAACTGAACATTTTTGTTGGTCTGCCACTCTAACCTCCGCCCATTAAAATCTGCCAGATGCCCATATCTAGCAAGAAGGATAGTATAGTAATATAACCAGAGGGATTTTGTTGCTCTCATTATTGTATCATATCTGATGGAGCCCGATGGCATAAGTATGCACACCCACAATAATGTGGGGTCAGTTTAGTACTCACAGTGTTCACACAGCTAATTCGATCTCTATATATTTTTATCGTTCACTACTAAAATGTAAAGCGTGCCGCTTATAACTTGTATGTTTGTAGGCGTTATGTTTCCTACTGATTATACGTTCTATGTCACCTTGAAAAAATATCAATAAGAGGAAAATTGTATACAGTAGAATTGTAGATCGCGGTTCTTTATTCGTAATAGTGCTTGAAACACATTTATTTACCTTACAGTGGGTGTACCAGTACAATGGGTGTAAAATTCGACTACACTTTTAAAATATCTACCACAGCCTTATATATGAATCTAGGCCATCCATCGCTGCCTTTAACTTTGAAATGTGTGATAAAAATGCTTCTATTAAATATTTTAATGTGTCCAGCTTTTATAAGCATTATTTACAGTAGCATTTACCATGATAACTTTAGTAAAATGTGCACAGATCTCGGCCTAGGAGCACTGTTTGGTATAATAAGCTTTAGCTACGCCATTTTAATTGTTTATAAAAAACGTTTTGACCGCATTATGACAATAGTCGAAAAAGACTTGGAAAGCTCAAAAATATTTATAGCGGAAGATGAAATGGTGATTAGAGACTATACTATACGGGCTTCAAAATGTTGGTTCATCGTGTGTGTTGTCTGTGATGGTATATTTATTATCAAAGCTGTTTTGGGCACGGCTTATTTTGCCCTAGTGGGTAATTTTACACCTGCCCCATTCATGAACTCACGTATCCTACGTGTATGTAGAAGAAAGAAAGAATGAATTTCATATGTACTTGTTAATATTCGGTTTTCAATTGATCGATTTACGTTGTATTGACGAGTTTGATGTGCATAGGGTTTAACCCTCTGGGCCCTATATTCATAATGCATGCATGCGGGCAAATGGATCTGGCGATCAGACAAGTGCAACGTATATTTTTGGAAACAGACGTAAATCCTGAGGAAACGATACCCAGATTAAAAGACATAGTGCGTCTTGTGCAAAATATTTACAGGTATGTCAATGTCAATAGAAAAGTAAAATAAGGTAAACAAATATGGCTCGATTTCTAGGCAATAAAACATTTGACACATGAGAAAATATTATTGAAGAATTCCGTTTTTATTAATATACAAATATTAACAAATATTTTTACTACAAATTCATGTAGATAACAAGCTTAAGTGAATAATTTAGACAATGAAATCATGATTGTTTTTTAAAAGTGCACCATTGCGAAGCAATTAAGGATGTTTGTTTACATAATTTAACTTTTCTATTCACACTGACTTTAATTACTGTTGATTTATTTTATTTTGAAATGTTGCTCGTTTTTTAATTACTTTATTTTATCTTTAGTTTTGTAGATCAAATACAGCAGACGCATAAACTATTATTTGAGATGTATTTAAAAACCAGCACAGTCGTTATTCCCATTTCCTGTTCTGGTATTATTGAGGTAAGAAAAAATACTTTTTTAATTTAAATTATTCCTTATCGCCCGTTATTTTGTCTTTCCTGTTTAATATGGCAGACCAGGAATCACGTTGTATCTACAGGTAAACAGTAACAGCGGCTACAAATTAACGAAAAGCTAATCGACCAGAGCAAAGATCAAGAAAGCTATGCCTTCCCAGGTCTCCCTGATCTTTCGTCACTGGTTAATGAGCTTATTTATGTTTTCAGTTCTCTAATAATAATAAGGCCGCTGTGACAACCATTCCCAGTCTCTCCTATTAGAATTTTTTTTTTATTGCAGTTATTTTTATCAAGTTCTTGATATTAACGAATCTGTAGCTTTTAACCCTTGAATGTCCACGTATTTGGTTACGGTCTGTGGATATTTGAAATAAATCAAAACCTAACCTGTTTTCAGTCATATAACGATGGCAGTTTAAGCCTTGATCTCATCGCCTACGTCTTCGCTTGTTATACGCAATGCTTCATTCCGTGCTACTACTGCGAAATTCTCCTAAGTAAAGTAAGTTTTCTTTCACAAACATACGGTGTACGTTGTTTTTACTTTAATAAAAATAGACTCGGATCGCATTACGTTTCGGGTGACTTAGTGACTCTTCTCTCTTCTCTGAGTGAGAGTAGTCTTGATATGAATAGGGGTTTCATACTACTTTGCAGGCCTAGGCCTACTTAATATCCGGCGCCCTCCACACGCCGGGCCCTCTATCTACATTATACCGACAGATAATAAGTGCAATGGACTTTAATTGTATTGGATTTTGAGTTAGTGAAGTGAAAACGGATTCCCAGTCTCGTATCTCTAACCGTCTATAGGTACCTACTCGGCCGAATAAGGATATTTTTCCAGCCTCTGCTTTAATGTACATTTATAAAACTTCCAGTTACAAATTTGCTGTTTGATCTACAGGGCGTCCCACGACTTTGCGACATGGAGGGGAAGTACTTTAAATACTGTAGATAGGAAATTTTACTGAAAGAAGACTTCATTTTTATTTTTAAAACAATGCGATCTGCATTTAAAGAATTTTAAATTATCGCCTGTCTGAACCTGGAATCGAACCCCCTAAATATGGTAGGCACTGATAAGATTTTATTAAATGCGAAAATAACTGGGGTCCCGTACCCAAAGGGTAAAAACGAGACCCTATTACTAAGACTCCGCTGTCCGTGTATCTGTCTGTCCGTCTGTCACCAGGCTGTATCTCATGAACCGTGATAGACAGTTGAAATTTTCACAGATGATGTATTTCTGTTGCCGCTATAACAAATACAAAAAAAAAACAGAATCAAATAAATATTTAAGGCTCCCATACAACAGACATGATTTTTTTGCCGTTAGATAAATTGTACGGAACCCTACGTGCGCGATTCCGACTCGAACTTGGCCGGGTTTTTTTTTATTTAAGATGCTACGTTATTTAGAAGAAATAAATTCTTACGATTGTAGGCTTCAATCAGTACAGTAACATTGCAGGTTTTTTTGTTACCACTTTTAGCGGGATCGATTCCCGATTCAGACAGACGATTATTGAAAATTCTTTGAATGTAGTTTGTATTGTTTTAAAAATATAAATTAAGTCTTCTTTCAGTAAAATGTCCTATCTACAGTATTTAAAGTACTTGCCCTGCATGTGGCAAAGTCGTGGGACGCCCGGTATATTCTTACAAATAGGGTTGTTAGACCAATTCGCTATATATGTATGTTTTATTTCCAACAAATACTCTCATATTACAAATATATTACTATTAGGTACGATGTGCAAGTATTTGGATAACGATCATTCTCGTCGGTCGTCAAAATTAGGCCCCTCTTGTCGTATTAATCACGAAATATCCTAAAATCATTAGTGTCAATATTTTGCTGTTGTCTAAAACTATAAGCCAATATATTCAAAGTGTTTGTGTGCCAGAAAATGATCCATGGCTCTAACTGATAAAAAAAATGAATCGAGAACGTATTCCTATACATCATTTAGTTATTTGATTAGGAGTTAACCTTCTGACTGGACTCTTTATTTTTAGGGGGAGAAACTGCGAGAAGCTTTATATGCTTGTGGCTGGGAAAAAACAAATTGGGAGTCAAAGAGTCGTTCTATAATTTTGCTGATGCTAGTGAGGACAGCACGTCCATTAGAAATACGTGCAGTTTTCTGTACAGTGTGCTTTGAGGCTTTTGCTAACGTTAGTTTTGTCGTAAACTCATTGAAATCAGTATACAAAGCTTGCTTAAGGGATAAGTTTGCGTTTGTACAAATGTTATTTATTTTTCGTGCTGTATTTTTCATTTGCCGTACAATAAAGTGTTTTACTACTACTACTAACTACTACTTAGCTTAAGCTTAGCTAACAAACTGTTTAGACACTTCGCTAGCCCAATATTACAGGGTTCCATGTTACATTTTCAGGGTAGTAAAATTTAGACTTAGTGTCACTATAACAATGTTCAAATTTCAATTCGATAAAAGTGAAACCTAGAACCCTGTAATATTGGGGCAGCGACTTATCTAACCTACTAGATTGTATTCATCCTTAATATTTGACAATATTTTTAGGTGAATAGTCAGGCGTACAGAATTTTCAATGTTTTAAATGCTGCTTGGAACTGAATGCATTCGTTTCGAAATAAAATAGAAAATCAGAATGATCGGTAAGGTCAAGTATGAAATAACGAGTACGAGTACATCTTGTCTGAGTAAGAAGTTCGAGCTGTTACAACAGGGACTGGAGAAGCTAGACACAAGATGATCTTGAGTGGTGATCACAAGTCTGGAGACGTGGAAAGGTCCGTAACACGATGGAATGACGATCTGACTTGGTCTACGAGGACTACGAGAGCTAAGTAATATCGCAAAAGACGGTTATAATACAGGATATAACAGTTAAGAGTAGTCAGGCGATTATTCCGTAAATATAACAGATATCAGAAAACTTACGTAAAATCACATCAGCAACAGTTTTTTAATAAAACCACAAATAACCCAAATATTAACTTCAAACCCTTCGGTACATTTAGTACGCCGTTCGTTGAGAGGCTTTAGTTTAAAAAGCCTAGTCATATCACCATTATTTCCTTTCTGTAAGTACATATTGTACATAGTGCTCGTTTGTCTATCTTGTATATCTCTCTCAATTGTTCATATCCCTTACAGGGATAAGTTCGCCTTTGTACGTTGTATTTTCTTTTGTTATGACTGTATTTTAACCTGTTTTATGTACAACTAGCTTTTGCCCGCGGCTTCGCCCGCGTACTAAAAGTACTAAAAAGGAGGTTCTCAGTTAGACTCGTATATTTGTATGTACGTATGTAGGAATGTATGTTAATCCGCGATTATCTCGCATTCGGCTGAACCGATTTAGACTTTAGAGTAGGTTTTGGTATACCACGTTTTGGTGAAGGCGGTTCCCTTATTTTATTTAAAGAAATGATTGCAATAATTGTTACGCCAGCAGCGACTTACTACTCCTAAAAGATTATGATAATGCAGATTTCTACTGTTGAATGGAAGCTTTTCCCCGTGACTTCGTAATCCACCCTCCTTTTTACCCGCCTAAGGAATGACTTCTGGGATAACAACTATTATATATCCTTCCCTAGAACTCAAACTATCTCCATACCAAATCATCTAAATAAGTTCAGCGGTTATTAATTCCGCATACAAACTTTTAACCCCTTTTCACCCCCTAAAGGGTTGATTTTCGGGATAAAAACTATCCTATATTGTTTCCCGGGACGCAAACTATCTATGTACCAAGCTTCATCGCAATTCGCCATATAAATAAATAAATACAATCTTACACAAATCGACCTAGGCCCACAGTAAGCTCAATTAGGCTTGTGTTATGGGTACTAGACGACGATATATATAATAGATAAATATGGATAAATACTTAAATACATAGAAAACAGCCATAACTCAGGAACAAATATCTGTGATCAACACACAAATAAATGACTGACCAGGATTCGAACCCGGGACCTCCTGCTTCGTAGGCAGGGTCACTACCGACTGGGCTAGGAGGCCGTTAACTACCAACCCCTTTTCTACCCCTCTAGGATTGATTTTCCGGATAAAAACTATCCTTAATTGTTTCCCGGGACTCAAACTATATCCAAAACAAATTTTATCTAAATCGGTTCGTGGTTAAAAATTCTAACCCTCTTGCGTTATTTTGATTGTATTTGTTATTTAGAGAAAAATGAACCTTATCAGTAACCCTTTAAATCTGCATCATAAAATACGGCACGTTATTTTTTGTCACATTTGACCGGTTCGAGTCCCGACTGAGGCAAGCGATTTTTCATAAATCCATAAATGCAGAATTTATTGTTTTTAAAAACAAAGGAAAGTCTCCTTTACACAGAATGTGCTATTTACAATATTTAAGGTAGTTGCCATCCATGTGGCATTCGATCTTTCCATCCGGTATATATAGATAAAGTGTTTACATACATACAATTATCATTTTTTTTTTTTTTTTTTTTTTTTATACCACGACGGTGGCAAACAAGCATACGGCCCGCCTGATGGTAAGCAGCTACCGTAACCTATGGACGCCTGCAACTCCAAAGGAGTCACATGCGCGTTGCCGACCCTTTACAAAAAGGAGGATTCACTGTGTTGACGACTAAAGGAACAAGAATGTCCCTCATCGTCAACACACTGGGTCCTCTTTGAGCTCTTTGGCAACCTTACTCACCAGCAGGAACACAACACTATGAGTAGGGTCTAGTGCTATTTGGCTGTGGTTTTCTGTAAGGTGGAGGTACTTCCCCAGTCGGGCTCTGCTCCAGATTTGAGCGATGACATTCGCTGAACGTGCCCTACCACACTTAGCGAGATGCCATTCGCAGTGCCCATACCTCTCTTTTATCATCATTCATCATGATTCATGAATTGTTTTATTTTATCCACTTATCCGTATTAATCAATTATCATTACAGTTTATTCGTGTAAATTATGAATCTTAAACAGGTTTATCTCTTACGGTAGGGAAATCACAGCCTTTAGGAACGTCGGTTAAACTTAATATTTTTAATATTACTGTACTTTTATTTAAAAATGTAACGGTAACGTACTTTCGATATCAGTTTAAAGTTTTCTGATATCTGTTATATTTACGGAATAATCGCATGGCTACACTTATCGATTACATACTGTATATAGCAGCGTACGAACCGCTGCCGACGGCATTTTGGCAGGCATACTTATTGAGGCAGTTTTGGATACCTAATTAGTCAATGTTTCAGCTCCCTGTCATAAATTGAAACCGTTGGTTCTTCATAAAAATTCTAATTTTGCTTAAAAAACTATTATACACTACCCAAATCATGCAACAATTTAAGACTACATTCAATCTATAATAATAATAAGCCCGCGGGGGCAGCTTGTGGCGAGCTGACGGTGAGTGGCGACACCGCGGACCCCTATTCCAGAGGGCCCTTTCTATCTGGCCCTCGCCTCTGTGCTTGCCTTAACTGGCCGGCCAGAGTGGAGTCGCAAGAGCGGGACCTATGCTCCAGGTTGAAAGTGTAAAATGTCATAACGCCGGCGGCCTGCTGAACGGATTACCGGGATCTGGCTACCGCAGACTCACCTCTCGACAACCTCACAGCCCACGCACCGGTGTTGCCCTTGAGCCATCTTTGATGTCGCTTTTTACGGGGGCCCATCTTGCGGCGGGCGAGTCACCGTCTGCCGGAAATAAAATTGGATACCGTTTTATTAGGCAGGCGTCCGGTTCTTCATCCAATAGCTCAGTAGTTAGTCCATACTTTTCACCCAATAGCCTCGTACATTTTAGACTCCATTAACTCTCAATAGTCTTTACACCATGGTGGGTGCTGTCTCTGCGTGGGTCCCATGACACGGGTAGGGGCAACATCCGCTTAGTGTACCCCTCACTTTTCATTAAATTGTCGAAAGGGCCTCTGCGCGTTGGCTTCGGCTCCGCATATGCCTCCCAAAGGTCCGGAACACAATTGTACCGTGGTCGGGAAAGACATACAAATAATAATAATAATAATATTAATACTTTATTGCACACTACAACAGACGAACAAAAAGAGTTATGATATAGGTACAGCATAGAGGTAGGTAACAACAGGCGGACTTATCGCTAAAAGCAATCTCTTCCAGACAACCTTCATACATCGAAACGGCGATAATAGTTTAGTTAACATAGGGCAGTGACAAAAATTGAAATACTAGGGAATATAGAAACTTTTGTAAAAATAAAATACATAAACTACATAAAAATATTATAAAAATATAAACTACTTAAATGACCACATATAAATAACAAAATATATATATTTATAGAAATACTATACATGACAATGGTAGTTTCGGTGCCAACCAAGCAAGACAGGACTGAATTAAGGAAGAGATAAATAATGATCTTTTAATAGTGATTTAAATATAGAGAGAGATTTGGCACGTCTAATATCAATAGGCAAAGCATTCCACAGCCGAACAGCGCGAAAGGTGAAGGAATTGGAGAACATTTTTGAAGAAGAAGACGGGAGAGCAAGTAGCAAATTTTGGGAGCACCTAAGAGAGGAAAGAAATTTAAACCGGACTTTGAGATAGCAAGGAGTATTGAGGTGAAACAGCGAGGCATAAAGGAGAGAAAGAATATGTAAGTTATAATATAAGTCGATAGTTAACTTTCACATGTCTTCAAACATAGGTACTACTTTTTTCATTGATCTGTTTACTTGTAATAGGTAGATCAAGCGAATCAAAAAGTCTGATGGCAAATAAATGCACCTCTGTATTATGCATTGGTTTAAAATGAAAACGATTTTTTAATTCAAGGACTAACAATTTAACAACAATACCATAAGCTTTCATTAAAAAATTAACACGTGTTAATTAACAAGAAGCATATGTATTTTTAAGTAATCCAACCTAGGTACTTAAGTTATTAACTGGTATTAAAAAACTTAGTCAACCCATAATATTGTTTCATTATTCTTCTGTTAGTAATCACACAGTAGGTATGTCTGCTATGCCGTGAATTGTTATTCGTTTCAAGTGAGTAGAGTTATAATCAGTTAAATAAAAAGAAATGCAGCGGGCAGTTAACAGTTCGTTCGAGCCATTCGTTCTTGAAACACATTTATTGATAAGAAGAGTAATGGAAGTTCGGTTTGATGATATATTTAAATTATCATCCACGGCTTTATACTGGAACCAAGGCCATCCATCACTGTCTCTAAACCTACAATGGGTTGCAAAAATGATATTTTATTACGTAATTTACACACCAACCTTTGTAACGATGATGTACAGTAGCATCTTCTACGACAATTTCACTAAAATTTGCACAAATATGAGTTTAGGCGTACTTTATTGTATTATAAGCATCAACTACGGCCTTTTAATTGTTTACAAAAAACGCTTTATCGATATGATCAAGATAGTGGAGGAAGACTTGCGTCGTTCAAGAGAGATACTAATGGCTGAAGACGAATTGGTCGTCAAAGAATATATTATTAAAGGGATCCAGGCTTCAAAATTTTGGACATCCGTTTGTATTCTTTGTGCTTTTATGTTCCTTTGTAAAGCAGTCTTGGGCACCTTGTATTCTGCCATAGTGGGGAACTTCAAACCAGTCGCTATACACGAAATAACGTATCCGAATTATATAGAAGAAAGGAAGAATGAATTTCACGTGTACATCATAATTTTTGGTTTCCAAACATTTTATATGGTATTCACAATCCTGATGTATGCAGGATTTAATCCACTTGGGCCAATATTCGTTATGCATGCTTGTGGGTTAATTAAATTGGCTCTAAGAGAAATCAAAAAGCCATTTCTAGAGAATGATATTGATGTCGAAGAAACACTTAAGAAATTAAAGGATACAGCACGCCAAATACAACATATTTACAGGTAGTTTTAATATGACATAATAGTAGTTTATGTAACTGTTACGTAATAAGGGTCCTTAAAACATGAGTGTGGTTTTATGAAACAAGCCGCAGGTGAGTTTCATAATAAGATCACACGAGTGTTTTAAGGCCTAATTACGTACAGTTGCATACACTGCTTTCACTACACTCATATTATTTATTCTAAATGCATTATTCGGAAACCATAGAAAGGCCGCCATTGCACCGCCATGGCCAACTCGATTGTGCCGGCGGTCAGGGAGGCGCGTGTCGGGCTGTCGGCGGTAGCGCGGGAGGGTGCAGGTGTACATTATGTTATCAAAACTCATAACACATCAATAGTTGAGCATGTAAAGTTAAAATTACGTTACTGTCACACATAAAAAGCTTATCATAGTAAAATCGGTCGTGGTAATGCTAGCCATTGCCTACCGTTTTCGAAGACGTTTTAGAGAACTTACAATATGGGTGTAGATAAAAAGTATTAAGTGTTCCTATTTTACTAACAAGGTTTAATCTTAGTTTTGTAGATAAAATACAGCGAACACATCGATTATTATATGAGATGTGTCTTAAAACAAGTGCAATTATAATTCCGATCGCGTGTTTTGGTATCATCGAGGTAAGTTTGTTTATTTTATAACTAAGACCTACATTTTTGTCTTAACAGTATAAGTAATTCACCTGGCATGTCAAGTTTAGTGAATAGAGATTTTCATCTATTGTAATATGTATTGTATTTTACCACTTATCATAAAATGTTCGTTTACAGTCTTACAACGAAGGCACTGTGAGCTTCGACCTGATCTGCTACGTGTTTGCAGCGATCGTGCAGTGTAGCATACCGTGTTATTATTGCGAACTTCTTTTGACCAAAGTAAGTTTTTATTGCTAATACTTGACGACAATTTTAGATAATATATGATCCGGTTTTGATGGACTTACCCGATCAAAGCAGATAAGCACCAGATTGCATCCAATATCAACTAATACTCGGTGAGATGAAAATCCGACAACAGATATTATTTTATAATTCTATCTATAGCGCAGATGTGTGAGGAATATGGTTTAAAAAGTATCCAATTACTTGGTAAACAATTTTTTATTTATTAATGGTTAATGGCCTCCTAGCCCAGTCGGTAGTGACTCTGCCAACGAAGCAGGAGGTTCCGGGTTCGAATCCTGGTCAGGGCATTTATTTGTGTGTTTATCACGGATATTTGTTCCTGAGTTGTGGATATTTTCTATGTATTCAAGTGTTTATCCACACTTATCTATTATATATATCGTCGTCTAGTACCCGTAACACAAGCCTTATTGAGCTTACTGTGGCAATAGGTCGATTTGTGTAAGATTGTCCCATAATATTTATTTATTTATTTCATAAACTTTCGTTTTACAAACAACGTTAGTTAAATTAACGATTTCCAATCAGACGTTTCATAAAATATTATTTTATATAATAACATAGTTCATGGGACAAAACATTTCCTAAAAAAACCGGCCAAGTGCGAGTCGGACTCGCGCACCGAGGGTTCCGTACAAACCTGTAGGTATATAGGGGTAGTAACTTTAAAATATTTTTATTATACAATGTAACTAAAAATTTACGGTTTTCGCAATATTTCCTTTATCTGTGCTATAAGACGTTGCTTCGTACCAAATTTCAAGATTCTGAGTTCACGGGAAGTACCCTGTAGGTTTTGATTCCCTTGCGAGCGAAAATTTGCGGAAATTTGCGGCATAAATGGCTGTATCTTTTGATTGCGTCGGCTTAGAAGTCTGATTTTTCACAGCTCCAAGGGACAGTAGACTCGAGTATTTGATATAAATTTCAGCTTGATACCTCCACGCGTTCCTGAGAAAAATGGTCTTGACAGACAGACAGACAGACAGACAGACAGACAGACAGACAGACAGACGGACAACAAAGTGATCATATAAGGGTTCCGTTTTTTTCCTTTCGAGGTACGGAACCCTAAAAAAACATGACATTACTAAACATTAATTAGTAAATGACTTATTTATTATTTACGGCACTTAACAAAATACGTTTGGTAAAAAAAGTTAGTGAAATGCATTGTTTGGTAAACAATTCTTTTAGTGAATCATCATGGTGTGTACGCCAGTTATACCGAAAATTTGATTGTTAAAATAATATGTTCTAAATTGAAAAAAAAGCCGAATAAGATATTGAAAATATTATAAAAGTCACTGAGCTAAATCGCGGACAGACGGACATGGCGAAACTATAAGGGTTTTTAGTTAACTACGGAACCCTAAAAACGATTTATTCGTGAAATTTACATTTTATAATCAATAATTGTCTTTAAATCTATATATATGTAAACATAAAAATTCCTGACTCACTGACTAACTCACTTAAATCAATGTCCAGCCCGAACCATTGGACCTAGAGAGCTGAAATTTTCACAATAGGTAGTTTTTATAACGGTAGTATCCACTAAGAAGGGGTTTTTCAGAATTCATTCCCTAAAGGGGTAAAGAGGGGGTTGAAAGTATGTATGGATGGGGTTTAAAATTTTGAGTTAGAGATTTGAAACTTCGTACGTTTACTACCTAATTAAAAAACAATAAAATTAATTTCAGCGTTTTTTAAAATTCAACCTCTAACAGGGTAAAAAAGGGGTTGAAAGTTTGTATAGAGATTTTTTTTGTGACAGACTTGAAAGTTCGTTTGTAAGCTACTTACTTCAAGGCAAAAAAACTAATTTCAGCGGTTTTCAAAATTCCACCCACAGGGGTTAAAACGAGGTTGAGAAGTAAGTATTAAAGGGAGGCCGTAACTACTGAAGCTAGAAAGTTATAATTTGCAGGACGAGTTAAATTTACAATTTCTACAACTAATAATAAGCGATTTTGAAAAATTCAACCCCTAAGGGGGTTTAAGTTTGTATTGATGGGGTTTAAAATTTGGAGTTAGAGATTTGAAACTTCGTACGTTTACTAATAATAAAAAATAATATACGCAATTTTAGCGTTTTTCAAAATTCAACCTAGAACGGGGCTAAATCGGGGTTGAATGTTTGTATAGAGACTAACTATTTTTTTTGGTTTGAGATTTACTATGAATTATTGTTCCTATTTCCGTTCCATTTCCATGTTCCAGAGTGAGCTCTTACAATAGTTTGGTCATCGTATCGCCAAATAAAACCACCACAATATAGTACACAAAGAAGTTACGTAAATAATAGAGTACATTTACGTTATTATTTGCATATTAACACTTATTTGTAACTGAAACTATGTCTACGTTACCCGTTTTTTCGCCAAAATAGCTATAAGTATAAATAGATTGAGAAGATGGTTCGGGGACTAACAAAAGTTAGTTAAGAAGATAAAATTGGATATGAAACTCTGTATGAGGAACTGTATTATACGCGGACGAAGTCGCGGGCGGAAAGCTAAGCTGTGTTTATAAAGCGTCAATGTTACTAAATGTATATTTGTCGAGTTAATTTATAAAATTAACAGTTTTAGGATGGTTTGTGAAATGTACAGCTTGTGAATCGTTACTTATTAAATTATTATTTGAGAAATGTTGTTTACCAGATGATGCTAGATCCAAAAATAGGCGAACAACGCATGGAGCTCCTTAAACATCATGGAAATGAGATAAAAAAATAGATTTTATTTTAAATTGACCCAATAACACATGTTATCATTTCTCAGGGCGAGGAACTTCGAGTCGCAGTATACGAGTGTGGTTGGGAGAGGTTCTGGGTGCCGAGGAGCCGCTCCATCATTCTGCTGATGCTGGCCAGGTCGGCGCGCCCGCTAGGGATCCATGCTGTGTTCTCCACGGTCTCTCTGGAGGCTTTTGCTGATGTACGTACATACCGGGTGTCTGTGAGCTTTAGTTTGTATAAATCAATTCGTAAGTTTAAATAGTCGAGGGTTTTAGTAAGTTTCTATGGGAGAGAGGGGAGGATTTTTACTTATTTTTTCTCTGAGCCTTGTACAACAAAAGTAATCGCTATTTTAAAATGATATTAATTATTCTTTATTGCTCATTTATCTGGATATAATAACGGCGTGTTTCTGTTTTGATACACATCAGCAACACGGCCAAGCTACATTGAATTTACCAAAAAGTGCGAATTGTATGAATACACCCCAGTGTTGGGGTGGTACACTATTTGTTTCTTCCTGAATCATTATTTTCTGAGCTATTATATTTTCCTAATTTTGCATTTTTTTATAACTTATATGAGGTGCATTTGTACAGTATGAAATAACATATATTTTGAGTAATATCCCTCGATCCGTTGTGGTAGAGAGTCGTGAAAAACTTGTGTCCGATGTCGAGAATACTCTTTCTGGAGTCTCGGTGTGGGGTCAGGACAACTTAGTCAGATTCAACCCCACAAAGACACAAGTTTGCGCGTTCACCGCTAAGAAAACCCCATTTACTGTGGCCCCTCAGTTCCAAGGCACAACCCTTACAATGTCAGGGAGTATTGGGATCCTCGGTGTGGACATTTCCAGTGACGTCCAATTCCGTAGTCACCTTGAAGCGAAGGCCAAGCTGGCATCCAAAAAGCTCGGTGTGCTCAATAGAGCGAGGCGATACTTCACTCCGGGGCAGAGACTGCTCCTATACAAGTCGCAAGTCAGACCCCACATGGAGTACTGTTGTCACCTTTGGGCGGGAGCACCTGGATACCAGCTTGGGCCCTTTGACTCGGTGCAAAGGCGCGCTGTGCGGATCGTCGACGATCCCAAACTCACGAGCGATATTGAACCTTTGAGTCTTAGGAGGGACTTTGCCTCCTTATGCGTGTTCTATCGCTTGTACAATGGGTTGTGCTCTGAAGAACTGTTTGATATGATGCCCACGGCAGCTTTTTATCACCGCACCGCTCGCCGCCGGCAGGGTGTTCATCCCCACACCCTGGAGCCCAATGGGTCGCGCACAGTACGATTTAAGAGGAATTTCCTCCCACGAACGCTGCGGCTGTGGAATGAACTCCCTGCCGAGGTTTTCCCAGTGGGCTACAGTATGAGGTTCTTCAAAAAAGGAGTGTATAGGTTCCTAAAGGGTAGGCAACGCGCATGTAAATCCTCTGGGGTTGCAGGCGTCCATAGGCTACGGTAACTGCTTACCACCAGGCGGGCCGTATGCTTGTTTGCCACCGTCGTGGTATAAAAAAAAAAAAAAAGTATACGAAGGAACCCCAATTAAAAACGGTCAAAAGAAAATAACAATCTAAAAAATCGTGCATTAGACGCATAATGACCTATTTTACGAACGCAAAATGTCGTGAACGTAAAATGTCCTAAACGCAAAATGCCCTAAACGTAAGATGCCCTAAACGCAAATTGCCCTTAACGCAAAATGCCCTAAAACGCAAAACGCCCTAAACGCAAAATGCCCTACAACGCAATACGCCCTAAACGCACAATGCTCTAAAACTGTGCCGAGGTAACAGACGGACACACTGTCGATATTAGCGTCCATAGAACCAGATTTCCACTGGTTTGCCTAAATTTCTGAAATGTGAGCATTTTTTCTATCGGTGACAGGAAAGGTAAGCCAAATTAGCTCCGGGTTTACTGCCAATATTTTCGAAGAATCCAAAGTGTGGTGAGTGTTGTTTTATTAAGAGTCCCGTTCAACAGTGGGAGGAATTGAGTCCCGAACCAGCGAATGCTCTTAATCCGCATCAAATAAATAGTAAAACGGCGTTGTCGCTGATGTGACTGACGTCAGGGGGGACTCTGCAGGCTACATACCCTATAGGAATTGTAAGTTGTAATTGAAAAAAAAAATTGGAGGTGGTTCGAAAAATTATCGATTTTCGGACTTTTTTCATTATTTGTGTAAGACCTACCTTCTTGTCAAATTTCATGTTCTGTATCTTAGTCAAAGTATTAAAGAAATGGTCATAATATGTATATGATCATATCTTTGGATTGCGTTACTTAGAAGCAGGGACTGCATATCGAAAAAATGGATTACAGATGTATTACCAAAAATTATTTGCCAGATTTTCACTTCCCAGATATTTTTCTCAAACACATGAATACCAAATTATCATTTATACATGGTATCATATCATGGGAAACGGTGACACGCCACGGTCGGAGGCGGACGTGCCGTCCGTTGTTTAAAATAAAAATAGATAGAAAAATGTTCATTGATTTAGTACGAAACTAGACGATACAATTACGTGCTTAAAGTTTGTAATTCAATGTCATTTAGTGATAGTGCCGTGTGCAAAAATACTTGCAACAAAGTTGCAGGCCTTATCATCTGGCTGGCGAGCGGTGCGGGCACTTTCCTCACCTCCCCTGCGGTGAGAGATAGCGACTTATTTTTCATTTCGCTCTGGCATCGCTGCTCACGGACATTGACGAGGACGTCCGAACGCCCTTGTACGGGATCGCTTAAGATAGCAGTAAGCAACAATAAATAATACACCTACCCACGAGCTACGGCACTGCCGGCGCCAGCGCCAGGCGTTTGTCGAAGAAGGGATTCTGCGATCTACTATCTACGTCATCGCATGCGCAGATTTGGGTGTAACTTCGAGTGCGCTTGATTAGTAGTTCTGCTGTCCGTCATCCGTCCGTTGCAGTTGGAAGAAGTTTTATGAGCTTTGTTTTTTTAGGCGTGTCTTTGTTTTTAATAGCTTTTATTATAATTATTTTGTATTTTGACAATTTAACATGATCATACTCTTGGTATGTTTACTATGATTACATAGGTATGTGAACTTTAATGTAGTAAGTCAAGCTTTAATTAACATTTTATTTTCTTTTTATTTATTTTTGTAAATACCTATTTTTAATGTATTTTATAATTTTTTTTTGGTTGATCTCCCTTTTGTTTTTACGTAAAATAAGTTGTGGAGCGCTGTTATTTATTATTTGAGGCTGCGATCTAGTCCTTTTTGAAAAAAAAAACAATTATTGGGTATTAATTTTATGGATTTTAATATTTTAATGTATAAATTATTTTGATAGTAATTTTTATTATTTTTAATGTTTCAACACCTTTAATTGACCATAAGAATCTATTGTTAAGTAACTAAATATTTTTATAGGAATTTGTTCCTACATTTGTTCAATGTACCTTGGCACAATTTTACTGGACTTTACATAGGTTTCGTTGCCTAACTATTGTTATCGTGATGAGTTCCCCTTCCCATACGTTGACGTGTCCCCACTGCCCAGAGTCGTCTCGCAAGTTCTCGTCGCATGGTCTTAAAATTCACATTGGGCGTGTACATAAAGAGGTAGCCCGGGTACGCCAGCAGCCGGCGACTGCCAAGGTGTTGCCCCGCCCCGACGGGCTCGGCGGTGCTACGAGTAGCCCGCCGCCACGTACATCACCACCACTATCACCAGACTGCGCAACTGCGCTTGAGAGTCTCGGAGCTCTCAAGAAATCGGTGCGGGTGCTTAAACATGTACCCAAAGGGGCGAGGAACCTGGCAGCGGAAAAATTAGGGAACGTTATTAATAAGTGCATAGAGACCAACGATGTTGCTGATTGGTATGGTTTACTTACCTTTGCGTATTCGGCCTTAAAATCGCCGGAGGCGCATGTCGAAGGTAATCTGACCACTAAGGTAAAGGCTAACATAGTCGCGACCGAAGGTTGCTCTGGTTTGGTTGAATGCGTTGGTGTCGACGAGACCTCCACCGGGACTCCCTCGGTCGTTAAGACAATCGAGTCCAAAGTATACGAGGGTGATATAAGAGGCGCGGTTCGCGTGCTAATGTCTGACGACTCAATTGCACCTCCGGGCCCTGAGACGCTTGCTTCCTTACGGACGAAGCACCCGCCCCCATCTCGTACGTTAACTTTTCCTCCGGAACCGGATCGGACCGTTCAGGCTTTGACGGTGGACTTAGACGACGTGGCCCGAGCACTGAGGTCATTTAATAGTGGGTCAGCCGCAGGCCTAGATGGAATTCGCCCAGCTCACCTAAAGGAGCTGACTTCGAGTTCTGCTGGTGAGAATGGGCAGCGGCTGATCGAGTCCCTGGTGAAATTAAGTAATTTTTTACTTAGTGGCCAGCTGAACCCTGTAATTTGTCCATATCTGTACGGAGCGTCATTGTGCGCTCTGACAAAAAAAGAGGGGGGCATACGGCCAATTGCGGTGGGCAGTACGTTTCGCCGCTTGGTAGCCAAGCTGGGGTGTCATAGCGTTAAGGAGCGATTAGCAGGGTATCTCCAGCCACATCAGTTGGGTTTCGGCACACAAAGGGGATGTGAGGCCGCAATTCATGCCACGCGTGCTTTTGTCACGGATCCCGGGAATGCAGGCTGCCTCGTCTTGAAGTTGGACCTTAAAAACGCGTTCAATACTGTGGAGAGGGATGTTCTGTTGGGCGAAGTGGAAAAACATGTACCTAACCTGTACCCTTTTTTACGACAGGTCTATCATTCTCCTTCTAATCTTGTGTACGATGACACATTGATTCTTTCGCAGGTGGGTGCGCAGCAGGGAGATCCACTTGGACCGCTTGCCTTCAGTCTTGCTATCCATGAAGCGGTGTCGTCTCTAAGGTCCCCCCTTAACATTTGGTACCTAGATGACGGCACCTTAGGGGGAAAGCCAGAGGTTGTAAAGCAGGACCTGGCTTTTCTTATCCCCCGTCTAAAGGATATGGGACTGGAGGTGAATGCGGGGAAGTGTGAGGTTTTCTGCTGCGGACCTAGCTGTTCTTCCTCTTTTTCATGTTTTAGCTCTTTGCTTCCTGGTCTTAAGGAGCTGTCGCACGAAACCTTTTTCCTTTTGGGTTCACCCATATTCCAGGAAGCTATTTCCGGTGCAATACAGACCAGGAAGCGTCTCCTTTTGCTCGCCCAAGAACGCCTTAAAAATATTAGTGCCCATGTCGCTCTGACCGTATTTACTGCGAACCACTCCCACGTGGTTGTGTCCGGGTGACATCATTGATTTGGATGTCGCGTTGAGGGATACAGCAGAGACAATTTTAAATGTATCTTTCTCGGATGGTCAGTGGACCCAAGCGTCTCTGCCCATACGGTACGGTGGTCTCGGATTGCGGTGTGCGGAGGACGTGAGTTTGCCTGCCTTTTTAGCGTCGGCGAATGGAGTGAGGGGCCTGGTTTCTGAAATCTTAAATTTCCAAGGAGACCGGGCTATCATACCATTTGCGGAGGATGCGCAGTCAAGGTGGATGGCTCGTTACCCGTCTGCGTCGCGGCCCGAGGCTCCGTGGGAACAGCGAGCGTGGGATGATGTTGGGGCCAAGGATGCTCTTGCAGGCTTTAAGGGTGTGGCTACGGGGGTGGATTTGGCAAGGTTGAGGTCGGTGTCTAGGGTTGAAGCGGGAGCGTGGTTACATGCTTTACCTGTTCCTCACCTGGGAACACTCCTGGACAGCGACTCTTTGCGGGTGGCAGTTGCTCTCCGCCTGGGCTGCGATGTTTGTGAACCTCATAAATGCATCTGCGGCTCCATGGTGGAGGCGAATGGCCATCACGCATTGAGTTGTTGTCGTTGTTCGGGTAGATTTCCACGTCACCACGCTCTCAATGACATCGTGAGGAGAGCCTTGATATCCGCCAACATCCCCTGTCTTCTGGAGCCCCCGGGCCTGTGCCGCACCGATGGCAAAAGACCGGACGGCTTAACTTTAGTGCCGTGGCAGAAGGGGAAGTGTCTGCTCTGGGATGCCACGTGCGTGAGTACCTTTGCCGCCTCGCATCTGGGCCGAACGGTGCGAGCAGCCGGTGCCGCTGCAGAATTTGCCGCGCTCAAAAAACGAGACAAGTATGCGTCATTGAGCGAGAATTATTATTTTATACCCCTTGCTTTTGAGACAACTGGGTGCTGGGGAACGGAGGCTATTGGCTTTGTTATGGAAGTGGGACGACGAATCAAGGAGAGAGGGTCTGACGCCCGTGCGGGGTCGTACCTGGTGCAAAGGTTGTCCATAGCTATTCAACGTGGTAACGCGGCTAGCGTGATGGGAACTTTTGCACCAGGGACAACTCGTGGGGGACTTTTTGAGTAGATTAGTTATAATGTAAGAGTTTTGTTTATTGTTTTTTCTTTGTGTTGCTGTTGACGATTTATATTTGAATAGATTAATAAATTGGATATAATTATCATTACCCAAGTAAATATTACGCATACAATTTTGAACAACTCGACAATATGCAAATCAATATTTAGGCAATTCCTTAATTTCACAATTTTCACTTCACTTATTTTTAAATAACCAGAAATCCAGAGGTGTCACATGCGCGTTGCCGACCCTTTACAAAAAGGAGGATTCACTGTATTGACGGCTAAAGGGACAAGAGGGTCCCTCATCGTCAACACACTGGGTCCTCTTTGAGCTCTTTGGCAACCTTACTCACTGGCAGGAACACAACACTATGAGTAGGGTCTAGTGCTACTTGGCTGTGGTTTTCTGTAAGGTACTTTCCCAGTCGGGCTCTGCTCCAGATTTGAGCGACATGACATTCGCAGTACCCATACCTCTCTTTTGGACGTAGTTTAAGGATATACCCGTGTCCGAATGCATTAGTTGCCAAAATATACGAAACACAAAACAAGTCATGGCTAACCTAACCTAACATTCAGCAAATGCCAACAGTTTTACTAAAAACATGTCAAAATATTTTCCAAAAGGCCAGTAACTAGGCGTTGTCTAATTTGAGTATATTTACAGTTTTTTTTTTAATTTCAGGTAATGAATCAGGCATACAAACTTTTCAACGTTTTAAACGCTGCGTGGAACTAAAACGCATAGTTACGGGGTCGTATATAAACTTTAAAACATTTCAAGAAACGTTTCAAGTTCAATTCAACTCCAATGCATTAACTACGCAATAAGCGCTAGAGCGCCTAAACGTTTGAATCAGAAATAAATAGGTAAGGTAAAGTATGAATTTTTCAAGATGTCTGAATTGTAGGTAGTACTCTTAAGTAAGATTTCGACGTATTAAAAAATTACCACTATAACAGCGCCTATTACCGTGGTATTTGTAAATTTTTAAAAGACTTAAAAAAATAAAGGCAATCAAAGCTTCTTAACGACCGAGAATATTTTTTATTTAAAAGTTTATTTATTGGACTTTTAGCGTCGTAACTTTTTGGACTCAATTTAGTTTATTATCTATCTTCTATCTATATATATATAAAAGAAGAAACTGACTGACTGACATATCAACGCACGGACCAAACTGCTGGTTCTAGAGATTTCAAATTTGGCACGTAGGTTCCTTATAAGGTCTAGGGGTGCACTAAGAAACGATTTTTCAAAATTCACCCCACTAGGAGGGGAAATGGGGGTCCAAAGTTTGTATGGCGAAACAAAATTAGTTAGACTATCTTATTCGAAACTTCACAGAAGTATTCCTAACGATAAATGTGTAAACGCGTGTTTCAGGTTTTTTGAAAATTCAACCCCTAAAAGGGGGAAATGTGGTCAAAAGGTCTGAAAATCAACATGGGTATTGTTTCTATGGTTTATCGGGTCGTTGATTACGAAAACAACAACGATTTTAAAATCCAACGTGGCGAACGTGAAATACCATCTCCCTTGTTGGGGTACAATGGAGTTGAAATGTCTAAATATCAATATGGGAGTCGTTTTTGTATTTTTTTGGGACGTTAAGTACGAAAATGGCATCGATTTTGAAATTTAATATTGTCGACACGAAATTTTTTGAAAGAGGATTGAATAGTCATTTATTAAAGAAATAGCTAATAACAATGTATATAAAATAATAGTAAAAATTCACATCTCTGCAATGCACGGTCAGGCAGGTGACAGTTTAGTTAGAGCTGGGAATGCCTGCTCCGTCGTCGAACCCCAATAGTTTCGCTGCAGGTTTGAATTTGTGACGTGTGCCTCGTATACACATACTGGTGGCTCGAATTATAGTAATGCATATCCTTGTTCTAAGCCAACCCAGTATCGTACTCAGCGATTTATTCCAGCGGTCCGCGAGGGCTTCGCCTATATGTTTGACAAAGGAGGTCATCTGTGGTGCGAATACGCCATCGACGGAAGTCACGAGAGGGGTGAAGGTAGCGTGTTTCGCTTCGCAGGCAGCGGAGTATTTTCTTGGTTTTTCAGTCTCAGCAGATTTTAGGACAGAAGTGACATGGCGTGTAATGTAAGAGGGAGCGTTAGTGTCTACGACACGGATATCAAAAAGAGCCTCTCTCTGAGCATTCCATACGCCACGGCAAGAGAAGTCGCCGCGTAATCCAAGGTCACCTTCTGTGATTATGGGTTCTATTGTGACGTTGCTCCATGCTTGGTGACATAGTTCAGCAAATAGATCACGAACTTCGTTGTGTCGTCTTGAAATTAGCCCCCCAGTCTTGCAGCAGAGAGCATGGTCGATATTAAATTGGCTGTTGCCACATCCATCACATGAGGGTGGCATTGAGTTTGGGGTTCTGTGATAGCGTATTGCCAGGGCGTCTCTGAATTCTTGAGGGGACAAGTCGAGGTTATCTTTCTTCGTTGGTATAGTAGATAGCCAGGTGGAAGACTTTGTTTTCATTTTCAATGCGATTGATCTTTCTATAGCTCTTCTTTTGTTAGGGGGTAATTTGGCCAATATAGTGTCTAAAAGTTCGTTATCGCGAGCTTGTTTCATTGTTCGGCTTTCTTTGCGTGCGTCAATCAGGGATTTATTGTGTTGGGCTAGGTCTACATGTTGTGTCCCGATCAAAGCTGATGTGAGGATTGAACAGCCTTTTTTAGAGGTTTTGTAGCTCAAATTATTCTCGGTGAATGGATTGGATATTGCCAAGCCACCTTTATGTACGGGTAGGGAAAACAGAGCGGCTTCGTCGGCAGTGATGTCACTACCCATCATAGTTGGCATGAAATTAGCCCGTAGTGCAAGTTTTACCGGTATAATCGATTTCGTCGTTACTATTCAGGACTTTGCTTGTATCTTTGGTTAATAGCCAGCTTAGGGCCTCGCGGACTTTGCCACGTTGAATTAGTCTTGTAAATGTTTGTGTTGTTTCGTCGTTATTGTGGTATTTTTGACTATATGTATTTTGAAGAGTTTTGTCAGATTTTATCGATTCTGAGATTAAAATATCAAACTGCTCATCGGCCCACAGTTTGAGGCAGCGGTCAAGTAATCTAGTAAATTTTTGAAAGTATTTATGCCAAATTGCAATCTTCTTCTAAATAAATAAAAATGAAACTGACTGACATATCAACGCACAGCTCAAACCGCTGCTTCTAGAGATTCCAAATATGGCACGTAGGCTCCTTATAAGGCCTAGGGATGCATTTAGAAATATTTTTTAAAATTTTACCACCTACGGGGGATGAAATGTGGGTCCAACATTAGAAGGGGGAAATGCGACGACATGTGGGTATTTAATTGTTTCTATTGGTTTATCGGGTCGCTGATTACGAAATCAACACTTAAGGGGGTGAAATGGGGGTTGATAGTTTGTATGGGAAATTTTTAAACGTTGAACCAATTTAGACGTAGCTTGGTATAGAGATAGTTTGTATCCCGGGAAACGACATAGGACAGTTTTTATCCCGAAATTCAATTCTTAAGGGGGTGAAATGGGGTTGGAGATTTGTATGGAGAATTTTTTACCGCGAATCGATTTAGATAAAATTTGTTTTGGATATAGTTTGAGTCCCGGGAAACAATATAGAATATTGTTTATCCCGAAAATCAATCTTAGACGGGTAGACAAGATGTTAGTTGTTTGTATGGCGAATTATTAACCGCTGAACAGACGATTGAAATGAAACTTGGTACATATTATATAGATTGAGTCGCGGGAAACAATAAAGTTTTTATCTCGAAAATCAACCCTTTAGGGGATGAAACGGGAGTTGAAAGTTTGTATGGGAAATGAACAACCGCTGAACCTATTTAGATAATTTGGTATGGAGATAGTTTGTGTTCTGAGGAAGGATATATAATAGTTGTTATCCCAGAAGTCATTCCTTAAGCGGGTAAAAAGGAGGGTAGATTACTAATACCACGCAAATTAATCGCGGGGAAAAGCTTCTATTCAATAGTAGAAATCTGTATTAATCATAATCTCTCAGTAGTAGAGATGGGTTGGAGAGAGTAAATACTGAGTATTTACTCAGTATTTATCCAAAGCATCCCGTAAATACTCGTTTACTCATTTCGGCGGGTAAAAACTATTACTAATAAAAAATATAAAAAAGTGAGAATAAAACACTAAATTGTTTTTTATTGAATATTTCTAGCGTGTATAAATAATATTTTTGTTATAAGAAGCATATAAGGAACTTTGTTTTTGGAAAAAAAGGTAATTAGCAGTGAGAAGAAATTTGAAATTTAGGGAATAGAGACGTGATAAAAACATAGTTAACTATTTTGTTTCAAATACGAAGGCATTTACTTTGAAAATATGGGACTTTTCGTTCGTTCGTTATCCTATATCCAAATATATAAATGAAGAAACTGACTGACTGACTAACTAACATATCAACGCACAGCACAGCCTAAACCGCTGGTTCTAGAGATTTTAAATTTGGCACGTAGATTCCCTATAAGGTCTAGGGGTAAGAAAGGATTTTTCAAAGTTTACCCCCTAAGGGGGTGAAATGGGGGTTCAAAGTTTGTATAGCGAAACAAGATTTTATATATATTTTATTCGAAACTTCACAGAAGTATTTCTAACAATAAATAAGTAAACACGTGTTTCAGGTCTGAAAATTCTGAAAATCAACATGGGTATTGTTTCTATGGTTTATCGGGTCGATGATTACGAAAACAACAACGATTTTAAATCCAAGGTGGTGGACGTGAAATTCCATCTATCTGTTGGGGTTGAAATGTGTGGTTTTTTAGGGACGTTAATTACGAAAATGGCATTGATTTTGACATTTAATATTGTGGACATGAAAATTCTTGAGTATTTGTGCCAAATTGCAATCTAATCTTAAAATATAAAAGAAGAAAATGACTGACTGACTGACTGACATATCAACGCATAGCCTAAAATGACATTAGGTGGGGTGTTCATCCAGAAATTCAACCCTTAAGGGGGTGATATGTGGGTCGGAACTTGGTATAGCTAATTTTTAACTGCTGAACCAATTTAGGTGAAACTTGGTATACAGATAGTTTGAGTCACGGGCAGGCATATAAAATAGTTCATATTGCAAAAATCAACCCTTAAGGGGATGAAATGGGGGTTGGAGATTTGTATGGAGAATTTTTACCAAATTTAGTATGGATATAGTTTGAGTCCCGGGAAACAATATATGATAGTTTTTATCCCGAAAAACAATCCTAGAGGGGTAGAAAAGGGGTTGGTAGTTTGTATGGCAAATTATTAACAGTTGAACCCACGATTGAGATGATACTTGGTACATAGATAGTTTGAGTCCCGGGAAACAATATAGTTTTTATCCCAAAAATCAACGCTTTAGGGGGTGAAAAGGGGGTTGAAAGTTTGTATGGGGAATTACTAACAGCTGGACCAATTTAGATGTTTTGGTATGGAGATAGTTTGAGTTCTGGGGAAGAATATATAATAGTTGTTACATATACCGAAATATACCGAAACCTCCAGAATGTAACAAATACTTTTCCTAAAACTGCCTCTAAATCGGTTCAGCCAAACGCTAGATAGTCGCGGACAAACATACATACATACTACTATAACACTACATAATTACTTCTACTTTTGGTACGCGGCCGAAGCCGCGGGTGAAAGCTAGTTCTAGATAAGTGCATTTCGCAAGCCGATTCGAATTTTATACAGATGTTAATAAGTTGTTCACAAATAAAAACTGCCACGAAAATACTTCACAATATTATAAGCATTATAGCTTTTATCAGATAGTTAGCTAGTGCTAATGAACAAAGAATAATAATAATAATAATGCTTCCGGCCGATTTCGACCATGGCGACCACTTCAACTCCTAGCTGTAACTTCAATAGTTCGGCGCTCGTGCGCCCGAAGATGGCTGATGTAGCCAATCTTAGAGGTGAACGCCCGTGCACATTGAGGGCACGTGAGCACACCAGCCACGTAGTGGTAGTAAATGGTAGCAGGCTGGCGTGTTTTCAGCTTGTCGCGTATAGCGTCGAGGTCAACCTTACGTTGCTCCTCGAAATCACGTACATTGTCCTGAACCAGCCTGCGCCACTCAGGACGCTGTGCTGCCAAACCTTCCCATTGAGAGGGCTCGATGCTGCATCTTTTCATGTGCCGTTTCTGAACATCTTTGTATCTGAGAAGTTGTCCGCCCTGTTTCCGTTTACCCTCCTCTACTTCAGAATAAAAGATGCGCTTCGCCACTCTCTCCTCCGCCATACGCGATACGTGACCGCACCACCGAAGCTACCGACGCATTAAATAAGCCACTATTCCACCGACCTTGGCTCGTCGCAGAACTTTGGTATTCCGTACTCGGTCATACCATCTGATACTCAGGATCTTCCGCAAGCACTTGAGGTGGAACCGGTCTAAGGTACGAATGTGATGACTAGAGGGTGGAGTACCGGTGGAAAATTTCACACTAAATGTATGGAGTTGCCTAAGTATTCTTACGGAAGGCGGCCATCAGAGGAGAGTGGCGGCGTGTTGTGAAGCTTGCCACCAACACCTGAAGTGATGACCACGACCACTCTGTCAAGAGTGATACCGACAAAGGAAGGAAGGAAGAAGTATTCTTATGATTAAATAAATAACGAATAAATGATTAATTTTGCATAATAATTTTTAGGAACTTATAGAAATTATCTTACGAGCATACAAATATAATGTAATATGTTGTTAATATCTATAATACATAATAATATGTTTTCTTATCAAAACATTATCATTAGGTACTAAATACTAGACTAAGAAGTTATACCTGCCAAACGATATATTATTTTCAAGACCATTCAATTACAATTGAGGACTGGAATTATGTGTTCGAGGTCCTCCTCACAATCTACACTTAAGTGCGTATCCATGTTATAAAATGAATGGACTATGGCCACATGTTCCTGGTTTTTCGGAGTGAATCGGTTTCTTAATTTATTGAAGATCCATTTATGAGTGGAAAATGATCGCTCTACATCTACCGATGTCATGGTTGCATGTTTAAGGACTTGTTTATAATTTTCCATTGTAATCATATTCCTTAATTCGTCAGCATCTGGGTTTCTATCTAGAACCAATTCGAGTTTATTTCGCACGGTTTCACTTCCTTGGAGGCTTAAAATACTCCTAACTATATCGATTACCAGAAAACTTTCTTCTATCGGAATTTTAGTGCATTCTAATTTTTCTATCGATTCAGGTATAATTTCGTAACAATTTTTTATAAAGCTTAACTCGTTTTTAAAATTTTCATTTTCAAACAACTTCTGGGCTTTTCTAATGGCAATAGCTTATTTACTGTTCAATTGCATCACAACATTTTTAATCACGTCAAAATGTCAATCGTAGTATAAACTTGCATTTAACCAGGTGCCCCAACGACTGATAATGGGTTCCGGCGGTAAAGGCACATTCTGCGCATGGTCCCTGAAAAATCTGACGCGGTGTGGTGATTTAAAAAAAATCTTCTTGACATTAGATATTAAAGAATTGACCAATTTATGTTCAGATCTTATCTGCTCCGCGACTCTGTGTAGTCCATGAGCGAAACAAGTTACGTGTCGTACTTTAGTGTACTTTTTCTTCAAAATCTTGCCGGCAGCAAGCATGTACGCTGCGCTATCCGAACAGAATATTAAAAATTTGTTCATATTATCTGTAAAATTATCCTCCCACAAAAAATTCAAGCTTTCGTCAACCACCGCTGCAATTGAGTTCGTGTTTACAGTACTAACGACTTTACACGCTAACAAATATGGCCTTTGTAAAGCATCATCAAGTGATTTTATAATTACATTTACTACGCAATTACCGAAATTATCAAGAGTCTCATCCACCGCAAGCCATAAATTGGAATCGAAAAATGTATTTCGTATTTGCTTGACGGTCGCATTGTATATTCTGGTAAGATAGTATTTTCTCAAAACACTTTCTTCGGGAAGTTTTACGCCTTTATCTAAGTATTTTGCAAAGAACTTTTTAAATTCTGGATGGTTAACTCTTTTCCATGGGATGTTACACGCTATATGGAAAACGCATAAATCATAGGCAAAGGTGCCATTTTGGTTTCCACAGTTAATTTGGTGTTGTTTACTGTTAACGTGTTTTTCGACATTATATTTTTTCAACTGCTTTAAATCCACTGAGCAAGAAATACAGTGAATGCTACATTCTTCTTCATTATAAATATATAAGATTTTCGTACGGTTCTATCATCCGCAGAATTGTTGCTTCACATGGCTTATTCATCTTGATATTTTTCGGTTTTAAATATTTAGCCGACGCAATAATAATTCAGATAATATAGATGTAAAGCAGCTGTCTAAATTGACAATGTCAAATAATTAGTTTCTAAATGTCTCATAAATTTGTAAATTAGTAACTTTTTGAAAAGAAAGGTTGCATATGGTAAAAAATATTATATCGATGAATGGTGGCTTTGTTAAAAGAAATTGAAAAATAACCCAAAACATTTACGACATAACATTTAGGTGTTCCTGAAATCGATTTATGAAAATAAATGTTAAGTACTTACTTCCAATTTACGAGTAGGTACCATACTGAGTACATTAGGTAAATGAATAATTTTATTATTCAAGCCTAAAATAATAATTATAAAAACGAATCCATACCTTTTGTGTGAAATTTGCCACCGGTACTCCGCCCTCTAGTGATGACGGTACACGCACCACGTCTCAGAAGAGTATAAAAGGTTTGGCAGCACGATCGCCATGTACACAGAAATTTTGGTGGCCAGTTTTAGGTCATGCGAGCAGAAGACCTTGGAACACAGCTTCCCAAACGTTGCAGCTGCAGCACTGATCCTGCTGTTGATCTCAGCATCAAGGTCACACTTCGACGTTATAGTGCTCCCCAGATAGCGGAATTTGCTGACCTGCTTCAGCACGTCCTCACCAAGCTGCACGGCCAGTGCCTCATGGCCATGTGAGTCCAAAGACATCACTTCCGTCTTTTTGAAACTTATTTTGAGGCCGAACCTGCAGCAGGCTTGGTGAAAAACAGACATCAGCTATTGCAGGCCATCTGGGGATCCTGCTAGAAAACATAGGTCGTCAGCATACATTATCTCTGTGACCAACGCATGCGAAACTTTCGTTCGCGCCCTAAATCTGGCCAAGTTAAAAACACTGCCATCGGTACGGAAGCGTATGCGGACACCTTCGGTTACTGTTTGTAAGACCTCCTTGACTACAACTGCAAAGTATAAAGCGAACAGTATAGGGGCTAAGACACACCCTTGTTTCACCCCACAGGTAACGGGGAAGAAATTTGACTGTTCACCGTCTACGGCTACGCAACACTGCATGTCATCATGCAGGAGTCGCAGAAGCCTAACAATTTTTTCCGTGCATTCCAGCTCCTTGAGTACTAACCAAAGGGCTTCGCGAGGCACACTGTCACACGCTTTCTCCAAGTCAACAAAACAGAGGTACAGCTGACGGCCTTGTTCCCTGCTTTTTTCTTGTAGTTGGCGCACACTGAAGATAGCTTCACAGGTACCTTGGTCAGGTCGGAAGCCGAATTGGGTTTCAGGCAGGATTTTTTCAGATAAATCTGTGAGGCGATTTAGCAGTGTTCTGGCAAACACCTTTCCAGATGCTGTCAAAAGCGAAATACCACGGTAAGAGTTGCAATCCGAACAAAGGTGACCACCTTTGTTCTTATAGAGAGCCTGTATGCGAGATACTTTAAAACTATCCGGGACTCGCTCTTCCTCCCACATACGAACAAACAGCTCCCAAACAAATGTATGCAACTCCTCACCGGCGTATTTAAACAGCTCCCCTGGTATAAGGTCTATGCCAACGGCCCGCTTATTTTTCTGCTGCCTGGTGGCTGTGACAACCTTATCACGCGTCAGCGGCTCGTCCAGCTCGATGGCTACGGAGAGTTGGGGCATTAAACTAATGTGTTGAAGATGGCGCCACTGCCACGCATAATTTGGTGTCCGTGTATTTTAATCGACATAACTCCAGAAAGAAAAATAGTTAAACAGAAATTCAACGTGATATAACGTGATCACCAGCAAAGTGATTTTTTAATTGTTCGCGGAAAAAGAAGGCGAGTGTAAATAACTAGAAACAAAAAAACTGTAATAACTTTTCGCTTGCATGTGACCAGTGACTATTTTTAAGTCTGATGTGAATAAAACAACTTGAATTAAGATTGCAATCAGCAGAACTAGAAATTCAAAATTTAAAATTGGAAAATGGTAGTCTGAAAAAAGTTATAAGAGGAAATGAACAGACAATAAAAAAGATCACCCACATATGTTCACCCACCTCGAAAAAAATTAAGAGTAAATTGCCTTCAAAGACCTTGAATCGTCTAAAATTGGACCTTAATCAATCACGAGACAAAGAAAGTAGCGAAAATAATTGCAACATAAGTTCAAGACCTCCACTTGATGACCAGGAGGTGCCGCTGAGGACTCCAGAGCACCAACCAGCCAGGACTAACCCTACCTCTACTCAACAGGATGCTGACGTCATGAGTTCCAACATTAAGTCACCAATTCAACTTTGTATTTTAAGTAATAAAAAGAACAGTGGTATTTTGAAAGCCACGGAACACACATTTGAACATAATGTTAAGTACTGTCACTATAACGCACCAAACAGTAGTATTTTGGATTTGCTAAAAAATATACATAACAAATTGCACAATTTTACTATGAATGACTTTTGTATAATTTTCATTGGTAAAGAAGACTTAACTGACTTGTGTAATGCTCAGGACAATATCCAATTAATAAATTGCATTCGAGAGTCACTATCAAATATTACACACACTAATAAGATAATTTGTTTACCTACCTATATCTGTGGCGCACTTATACACAACTTCAAAGTCGAAACGTTTGGGAACTTATTGTACATGGATATACAGAGTAACAAATATGCTTATTTATTTGACACAAATCGTGATTTAACTCTAGATATGTTCTCACACTACTCTGGTAAGCTTACACAGTTTGGCGTTAGATCTGCATTTTTAAGTCTCAAGCAATTTATGCTGGACATTAACGAATATCTTCAAAATAAAGAAGAATTTACGTCGACTATGACGTCACCACAGACGACACCAATCCAATAAAAGCTTTTAAACTCTAGCATATCCGACTCTACCAGTAATGATCTTTTTCGTGATTAATAAGATAATTATTTTGCACCAAAACATTAACGGTCTCATAAACAAGGCCAGCCTTCTTACCGTCCACTTACACGAATTAATGGATTCTGAAAAAATCATAGATGTAATTTGTATCACAGAGCACAATATGAAAACAGAAACGGTGAGATAATAGAAACGGTGGGTCATGTATTTTGACAAAAAATAAGTACAATTTTGTAACTCTGAATGAATTTGTTAACCTCTCTATTCTAAATTTATTGGAATGTTCGGCTATTGAAATAACAGATCTAAAAATTGTAATAATTTGTATCTATAGAGTCCCTAAATATGACTCTACTACCGTGACTATATTTTTTAATAGATTAGAATTAATTTTAGACATAATATGTAAAAAGGGCAAGAAAATTATTATTTGCGGTGATTTTAATATTGACATCTTAAAAAGAACAACAATTTCGACTGAGTTTAAAAATTTACTGGCTAGGTATAACATTAAATTAGGTGTGACAAAGCCCACACGGCTACATAGTAATACATGCATTGATAATATAATTTATAATTTTCGTGGTGGCCAAACTGAAATTATTGACTTTGCTATATCAGACCATACTGCACAAATTATGCATTGCCCAGTAAAAAAAATCTTTCTGCTATCACACTGGTATGTGAGTAGAAGAGACATGTGTACAGAAAATATAGTTAAGTTTAAGGAATGTTTATTGAACTTGGGTTTTAATTGCGTATATATGGCAAATAATGCTAATGAAGCTTATAATAGTTTCATAGATCTGTTCCTATTATTTTATGACTTGTGTTTTCCTTATCTTAGAATAAAAATGACCCTTACAAAAAAGCCTAAATGGATTTCCTCAGGAATAAGGAGATGTTGTGTAAAGAAGAGAGCACTACTAAAAAAATATAGAATGTGTCCGAATGAAAATAATAAGATTATTTTTAAGCAATATTCCAGGCGCCTTAGAAGAATTATAACACTAACGCAGAAGTCTCAAAATGACTACTACATAAAAAAATCATCAAACAAATCTAAAGCGACTTGGAATATAGTTAACAGTGTAAAAACTGTACATCCGAGGGAAAATATTTCGCATGTAAGACATAATTGTAAGTTAATAACCGACCCTCAACTAATTGCTGAAGAATTTAATGATCATTTTATAGACCAAGTGAAGTTAATAACTGATTCTAATATTAAAAATAATGCTCTACCTAATAATAATTCATATGGACGGAACACATTGACACATAACTCACCAAGTTCCCTATTTATGCAACCGACAAGCCCGGAAGAAGTATTAAATATAATTTATTCCCTAAAAAACAGCAAGAGTACTGGATATGATGGAATATCTACTAAGATAATAAAGAAAGTTGCACATATCATAGCGGTACCTATAAGTTATATTATAAATTTGTGCATAGAACAGGGCATCTTTCCCGAAAAATTAAAACTAGCGATTGTGAGACCTCTTTTTAAAAAGGGCGAAAAGGATAATATGAGTAATTACAGGCCAATTGCGCTCCTTCCTGTCTTTTCTAAAATTATAGAAAGAGTCATTAACAGTCGAATAAGTCAATATTTTGAATCTAACAACTTATTTGCACCAGAACAAAATGGGTTCCGGAAAAATAAATCGATTAATATGGCTATTTTTGATTTACTGCAAGCTGTAGTGACAATTGTAGATAAAAGTGAGCCCGTGTGTGCCCTCTACATGGATTTAACCAAGGCTTTTGACCTGGTTGACCATAATATACTAATGGAAAAATTGTATAGTTATGGAATACGTGGCACATCTATGATCTGCTCAAGTCATACTTAGTTGGGAGAAAACAAGCTGTACAAATAGAATATATTAGTCTGAAATCGAAACGTGAAGCAACTTTTTCGTCAAAAATTAGGGAAATTAGTTATGGTGTACCTCAAGGAAGTGTTTTGGGTCCACTACTGTTCGTAATCTATATAAATGATCTACCACAGGCTGTTGGCTACCCTATGGTTCTCTTTGCCGACGACAGCACGGTAATACTAACCGGAGAGGACCCAGAGACATGTCAACTCAATATAAATAATGCTTTAAAATTAATAATCAATTGGCTTAACCGTAATAACCTACATATAAATTTCGGAAAAACTAAAATTATGAATTTTTAACAAAGGGTCAATAGGATACCTGATTTAACTGTGACTTATAAAAAAAATGAAATTGAGAAAACTGACAATACAATATTCTTAGGGTTAAGTTTAGACAATAATCTGACGTGGAAAAACCAAATATATTCTATTTGTAAGAGACTAAATTCATTTTCATATGCATCATTTCATTTGAATAAAATAGTAAGCCGGGATGCAGTCCTTGCTGCGTATCACGCATATGTTACAGCTACTTTGCGATATGGCATCATGTTCTGGGGCAATTCAACCGATCGATACCTGGTATTTCAAGCCCAAAGGGACTGCCTACGATCTGTTTGCGGACTATGGAAAAGTGATTCATGCATACCTTACTTCATCAATCTGAAAATTTTCTTTTTTCCTATATATTTATGAAGTACTTATGTACGTGAAGCTAATTAAACACCGATTCTCCGGTTTTAAGAGTGTTCGTCAACAACACAAAATCGGGTCTACGAAATCAGACTCAGCCTTACGCGCTAAACGTGTATTCGGTATAGCACCTAAATTATATAATAAATTGCCCAACGACATAAGAGAATCCGAAATGCCTCAGTTTAAAAATAATTTATTTGACTATTTAGCACGACATGCATTTTACTCAGTTAGAGAATATTTAGAATATACGCCGTCTCTTTATTAAGTTAAGCATATTAAACTGTCTTAAGTCCATGTACTCGTATGTTGCATGCTTATAGTAAATTTAGTCGTAGTTTTAAGATTGTATAATATTTGCATGCCCAACAGCAGGCTGAATACACTGCACCTAAAATGTATTTTGTGAACGTCCACTTGACATGTATTTAAAGCAAATAAATAAATGAAAACAGCTGATCGATCCACGTTGAGCAAAGAGTTGAATTGTTCTGCCCAACGCTGCAATACGTCCTCTTTGCTCGTCAGCAAACGGTTGCTATCTACAGCCCGCAGAGGCACTTTCACTCTGAAGGACATACCAATCAATTTACGCACTTCGCAATAGAACTCCCCAAGCTGGTTTGGGTCCGCGAGCCACTGGATCTGACAAGCTTTGTCACGCCACCACCCGTCTTTAACTTGTCGAGACAGCTTACGCATTTGTTCGTCACTCACTTTGACTGCTGCATCACTTCTACCTTGTTGACTCTGCCGTCTTAAGAGATCTCGGTGTTTGCCAAACGCTGCCCGGAGAACTTCATCATTCTCATCGAACCAGTCTTCGTTACGTCGCTCTTTATTACCTAAGGTAACAGAAGCGGCTTCCATAAGACGAGTAGACAATTTCTCCCAAACAACACCAACAACATCCCTGACACAGATTGGCAGGAGTCTCTCGGACAAGGCTTCGCGATATTCCTCCACCACCTCGTGATCTTTCAGCCTATCCACGTTCAAAGATGCCGGCTTTTTCACTATAGACCTAGGCGGGCGACGAAGGCGAAATCGCAGCTTAGTGACAATAAGCCGGTGGTCAGTCCAGCAGTGCGCACCACGCATTACTCGAGTGATTTGCACCTGACTGAAGTCTCTTTGCCGTACGATGGCATAATCTATCATATGCCAATGTTTGAATCTTGGGTGCATCCACGTAGTTTTGTACTTAGCGGCAAGCCTGAACATTGATTTTGATATTGCCAGCTCATATTCAGTACAAAAACCGAGTAGCAACTGACCACTGCTGTTCATGTTGCCGACTCCGTGTCTATTCAGAACTCCAGGCCACGCCTCATAGTCCCGTCCAACTCTGGCATTGAAATCGCTTAGCAATAAGACCTGCTCTCTGGCGTCTATGCCATCTAGGCATTGAGATATTTGGTCGTAAAATTGGTCCTTTATGTCATCAGACTTGTCTAGCGTGGGAGCGAAGACACTGATGACATTAAGGAAGTTGTCCTTATTTAGGTGAAGGCGCAATGTGGCCACGCGGTCCGAGATATGTACAGGGTACTCCTCCAGTTGCTTCACTAAGTGGGTCTTAATGGCAAATCCTACACCTGAACGCCCGGGCTCTGAAGCCGCGGTACCCTTCCAGAAGAAAGTGTAACCGCCACCATCTTCCACCAGCTCTCCTTCGTCAGCAAGATGTGTTTCGCTAAGAGCAGCCACGTCCAGATTATAGCGACGAAGTTCTCGAGCTACTATGGCAGTTTTGCGTTCAGGGCAGGCGTTGCCATCTCGATCGATAAGCGTTCTGACGTTCCACGCGCCGAATGTCATGATAGCCGTTTTCATGCTGTTATTATTGTTGCGTCGACCACGAATTGAGTTGATGCGATGGCAGCCGCGGTTACTACCATCCTTCAAGTAGGGACGAGCATTTGTTTAGGGCACCTTTTCTAGCCCCCTCCCCGGCTGAGCGAGGAAAGCAGTGCCTCCCTAAATAGGGCTGCTTTGTCATCCCAGGTGCTGCCGGATCCGTACTGTCGCCCCCAATTTGCAGTACGAAAGCGACCACGGCGTGTACTCACACCCCTAGAACCGCCTGTGTGCAGGAGTCAGGCAAAGCCTGGCGTGCATCGCGCCTGACCTCTCTATCTCCTCCCATCGCCACAGGACTTAGGATATAATCGGAGTCCATTATTCGGAAGCGGTCTATTATTGCGCAGGATATATTTAGGTGCGTAAGAGTTCGCGCAAACACAAACGCATACACTCGTCTTCCCTCTCCCAGAATCAGTGGAACAGAAAACTGCTACGACTGAAGGAGAGGTCAGATGATACGTCTAGCCGACGATAACTTCACGCCCTCTACCGTCGCCCTGGGCCATCCACCTTGCCTCGCCGAGTCGCCGAGTCAGCCAAACCCTATTGCATATCAGCAGCGGGTTGCCTTACTCGCCAAAATGGACTTTGTCGTGCGCTATGCGGGAGGTGACCGCGTATAGGTAGCGCATCGACCGCAGGAAGCGAAAGTCTTATCACAGGGATGCTGCTGGCCATACCTGGAGTAACCATTTACTTCCGCTATATTGCTTGAATGGATTGACCGCCATTGATCGGTTGACTGACTGCACTGGTTACCCAGCGGGCGATGGGGTCGTCACTTCCCGACGCCGCAAACATAGAATATAGAAATAATGACCATAAAGGGTCAAACTGCGAACAATAGACCACCTAGTTTGCGGCTTAAACTGCATTCTCTATTATATTTGTCTACTTCTTATCTCAAGTATGCACATTTTTAACATTAATAAACATCGTTTTCATAAGGGATATATAATGTCGCAGAGTGAACAATAGGTAGCTCGGCTCGCTGAATGTGCTTTAAATCCTTATCTTGCAAAATGCGCGTTTCGTTTCCCTTATTTTAATTGGGTGATTAGCGGACACTGACAAGTGTAGTACGACTAATATTCAATGAAAATACAGTTAGGCACGCTGGCGCGCCTGGCACATTTAGCGCGCTCAGTTGCTGTTTGTCAGTCAACCTGTTCAGATGACTACCTACTTGCTCATTTTACGTAAAGTGCCTCGTGTGATTTTCCTTCGACCCTTACTTTGTATATGGACTTTGATAGTGTTTTCTTTGTGATTAAAGTTAACGTTTCTGGACTTTTGATTTTGGTTAGTGAATATCTTTGGATAGTGGATATTTTTGGTAGCAGTCCAGTCTCACGCTAAAATGTGTGGCTCTGAGGACCGCGACAGAAAGAGTCGGAAAAAGGCGGATAGACTATCTCGCGCGCGAGATACTGTCGCGACACTGTTGTGCTAACCGTGCTGGGATATCTAAGTTGTCGATACATCGATCTTGTGGAGCTAGGTATCGCCATTAGCAAACCCGACCCCGTTCAAAGCAAAGGTGTGTGTTTACATGGCACTTACGTCCTTTGATTAAGAGTTTTATTTTTAAACTCAAAAACGGCTCAACCGATCATGTTGACAGTAATTTTATTTTAAAGTATTTTCTTGTTCCTATTCATCCAATAATTTCTCATTTTTGTTGCACTTTGGTTTAAATGTTATGGTTTGGTTTAAGTGTTTGGTTTAAATTAAACATAATTTTAGTCTTCAAAAATGTTTTTTTTTTTAAATATATTCAATTTATAAAAAAAAATATTTTGAATCATCCATGTTATTTTAATTCCTTATTTAATCATGTAGACACGTTGATGGTTTCTGATTTTTTTGTGACAATTAGTTAGGTACATGTATGGAGTGCTCTACAAAAATATTTTTTTGCGACTTTGACTAGTTAATTTAGTAGCGGGTTACAAAATACACCTATATTTCAAAATGTTATACCCACAGACCCATGATACCCACCAATTTGGGTATAAACGAGTAAATACGGGTATATTGAGTAAATACTGAGTATTTACTCGGTATTTACCCTTGAGTATTTACTCACTACCCATCTCTACTCAGTAGTAGTAAGTCGTTGCTGGCGTAACAATTAAACAAAACAATTATTGCAATCATTTCTTTAAAAATAATAAGGGAACCGCCTTCACTAAAACGTGGTATACCGAAACCGACAATAGTACATTACTTACCAAGGACTGTAAAAGAAAGAAAGCCCGAAATCGCAGGTATTTGTGACCCGAGCCCGCCCGTTACTGCCCGTGGTGAGTACACAATTTTACGTCTCCACCTAGCCATAATGCGAGTTTTACCGTACGCGTGGCGTGCGGTAAAACTCACATTATGGCCAGGTGTGACGTAAACCTACAAACATACGAGTCTAACTGAGAACCTCCTTTTTTAGTACTTTCAGTATGCGGGCGAAGCCCGGGAAAAAGCTACTATGTGATAAATATTAAAGCCAAAATGCGAAAAGCTTCTATTTTTTTTGTTTTTTTTTTTCACAAAAAGAGATACATTTAATCAATTTCACCTATCTGCCAAACTGCACAGCAGTTTGTTGGCAGAAAACTTATTTTACCCTACACCATTGTACTATTAATTTAGGTACGTACTTATGTGGCTGTGGGAGTGTCTGTTTACTCCATTTGCAATAACAGGTAGGTATTTGAAAACAGAGAAAGCAGGCACTCGCCGTGCGGCCGCTATGTTTTTCTTATGTTAGGCATTATTTTACATTTACACACATTAGAGGTAATATACAGTTGTAGATAGGTATCTAACGTAGGTACGTAACAGACTGGTGACTAATGGAAATAACAAGTTCTATTACACTTAACTACGAGTATAGTAGACTATTTTATAATGAACTCTAGTTAATCACAATCCGACCCTGTTTTACCTGCCCGTGAGGAATAATTCCAATTGCCTCCTAAGCGCTGCCTAGTCGGGCGCTCGAAATACCAGTGCAAGCGCGGTCTCCCATTATGCATATTTGTTTCGGATCTCGGTGTCAAGATATGCTGGATGGAGAGCGTTTAAGTCGCCTACGCTGGGCGCAACAGTTAAGAATATACAGCTTTTTTGTATTAGTTCATATTGAATCTTATTGCGTGGTCCATATGTTAGATATTCTATAAACGCTAACAGGAGCCCAAATCCTTTTTTTAGTCGTGGCGCGTGCGCTTGCGGTTTTTTTTACAATGGAGTATATTATTATTGTTCTTATATAAGATAACTTATTTGTAGGCCTTCATATATGTCGTTCCCTGTATCATCATCATCATCATCATCATCATATCAGCCGAAAGACGAACACTGCTGGACATAAACCTCCCCCAAAGAGTGCCACAATGACCGGTCCTGCGCCACCCGCATCCAGCGGACTCCCGCGACCTTCACCAGGTCATCAGTCCACTTTGGGGGGTCTACCCACGCTGCGCCTTCCGGTTCGTGGTCGCCACTCGAGAAACTTTCCGCCCCAACGGCCATCGGTTCTACGAGCAATGTGCCCCGCCCACTGCCACTTTAGTTTAGCGATTCGGAGGGCTATATCGGTTACTTTGGTTCTGCTGCGGATGGCTTCATTTCTGATGCGATCACACAGGGAGACTCCAACCATAGCCCTCTCCATTGTAAGCGACCACGTTTCAGTACCATATGTCATCACTGGCAACACACACTGGTCAAAGACTTTCGTCTTGAGACACTGCGGAATATTGGACAAAAAGATGTGCCGTAGCTTCCCGAACGCTGCCCAACCGAGTCGGATTCGTCGATTGACCTCTTTCTCGAAGTTGGATCTACCTAACTGGACAGTATGTCCTAAGTATATATAATCGTCCACAACTTCGAGTGTAAAGTCTCCGATTGTAACGGGAGTTGGTGCTACATGGGTATTTGACATGATCTTCGTCTTATCCATGTTCATCTTTAGACCAACTCGCTCGGAGGCTTTACTGAGGTCATCGAGCATCGTACTCAAATCCTCCATGGTCTCAGCCAAGACTACTATATCGTCAGCAAACCGAAGGTGAGTGATGTACTCGCCGTTTATGTTGATGCCTAGCCTTCTCCAGTCCAGAGTCTTGAAAACATCCTCCAGTGCAGCGGTAAACAGTTTAGGAGAAATAACATCTCCTTGCCTGACTCCCCGCTGCAACGGAATAGGCTTCGAGTTCCGGTCCTGGAGTCGGACTGACATAGTGGCGTTCTCATACAAACACTTCAGCACGTCGATATAGCGATAGTCCTCTTGGCACCTCTGGAGAGATTGTAGTACAGCCCAGGTTTCAATCGAGTCAAAGGCTTTCTCGTAGTCCACGAACGCTAAGCAGAGGGGCAGGTTATACTCCTTAGTCTTCTGTATAACCTGACGGAGCGTATGGATGTGGTCTACGGTACTAAAGCCTCTTCGGAAACCGGCTTGTTCGGGAGGCTAGAAGTCATCTAGCCTGCGTGCGAGACGGTTCGTAAATTACTCTTGAAAACAGCTTATAGACATGACTCAGAAGTGAAATGGGTCGGTAGTTCTTCAGTAACGCGTTATCGCCCTTTTTGAAGAACAATACCACCACACCTCTGTTCCATGCCTTAGGCGTTCTTTCTTCTAGTAAAACGGAGTCGAACAACTTCCATAAGGACCGGTTTACCACCCGCCTTCAGAAGTTCGGCTGTAATTTCGTCTTCACCAGGTGCCTTATTATTTTTGAGCTGTTTAAGAGCCATTCTAATCTCGTACAGGCTGATGTCCGGGATGTCTTCGTTATAATGTCGGGTCAGTCTAGCTCTAGGGTCTTCCGCCAGATCAACTTCAGGTCTGCTAGTTGATGTGTATAGCTGTCCATAAAAGTCCTTTATTTCCCCCAGAAGCTCGGGTCTGGATGAAACGATTCTACCATCCTCAGTTTTTAATTTGGCGAGCTGGCTCTGCCTAATAGACAAATCTCTTGCGAAAACTTTAGAGCCCTTATTCTGCTCAATGGCCTCTTCAATACGATTTGTATTGAATTGGCGCAAATCACGGGTAAGGGACTTAGAGATCCGTTTATTGAGCTGCCGGTATAATGACGCATCTGCTGAGGATTGCAGAACCATTTCTCTCCTTTCCTCGATGAGTTTCTGAGTGAAGTCAGAGAGCCTTTTGGTTCTGTTGCTCCGCTGGGCCTTAAAAAACTTAGACCCAGTGCTATGGACAGCTTCCCCAAACCCGTCGTTGAATTCGTCCACATCGCCGCCTAGACAATCGAAACGGTTTTGGAGTTCCAGCTGGAAGCTCTCAGGGTTTTGGATTTGAAGTGCTGCTGGACAGAGCGTAGACTTCATCAGTCGAGAGCGCTCTAGCTTAACACATATATTCAATGTGCCTCTCACCAGACGGTGATCACTTCCGGTTTTAACCGTATTGATCACAGAGACATCATTGAATATATGCTTCTTCGTCGACATGATGAAGTCAATCTCGTTTTTAGTTGCACCGTCGGGACTCATCCAGGTCCACTTCCTGTGCTCACGTTTCTTGAAGAAGGAGTTCATCATGTAGAGTCCCTCCTTCTCCAAGAAGCCATCCAGTAGTTGGCCCCGGTGGTTCCGACTTCCAAATCCAAATTGCCCCACTCTCAGCTCTTCACCATCTCTCTTGCCCAGTTCCCTGTATGTGTTGTTCCAAATGTTCCTCTTCTATGTCCTCGCCTTGTCCCATTTCAGTTGGGGTCGGCTCTCCTAATCAATCTTCGCCAGGAAGTTCTGTCCTGGGTCGTCTGTGGATCTAATTGGGCTGACTTTAGATCTTGGCTTACTTTAGATGTCCACATGTTTCGGGGCCTGCCACGTCCTCTCGGTCCAGTTTCAATGTCAAGTACTGTTCTCGTCATGTGGTCTTTCGGGCGTCTCATTACATGGCCGTACTACCTCAGTCTAGACTCACATATTTTCTCCGGGATTGGTCTTACTCGGAAGGTACCGCGGGTGTACTCATTTCTAACTTTGTCAAGCAGCGTGACGCCTGTAGACCTTCGCAACATTTTCATTTCAGCTACGTGCAGTTGATCTTCCTGCTTCTTTTTAAGAGGCCAACATTCCGCACCATATAGCAAGGCTGGTCTGACCGCAGTCTTGTAAACTTTTCCTTTTACCGGAATAGGCATCTTGGGGTCGCATAATACGACTGTGAGTTCTCTCCATTTTACCCATCCGGTGCTGATGCGGTTCGAGAGGTCGGGTTCTATTGTTACATCGCTTGCCAGGATAGAACCGATGTAATTAAAGGACGCAACCTTTGATAGAGGAGTGTCTTGCATATGTATAGTTGCGTTGCTCGGGGACTTTGAAAAGTTGCAGTGCATATAAGCTGTTTTACTTCTGCTTATTTTCAGTCCAGCATTCTCCAGAGCTTTTCGCCACTGTTCTAGTGTTAACTGTGGTTCTCTGGGGTCTTTACTAACAAGGACTATGTCATCTGCATACAGGATGTTCTAAGGGGGATTTTTTTGGATATCAGCAGTGAGGTAGTTCATGACTAGATCAAAAATAATGCGGCTGAGGGCTGAACACTGGTGTACACGCAGTTTTACATCGAAATGTTCACTGGTACCTGCCGGGCTCCTTACGCTCGTTTTCACCTCCTTGTACATGTCCATCACCAGTTGGACATAACATTCTGGTACATTTTGGGATCTCAGCGACTACCAGATGAGTTTCCTTGGTACACGGTCGAATCCTTTTTCGAGGTCTATGGATATCATATGCAGGTCGGTCTTGTTGTCTCTGTTCTTCTCCATCAGGATTCGGGTAGAGTGTTTGGCATCGATTGTGGACTTTCCGGGTACGAAACCACATTGGTTTTCAGTGACGTTGGTAAGCTGCGTCAGCCGTTTGCTGATGACTCTCTCCCGAATATTTAGGATGTGTGGGATCAATTTTATGGCTCTGTAGTTTCCATAATCGAATGTTGCCTTTATTTTTATGAAATGGGACCAGGTAACTGTTTCGCTATTCATTCGGTATTCCGTCTATGAGGATCCTATTAAAGAGATTGGTAAGAAAAGTCACGCCACTACTGCCTAACATCTTCGACAGCTCAGAAGGGAGGTCGTCTGGGCCAGTCGCTTTATTGTCCGCCATGATATTAATAGCGGCCTTTACTTCTTCTAGAGTAATCGCAGGTATTGGGCCTTCGGTTGCCGGCGTTTTTGGAAATCTTTTATGCGGGTACTCCTCATTGAGCAACTGAGAATAAAACTCTTTCAATCTAGCATTTATATCCGCGTTAGCTGTAGGCAAAGTGCCCTGTACGTTCTTTATGTATTTCACGGCTTTGGTGTCCTTTGTGCTGTTATGCCTTTGCTTTGCTATCTTAAAAAGTTCCCTGTCAGTTTTCGCGTTACTTAGGCTCATGTAGAAATCTTCATCCGACTTGGCCTTCGCTTGCGCTACGGCCCGCTTAGCTTCCTTCTTTGCCGTGCTGTAATCCTCGCAATAATTATTATCGTTGCTGTCCTGCCATGCCTTAAAACGTGCTTATTTTAGATCTAGCTTTCGTTGTACGTCTTCTTGCCACCATCTGGTGCATTTGTTGCCGCATACGGCGCCTTTTGACACTCCTATGATTCTTTGCTAGTTGTATAACTTTATAGTGGGTTTGAAAGTCATTCCAGATGTTATTGGCAGATTCTTCTATTTTTTTATTATTTAGATAAGACAGGAGATCCGAGCAAAGCTGTCGTCCCTCTTCACCAGATAGTTTTCGCCATCGAATTTTTGGCAGCTTTTTCTGTCTGTGCACTTTTATCGGCCTTGGCATGATAAAGTCTACCAATAGGAGCCAGTGTTGAGATGTTAAAGGCTATTACCTGGTATTACTTTGCAATCTCGGAAGGTTTTAAGAAGTTGTAGGTCGGCTAGAATATAGTCAATTTGAGTGCTGTTCCCGCCGCTTTTGTAGGTAATTAGGTGCTCTTGTGGTTTAGTACAGAAGGTATTAATAATAGCGATGTCGTATGTTGAGGCGAATTGTAGTTTTCTCATGCCTTAGTTGTTAATTGCACCAAAACCATAACCTCCGTGAACTCTCGAATTGGCAAGATCTTTTTCCGACATGCCCATTCAAATCTCCCAGTAAGTATTTAGTTTCTGTAGTTTGTATTGACTGCATGAAGTCGCTTGAGGGGGACGCCCTAACCTTTAAATTTGCCCTTGTTTTCGTACTTTTCATGATTAGGAGTAGAAATTTTGGCTCGTTGTTTTACGGCCGGTTGGCACCTGATGCCAAGACAGTGACCCCTCTTGCTAACTGGGACTTAAGATGCCGCCGTTGACACGTTGAGTGTTCTTCTGCCGCCGCCATCTTCTGCACGTCAGCTTGCCTGCTGCCGCTGTCCCTCGTCGGCCCGATATCAGAATATGTCCGAGCGGCCCGACGAGGGTGCCTGTTGGTCCGCGGGAGTATTTTATTTCCCTCCTACCCGGCATATCTGCCGAGCATTCCCCGATCCGCTACCTTGGGGACGCGTTCTCTAGGGGTGAGGCTCCCCCGAGAACTGTTGTTGTTCTAAATGTTATAAATCTAAATTTTAATTACAAATTGTGCTGTTAAACTCGTTAATCTTCTTTAGCTACACGTATGAAAATGTGAATCATACCTTAATATTACGTTTCAGTTTGTAGAACTTACGACAACTACTGATCCATAAAGGAGGTTTTACACACCTCTATTCTGAATCATTAGACACGAAAGAGTTCCTAACTGTCTAAACAGCTGAGCACTATATCGTAGGATGTATCACAAATAAAGGACAAAATATCTCAAATTAAAGATCCAACAGAAAAACTAGCACAGGAGCAAGACAAAATTAAACAAGATTTAGTAACTTTAACAGTAATGCTGAGCAAAACCTTTAACCTCTTGAAAGTGATGTCCAATTGCATGTGAATGTGATGTTTCCATACAGGATTATAATACGTGTATCTTATATGTACCAGACTCCGTTAATTGTTGTGCAATCTTTACTATCCTCACTAAGTGGAGCCTGCAGATAGGCTTCCTTCAAATCCAGCACATAGTAATAATTAAATAAATACCCATCTTGGGTCAGTTGTGCTTATTTACAATATTCACTAATTTAAAATAAGGATTAGGTACTTAGGTCATAGGATAAGAAAACCTGGTACAGTCGAGGTCAAAAATACCTTTACAGTTGAGTGTTACAAAAATACCTTTACATTTAAATATGTTTACACATTGCATGACAAAAACATGCTTACAACTCACATGTCAGATTCTGCTTTTCAGTTAATGCTCCAAATTTCAGTTTACAATCTGTCTTCCATAAAAAAATTTACAAAAATTGTGTCATAACAGATTTACATTGCATGTTACAGAATAAGATTTACTGCCAATGTGCCGTAAATACGTTTACATTTTCAGTGACATTAGAAACTTTACGATCAAGCTTACTTTTCGATTACGTACACCTATTGTTACATAAATATCTTTACAGATTTGATTAGCCCGATTTTAATTTTAATAATGACATGAAATCGTCATAATAAACTTTACTAACTTTTGGTTTTATTATTTATTGTTTATCAAGGGAGTTAAAAATAGTACAATTTTTTTTAGCTGTATTTGTTTGGTTTAGTGTTTTTACATACATTATATAGTATGTCGACAAGAAATCCTTAGTAGTAATTGGACGGTTTCTTTATATCATACTAGCCTTTTCCCGCGGCTTCGCCCGCGTACTATAAGTACTCAAAAAGGATACGATACCCATGTTGATTTTCAGACTTTGTGACCACATTTGCCCTTTTTAGGGCTGAATTTTCAAAAAACCTAAAACACGTGTTTACTCATTTATCATTAGGGATACTCCTGCGAAAGCTTCGAATAAAAAAGTCTAACAAATCTTGATTCGCCATACAAACTTTGGACCCCCATTTTACCCCCTTAGGGGGTGAATTTTGAAAAATCCTTTCTTAGTGCATCCCTAGACCTTATAAGGAACCCACGTGTCAAATTTGGAATCTCTAGAACCTGCGGTTTGGGCTGTGCGTTGATATGTCAGTCAGTCAGTCAGTCAGTCAATCAGTCAGTCAGTCAGTCAGTCAGTCAGTTTCTTATTTTATATATTTAGATTCTAACACATCTCAAATCAAGTAAGAGTTCCTTTTAACCCTTTGAACGCCAAAGACCCATAAAGTGGTCATGAGATGGTAGTGGTGGTGCCTATCATGCTATTGACCCCCTAAAGTGGTCCGGACTAAGATGTATTGCGATCATGCTAAAAAAACAATATAAAAGCATTCTCGTTTATTTTTATTGGTGCTTGTGTTTCATTAAATTTATGGTGGTTAGCGTCTGACTGACCACTTCATACGATCTTTTTATATGTCAATGAACCATTTTGCACGTCAGTCAGTTTCAATTTGGGATTGTAAGAATGATAAATTCTGTGACAAAAAATATTTCTGAGTGCTGAAATTCCTGACTCAGTGATATTGCTTCGTAAAACACCCGAGTGGAGTTCTTGTATATTCGGCGGGTGTCCAAACACTGAAATTTATGATGTTCCTATACTTATGAAGGCAAAAATCTTAATGGAGTTTCATTTATATATTTCTCCAACAACAAGAGCGTGCTTATTTCATTTGGGAAAGCCTATTGATGCTTGGGATCAAACAGCTGAGGCCGAAGAAAATCTCATGGATTTTAACGCTCACCATACGAACGACATCACTACATAGTATAAAACAAAGTCGCTTTCCGCTGTTTGTCCCTATGTATGCTTAGATCTTTAAAACTAAGCAACGGATTTTGATGCGGTTGCGGATTTTTTTAATAGAGAGAGTGATTCAAGAGGAAGGTATATATGTATCATACATGCATAATATAGTAGTAGAGAAACACTGATGATTTTAGAAGTTTAAATAAATAATTAAATATTATAGGATAATCTTTCACATATCGACCTAGGCCCACGGTAAGCTCAATAAGGCTTGTGTTGTGGATACTAGACGACGATGTATATAATAGATAGATATTGATAAATACTTAAATACATAGAAAACATCCATAACTCAGGAACAAATATCTGTGATAAACACACAAATAAATGCTCTGACCAGGATTCGAACCCGGGACCTCCTGATTCGTAGGCAGTGTCACTACCGACTAGGCCAGGAGGCCGTTAAAAGGTTTCTAATGTGATGTCGTAAATAAACCCATTTTTTGCGCTTACATTGCAAACGCTGGCTGAGTCCTAAGAGATAGATCATTATTTTTTCACTTCTCATGCTCGTAAAGTTCTACTTTAAGTCGTGTGTGGACGACATAAAATCGCATTTTAACCTCTAGGGCATAAAGTAAAATTTTATTCTAAGACTAAGAATGTGGCTCAACAGCCAAACAGAGTCAAAATATATTGCACAATTTAATTGAACAGTAAAATTTCGTAGAATACTGAAACTTGTTCTTTTATTATATTCTTGCTATAATTATTTAAATTGCGTGTTTTCTATAATTGAATAAATGAAATCAAATAAAATAGGAGTTGATAATAGTTTAGAAATGCCCCGAAATGATTTTATGACTTGGCAGAAAACAAGTATCGAAGTCTAAATTCACATGTTGAAAAATTAAAAAAAAAAACATTAAAAAAATTATCGGCGGGAATTGGTTATACTTATTTAAGTTCTTTCACTTTATGACGATTTTGTTGTTGAAATTGAAGTGAAAAATAGTATTTCCTAGAATTATTAAACGATTGAACATAAATAATGACATCGAGTGACGATGAAATTGCACTGTCGCCTAATACGAGTACGTTAATCGAGCAGAGTGCACAAAAAGTAGTAGAACAAATATTGCCGCCGAAATCAAAGCACCTTTATCTTAACGCATATGAAAATTTCATGCGTTGGAGATCTGAAAAGCAGGTAAATACGTTAACGGAGAGTGTATTTCTTACGTATTTTGACGAATTGTCAAAAAAATTACAGCCGTCTACACTATGGAGTTTATTTTCTATGTTGAGAGCTACCGTGCTGATGAAAAATGATGTGAACCTAAAGGACTATACGAAGCTTGCGAGTTTCCTAAAAAGGCTTTCTGTTGGGCACAAAAGCAAAAAATCCAAGGTCTTCACGGCGATGGAAGTGGAAACATTTTTAAATACCGCTCCCGATGACAGATATTTGGCCACAAAGGTAATAAAAATGTTAAGTATTTAAATTATTTTCATTCATCATTTCAAGGACCATCGTTTATATATGACACGAATGTGTGAAATATTGCACTTAATTAATACTTTTTTATTGTTTTTGTTGCAGGTTGCCCTAATATTTGGTATAAGTGGCGCATGCCGCGGTATCGAATTAACAAATATTACAATTAATGATGTTAAAACAGACTCGATATTGCAAGCTATAAACTTGCCAAATACTAAAAATAACCGGGAACGAACATTCGTTGTAAAAGGCGAATTTCTAAATATTGTAAAAAAATATCAAGCTTTACGCCCCGAGAATGTATTAACACCTCGTTTTTTTTTGAACTACCAGAAGGGTAAATGCACGCGCCAAGTAATAGGCCGTAATAAATTTGCATCAATGCCTAAAGAAATTGCTCAATTAGATAATCCAGAGCATTACACTGGCCACTGTTTTAGACGAACTTCAGCCACTCTGTTAGCAGACTCGGGAGCAAACCTAACAACTATAAAACGCCATGGCGGATGGAAGTCGGACCAGGTAGCCGAAGGCTACATTGAGGAGTCTGTGCAAAATAAAGCAAAGATAACAGACTGTATTACAGAAGATATTCATTTAATTCCGAATGAGCCGCAGCCAGGTCCATCGGGCGTTAACAATGATGGATATTTTCGACGACAACCCGCCGCTGATGAAAATCCCGTTAGATCGGGATCGGGAACATCCTCATTCCATAATCGTAATGTAGCATCCTCTCAAATAAACACTGTCAATATGCCAGGAAAGACGATTTCTTTTAATATTTCTAATTGTACCAATTTTACGTTAAATTTTAATTAAATACTCTTTCATATATGTAATGTCTTTGTTTTATTCGCTCACAACCGAAGTTTTCCTCGCAATCGAAGTGAAAAGCAGAGTGTATGACTCAGGCATAAATGTCCATTTTTACTCTCAACTATATTGGTCCTCGCTGCGCTCGGACCAATAAATTGCCTCGGGTAAAAATGGATCGGTTTATGCCCTTGTTGTACAATCTACTATGATACACCTTAAAAAGGTCTACAAAAAAGTCCGCGATGGTATATATCTATCTCTTAGGGATAACCCACAATAACCATTTTTTATCCCGCGCGAAGCCGGGGCGGGTCGCTAGTAGTTAATATATGTATTTATGGCCTGTTTCACAATCTCCAGTTAAAGCATATCTGTCGAATAAATGTTTGCTGTCCTTTTCTTTTATATGACTGGAGTAAAGGATAGTAATAATTTTAACTGGCAGATAAGTTTATCTGGAGATTGTGAAACAGGCCCTTAGAATTCTATTGAAAGTTCTTAATTTCACTACATCGGCTATGTGAATTAAATAGAAAATTGGTAATTATTCAAATTAAGAACGGGCCCATCAAATCTGTAAACATATTTACGGCATATTAACAGGAAATCTAATTCTGTAACATGCAATGTAAACCTATTATGTCACAATCTGTGACAATGTTTCTATGGAAGACAGATTGTAAACTGAACTTTGGTGCATTAAGTGAAAAGATGAATCTGTCATGTGTGTTGTAAGCATGTTTTTGTCATTTAGTGTGTTAACTTATTTAAACTTATTTAGGTATTTTTGACCTCGACTGTACAAAAACTGGAAGTGAGTGTTACCATCGCCGATAAACTTTAATGTTTGGCGAAACTGATATTTTGTAAATTGTACCATACTTTTATATGAAAAAAAATATTCACCGTTTGTGAGAGCATCTAAAATATTATCAACATGAGGTAACGGGAAGTGATCAATTTCCATACAGGGGTTTACTGTCAGTTTATAGTCAATACAAAGTCTGACCGAACCAGCCGGTTTCATTATAGGCACTAATGGAGTACCCCATTCACTTTGTTGCACTGCAGTGATTCTACCATTATATAATAATCTATTAATTTTATTATTTACCTTTTCACGAAGTGCAGAGGGTACTCGCTGTACTGTTAGACACTTAGGTTGAGCATGACCTTCAATTTTAAATTCATTACTACAACTTTAAAATTTGCCCATTCCGGCTGTAATATTTCTGCAAACTGGTCTTTGTTATTAATTGTTCTGCATCAGAAATATTTAAAAAAGTTTGACTACCAACATTGTTTTCTCATTTTGGAGGCCACAATCCCAATGCATAAAGCCATGCAAAATCATTAGGTGCAATATACATTTTTATGTTCTTAGTGATACATAGGCTGCTATTTATATATCCGGAAACCGGGATTACAATCTTCTTAAATAGCATATTTGACCTCCATGGTAAAATTTGAACTTTTTTAAGTACTGGCCGGTATATTTTTTCTTTCTTATTAACGCTCGTGTTTTGTTTTTGACGGGTTTTAAATGTCATCTCGCAGCAAGAATGGAACTCACTCGTGAAAATATTCGTGCTATGATTTATTATGATTTTCGGCGTGGTTTAACGCAACAACAGTGCATAGATCAACTAACTTCAACTTTTGGTGATGAAGCCCCATCTAAAACTACTGTGTATCACTGGTTTAGTGAGTTCAATCGTGGACGTAGTATGCTTACGGACGAAGTTAAGGCAGGTCGCCCGAAATCGGTCGTTGTACAACAAAATATCGAGGCTGTGCGAAAACTTATAATGGACGACCGACATGTTACGTACCGCGAGATAGAGGCGACTCTGGGTATTTCTATGACCAGCATTAATAGCATATTACATAATTATTTGGCTGTAAAAAAATTTGTTCGCGTTGGATACCCCACAACTTAACAAAAGAGCAAAAGGATGCTCGCGTCGAATGGTGCAATAAAATGTTAAAAAAATATAACCGTGGTGACTCAAAAGCTGTTTATAACATCTATACAGGTGACGAATCCTGGATCTATGCATACGATCCCGAAACGAAGCAACAATCAACGGTATGGGTGTTTCAAAATGAGCCGAACCCTACGAAAGTTACTCGTGCAAAAAGTACATTGAAACAAATGGTGGCCTGCTTCTTCGGTATTAATGGCCATGTAGCTACAGTGCCACTAGAAAACCGTAGAACGGTTAATTCAGAGTGGTACACGACCATTTGCTTACCGGAAGTATTTGAACAAATTCGTAAAACAAACCAGCGACGAAGAATCATTCTTCATCATGACAATGCCAGCTGTCATACGTCACGCGAAACAACTCTATTTTTGGAGGGTCAAAATGTGGAATTAACGGGCCGTACAGCCCTGACTTGGCACCCAACGATTTTTATTTATTTCCAAATATAAAGAATAAATTACGCGGTCAACGATTTTCGACCGCTGAAGATGCTGTCGACGCATTCAAACAACACGTTATGGAGGTACCTCAGGCGGAGTGGCAGAAGTGCTTTAAAAATTGGTTCACGCGAATGCAAAAGTGCATAGATCATCAAGGGGAATACTTTGAAAAACAATAAAACCATTTTCAGCCGTGTACGTTTGTTTGTTTTTTTGTTTCCGGATATATAAGTAGCAACCCGTACTATTACATGTGACCGATACATTGGAAACAATTCCTAAGAGCTTAGATATGGTTTTGCCAAAATTCCTAAACAAAACTTTACAATCTTGTAGCTCAAAACTGCTTAGATATTTATTATTGTCTGAAATGGCAGATCGTGGTCATTTACAATAAAATCCAAGTATTGAGGTGGTACCCTACTTACAATATTCACCGTACAGACTTCAAATCCTTCATACAATTGTTTTACAGAGCTTTCGACACTGTCGCAAACTTTTTAACGAGCACTTCAGCTGCAATCCATGTAAATACTTGCTTCAAGTACATAAGTTATTTTTCTGGGGCACGTCCTAAATAAAGCATTCTGAATTTATTCTTCAAACTACAATCTACCGTTATGAATTATATAATGTCTAACGATTTTTCATAGCTAAAACGAAAGTGCATAATTCAAAATTTTTATTTATGACAGCGTCGGGTAAAAGAGTAAGAACAAGCGTAATGAAAAATCGAGACATAAATGCAAAACCTATTATTTTCTACCAATCGTCTTCTAGGTATTAACTGGTATTTAACAACATAGTAAACTTACAATATTATTTGATTATTCTTCTGTCAGTAATCACACGGTTCGTCCACTATACCTTGAATTTTATTATTGTTAGTGTGAAATAATAACAAGTTAAAGAAAATAACAGACCTAGATGTAAATGCGCAGTGCATCACAAAACAGCGGGCAAAACACAGTTCCATCTTGCCAGTAGTTCTTGAAACTCATTTATTGATAAGAAGAGTAATGGACGTTCGATTTGATGGTATATTTAAATTATCATCCACGGCTTTATACTGGAACCAAGGCCATCCATCACTATCTCTAAACCTACAATGGGTTGCAAAAATGATATTTTTTTACCTTATATACACACCAAGCTTTGTATTTATAATATACAGTAGCATCTATTACGACAATTTCACAAAAATTTGCACAAATATGAGTTTAGGCGTACTTTATTGTATTATAAGCATCAACTACTGTCTTTTAATTGTTTACAAGGAACTCTTTATCGACATGATGAAGATAGTGGAAGAAGACTTGCGTCGTTCAAGGGAACTCGCTGAAGACGAAATGGTTGTTAAAGAGTATACTATTAAAGGAATACAGGCTTCAAAACTTTGGTCATCCGCCTGTATCCTTTGTGGTTTTATGTTTTTTTGCAAAGCAGTCGTGGGCACCTCGTATTCTGCTATAGTGGGGAATTTCAAACCAGTAGCCATACACGAACTAACGTATCCTTATTTTATAGAAGAAAGAAAGAATGAATTTCACATGTACTTCATCATTTTTGGTTTCCATACATTTTATATAGTATTCACTACATTGATGTATGCAGGATTTAATCCATTGGGTCCAATATTTATAATGCATGCTTGTGGGCAAATTAAATTAGCAATTAGAGATGTGAAACGACCGTTTTTAGAGAATGACATTGATGTTGAAGAAACACTTAAGAAATTAAAGAATGTAGCACGCCACTTACACCATATTTACAGGTACCTAGTATCTAATAAAAATCTGTTTTTGATATTATGTAAAAATATTTTAATTTTTTTACTTACAAATTTAATCTTAGTTTTGTAGATATAATACAACAAACACACCGATTATTATATGAGATGTGTCTAAAAACAAGTACAATTGGAATTCCGACCGCATGTTTTGGTATAATCGAGGTAAGTGTGTTAATTTTATAACTAAGACCTACATTTTTGTCTTCACTTTTATCACCCTTAGCGACGAGGCCATTAAGTGGCTGACTGGTCTTAATCTGTACTTATAGTTGGTTTTGTTTCTCGTGTATATGCCATACGATTAAATAAATCTTCACTTTTTAAATTTTTACAAACCGTAAAATAAGTCAATGGACAAACTCAAACTGTTTTTCTATTCTAATATTTTATTTTATCACTTATCATAAAATATTTGTTTACAGTCTTACAAGGAAGGTAGAGTTAGCTTCGACCTGATCTGCTACGTTTTTGCATGTTTCGTACAGTGCAGTATACCGTGTTATTTTTGCGAAGTTCTTTTGAGAAAAGTGAGTTTTTATTGCTAATATTTGAGGATGATTTTATAGCCTGTTTAAATGTCGAATCGTCTCATCCGATGAAGTGAAATCCGGTTTTGACACTACACTCTATCAAAACAGACGGCACCAGAATGCATCCGATATAAACATACTCGTATACTTGCAGCCCTCAGGATGTCCTTTTTAGGGTTTCGTAGCCAAAATGACAAAAACGGAACCCTTATACTTTCGTCATGTCCGTCTGTCCGTCCGTCCGTATGTCAAAGCCATTTTACTCGAAAACTATAAGATGTATTTTAATAAAATTTAGACAAAAGGTGTATTTTACATGCCGCTATTTAGTTAACTTGCAGAAAAAAATATTTTTAGGCGGTCGCTCCATACTCCATCCATGTAACTGAATTTTAAAAAAAATTACCCAAATTCAACATGTTGCACATCAATCGATAGTTCTTTAAAAATAACATTGAGGTTTCTAAAAACATTTTCTGATTAAGTAAATATTTTCAGAAATAATCGCTTCGAATTCAGAAAAATTGTATAGACACTCAAACTGGCAGCCAAATCGACTGATCATGATGATGAGATGGTCACAAATATCGAAACAATACCTCTATTGTTAAGGCGATAAAGTGCATGTAATCGGTCGTCGCCGCTTAAGGGGCTCCTGGCTAACTTGGATCTGAATCCCTTAGTCTTAAAATGATTTTTAGAGGCTATCACATACAAAATAATATCCCATATTAACTTCAAAATTAACTTTTTTCTATATATTTAGCATCAAAACTTGAACAATTTTAGGCCAACAAACCGGCTTTCTGGCCATAAATTTTGTATTAATAACTAATAAGTTAAAACTTAAATCTCTCATCAGTTTTTACAGACGTCAAACAGGAATAAAAAAATGTAGATTTAGTATAATTAAGATCCTTCACGGCATTCGAATATCGATAGTAATATCATTTATGACCTCGTTTAAAAAATCATCGAAATAATTATTCATTATTCCCAATATCTGGCTCTAAATAATGGAGATAGAAGATTTTAAATCGAGAATGTCGTCCAAAATTTCCCACCCACCACAGATGAGAGGTTGAACAGCCAGCTCAGTTTGCACCCTCATATGATATGGAAATGAGGGTTGTACGTTGTTTTATAGACTACATTTTCGCAGAATATTGGTTAATAGAAAATGTTTCTCATATTTTCATTTCATAGAGTGATCATTTGTCAGAGCTCTTACATTGTAGAATCTGGTTTTGTATATTTTTTATTGTTCAAATAAGTAGTTTTTCGAATTTCAGTTCATTGCGTTTTAAATCAAATATTATTAATCCGTATAGTATTTAGTTTGTATAACATTTGTTTCAAAGCCTGCATATTCATAGAATGTTGTTTCTGATTTTATCAAACTTAATATTTTCGTTTCATAGAAGACTCTGTTTCTCAATACATTGTAATATACATTAAATCCTATATGTTTTTATTCAATGATAATTAAACTGTAGAATTTTTATATCAGTTATGCTGATTATTAAACTTAAATAAAAAATCTGTCTTTTATTAATGTATTTCATTTAATCTATTTAATTTAGCAATATGTTTAATTTTACTAATCTAATTGTACTGTTCTAGCAACAGTTGGTTTCTGTGGGGGCGCAGTTCTAACCAAACCTAACCAACTTTTCTGGTAACAGTTTGTTTCTGTGGGGGTCGCAGTTCTAATCTAACCTAACCAACTTTTCTGGCACCCGTTTGTTTCTGTAGGGGTCACAGTTCTAACTTAACCTAACCAGCTTTCCTGGCAACCGTTTGTAGAAACAAACTGAACTGCGACCTATTTACGTATTATACAGAAGTGAGGGTCGCAGTTCTAACCTAACCTAACCAACTTTTCTGGCAACCGTTTGTTTCTGTAGGGGTCGCAGTTCTAACCTAACCTACTTTTCTGGCAACTGTTTGTTTCTGTAGGGGTCGCAGTTCTAACCTAACCTAACCAACTTTTCTGGCAACAGTTTGTTTCTGTGGGGGTCGCAGTTTAACCCAACCTAACCAACTTTTCTGGCAACAATTTATTTCTGGGGGGTCGCAGTTCTAACCCTTACCAACTTTTCTGGCAACTGTTTGTTCCTGGAATTTTGTTGTGTGTGTGTTTTGATCTAAAATCATTATGTATATACTTTGCAATAAGTTTCTTTGCAATTAATGTAAATGAAGTGCATACATTTTATGGAAATAATAATATTGGAAAAGAAAATACTGGAACTAAATATTATATAAAACAGTAACTATGAAGCAACAATCTATGAAATCTGTGTCTACGAAACAAAAATACATGAAATATGATTCTAGTGTTTGATAACTTTGTAAATTAAAAAAGTTTGATAGCAATATACATGGAACTGATTGTCTGTGAAATATGTTTTAACCAATTGAATAGTCTATGAAACAATAATATTGGAACAGAAAGTACATGAACCAAATAATATATGAAACGATTTCTGAGAAATGAAATTCTATGAAATTTCTGTCTATGAAAGAGGGTGACACCGAAAATGAGACAAAAATGCTGGTTTTTGAAATTGACTTATTAAAATCTGATATATCATCGTTCAGGGCGAAGAACTCCGAGTCGCAGTATACGAGTGTGGTTGGGAGAGGTTCTGGGTGCCGAGGAGCCGCTCCATCATTCTGCTGATGCTGGCCAGGACGGCGCGCCCGCTAGGGATCCATGCTGTGTTCTCCACGGTTTCTCTGGAGGCTTTTGCTGTTGTATGTACAAACATACCGGGTGTCTATGAGCTTTAGTTTGTATAAATCACATCTCATCTTCCTAGCGTTTGTTCCGACTTCTTGCCACGGCTCTACTGAGTTTGCTCGGAAATCTAATCCTAGGAATCGGCATAGGCACTAGTTTTTACGAAAGCGACTGCCATCTGACCTTCAAACCCAGAGGGGAAACTAGGCCTTGTTGGGATAAGTCACATGAATAAGATTAAATACTCGAGGAATTTAGTAAGTTTGCGGGAAAGGTGGGAAGGACTCGTAAAACAAAAGCTGACCGCTATTTTAATAGTACTTTATGTACGAGTTACTGCTACATAATTAAGGGCATTAAAATACGATATTATGGTGTATGGTGTTGTTTTATATTAATATCGCAAGAGTGTTTTAATGCATAATTATGTACAGTTACATTATGTAAATTACTTTATTTACACACATACCTATTATAAACTCCTTGATAACATTTTTAAATTCATTAGAATGACTGGCACGCAACTCCTTCACTAAATAGATTTCAAATCATGACAACTAGATTGTCATAAGTACATTCAAACTTACACTACTACTACACTACTATACTTTAATTACATTCAAATTTCGAACATTTCCTG
>OX352305.1:16296140-16332448 GCA_947086415.1 Pammene aurita | reverse complement strand
TTTTTTAGCAATTTAGCCAGAAAACTAAGTAGCGGCACATGAAACACACCTCTAGATAAAATTTCAGTAATATATGTTTTATAATAAAAATGCCTGTGACATACGGACGGACAGACGGACATGTTTCAAAAAACTTTTCAGGGTTCCGTTTTTACCATTTTGGCTATGGAATCCTAAGAAGTGTTTGCGCTGTGTTATATTTTAAAGATCTAAATTTAATGCCTTACAGCTCTCATTTTTATGATGATTTCGTGCACACATACCACTCCTTACATGTGCATTTTTACTATTCACAACTCGCAACAGGCTTAGTTTTGTTAATTTATCGTAATTAAGTGATTTTTTACGGTTAATATTTAAAATCGCAACAAAAAAATAACCATCTCTTAAGCTCACTTGCACAGCAAAAAAAAATCCAAATTCACATGAAAACACCGCTTTGATGGGCATTCAGTTTTTTTTGCTTGACTAGTCAGTATTTTTTTATTTTTTTCTGATATGCGGAATATTTTTTAACCATATTTCGTAAATTCATAAATATTTTGCCGCTCACTGTTCTTCAAATTCAAAATCTAGGTTTTCATTTTTTTACATAAAAATCTACTAATCGAGATCGTTATTACTTATCTTATTTAGTAGTGTAAAGAGTATCCTTAATTAGTACTCTCAAAATATACTTGATAGTTATTTATTTTCTTTTTTTATATGATTAGCTAATACATCAAAATCGACTATCGGTTTAGGCTGTCCCTTTGAGACTCCTCAAAGAATCCTGAACGTCTGACATAGAACGTTGTAATTCTTAATTTGAATAACACCGTGCCAGATAGTGTTTGAGAAGAGAGGTTGTAAAGGTAGACAACCTTTACAGTAGCATTCCTAAAAAATGTCACCGTAGTACTTAATCACAGTATTCAAATCACAAAACATCCACAAAAGGATTAGGTATGATTATTATAAATCTGCCCGCGCGCCTCTGAGTATAGTCATATTCTTTGAACATTATTGCGGTGCATCGCGGCGGATTTATGCACGATCGCAATGAGAAGGGCACGCGGGTGGCGCGGGTAGAGAGCGCCCAAACGCTCAAGGACACTCCGGCGACAATCGTCTTAATGCATCTGCCTAGTGCTAAAGGCCGCAGGATGCATGCAATTGAACTACCATAGCGGAGCCGTCGGGGTAAAATGTGTTAAATGTATAAAACAAAGGCATACAAATACAAATATTCAACTGAAGAACAAATCAAATTTTTTTTTTAATAAATGTTTTGATTTTTTTATTTTAAGTAGACACACTACTATATTAATTATAAACTTATATAGATGTCATATACAAAGCGTCTTCTACATTCGCGGCAGACGCCTTTACCAATTGCGAATGCCGAAGACGCTGGTTCGATCCCAGCCCTGGGCACCGGAGACCTAGGTCAACAGGCGGTCTTATCGCTAGAGAGCGATCTCTTCAAGACACAACCTTGGGGCTAGCGGAAATCTAGTCGGAAATAATCGTATGAATAGGTGCAAGACAAATAGTGAAAATCCAGTAAACAGTAACAAATAACATAAAATACAATAGCTTAATTATACATATTGTTTTTGTGGGACTGTTTGTTTACAATTTGCATTAATGACGGGCTATTACCTTGGTATACACAACGCTAACACGTGTCGTTGATATTTTGTATGGTTACCAAATAAAACAAATGCAGGGGGCGATTTTTGAGATTCGAGCGCTCGAATATGGCATTTAAAACTCTGAATAAAACGAAGAAATGACGTTTTAAAAATAACAACGATAGTAATTTTAGAACATCATTATTTATACTATTCATTTCATGAGTAAATAATGGCGACAAACTTTTGTGTGTGATTATATTCGAGTTTAAATTCTTTGAATTCGAGCGCTCGATTGTCAAAAATCGGCTCCCAGGTCGTTACATACTATTAGAAAGGTATTAACAATTTATATTTGTTTGTTAGGAGTAAACCAAAAAAAACATTGTAAATAACCCGTTACTATTAGTACAGCTTGACGCCGTATTGTCGCTTAAAAATACATAAACAATACATTAAAAACACAAACTATTTCCAGCACAACTTCAACACACAATAAATAATCAAAAAATATTGGAGTATATTGGAGTTGCAACAGAATAATTTTCAAGCAAATTCTGATATTTCTGATTCAGACGTTTAGGCGTTAGATGTAATGCGTAGTTAATGCGTTGGAATTGTATAACTTGTATTTAAGTTGACTCGCGTTTTAACTTTACGTATTGTAAAGTCAGAATACCCCCCCAGGACAGGACCTTTCAAATTAGGTACAACCTTTTATATATATGGAATTGTTATTAACCAAACGAATGAGGCACGTGTTATTTTATTATCCGAGTGCCGAAAGAAAGGAGGGTTATGTTTTTCAAAAGTTTGTATAAATAAATATTATAGGACAATCTTACACAAGTCGACCTAGGCCCACAGTAAGCTCAATAAGGCTTGTATTAAGGGTACTAGACGACGATATATACCGGGTGGTGCAATTCTAAGAACTATGCTGAAAAGATTGTTATTTATAAATGTTTTACAATCGATTTATACTAATAATAGCCCTCGCAATTAAAATAACTATCAAGTATATTTTGAGAGTATTAATTAAGGATACTCTTTACACTACTAAATAAGATAAGTAATAACGATCTCGATTAGTAGATTTTTATGTAAAAAAATGAAAACCTAGATTTTGAATTTGAAGAACAGTGAGCGGCAAAATATTTATGAATTTACGAAATATGGTTAAAAATATTCCGCATATCAGAAAAAAATAAAAAAATACTGACTAGTACAGCAAAAAAAACTGAATGCCCATCAAAGCGGTGTTTTCATGTGAATTTGGATTTTTTTTGCTGTGCAAGTGAGCTTAAGAGATGGTTATTTTTTTGTTGCGATTTTAAATATTAACCGTAAAAAATTACTTAATTACGATAAATTAACAAAACTAAGCCTGTTGCGAGTTGCGAATAGTAAAAATGCACATGTAAGGAGTGGTATTTGTGCACGAAATCATCATAAAAATGAGAGCTGTAAGGCCATTAAATTTAGATCTTTAAAATATAACACAGCGCAAACACTTCTTAGGATTCCATAGCCAAAATGGTAAAAACGGAACCCTGAAAAGTTTTTTGAAACATGCCCGTCTGTCCGTCCGTATGTCACAGCCATTTTTATTATAAAACATATATTACTGAAATTTTATCTAGAGGTGTGTTTCATGTGCCGCTACTTAGTTTTCTGGCTAAATTGCTAAAAAAATCTTTTAGGTGAGGCACTCCATACATATGCCAAACTAAATGTCAAAAATATTTTTTTTGTAAATATGAACATGTTGTACGATACGGCTTTAAAAATATCTTATATATATATATATATAAGATATTTTTAATATTTATATATATATATATATTTATATATATAGTATTTTTAAAACGTTTTTTATTAAGTCAATATTTTCAGAAATAATTGCTTCGAAAGTCTAAATATAATAGCCCCCATCTAACTATTAATCCGTAAGTCTACAAAATATGAAAAAATACCAAGAAGGCTTAGTACTTAATTTTCTACGAAAATTATTTCACATATAATCGGTTCATCCGTTTTTGAGTTATCTCCAAGAAACTACTTTCTACGGAACCCTACATTATACATGGTCCGATACAAACTTGGCCGGTCTTTTAAAGATATTTGATAGGTAGTATTAACCCTTAGTAGTAATTTATTTATTCACTTGTGTTGACAATTAATATAAAATTTGTATTTATTTGCATTTCACCGACATAGTAAAGTTTTTTTAGGGTATTCAACGCGCATGTGAATCTTATGAGGTTGCAGGCGTCCATAGGCTTTATAACTGCTTTCAATCAGGCGGGTCGTATGCTTGTTTGCCAGCGTCGTGGTATAAAAAAAAGCTTTATTTCCTTTATTCTTGCATACATTGAACTCTTAAATATCAGCAATTTTTTATTAGATTCTCAATCAGGCTTTGCTCAGTGATAGTTAGTATACTGAAATTTGGTATGAGTTTTAATTACGCCTACAAAGTGGTAAAACAATAAGTATCTGAAACCCATTGTTGGATAGGTCTTTCAAGAAGAATATGCCTTAAACAACTTTTGGATAAAACGAATACTTTCGTAAATAATAGCTTCGAAAGTTTAAATGCTCTTTGATTTTTGAACCGTGGGTCCAAAAAAATTGGGAAAATTCCTGGAAGTGAGGCCATTGAAATACTTATCACGTATTTTCAATAAAAACTATATGGAATACAATCGGTTGAGCCGTTTTTGAGTTATGCCTATGGTAAAATAACGTAAGTGCCACAAAATATTTCTTTATAGACTACCTTTTGAATGGATGTATTGTAACAGGCCGGCAACTACGGATCCCTACACTGAGCATAGCCCGATATTCTCTTGGCCGGTTTATCTGCAATCCTTTGCAGTTTATTTCGCAATTTCTAGATTTGAGGAATTAGTATAAAGTATAACATTAAAGATTGTGTTTAATCTTAAAATAAAACGCATATTACATTCGTTTAGAACACGGTATTCTTAAATAAATATGTTTAAATAAATTCGGTTCGTTGGAGTTTTTTATTAAATTAATTATTAGTGTATTGTATTGCAGCACTAGCAGATTTCCGCAACTCGACGACTAATGCCTATTTTGCGTGATGCATGCGTCTACTAAAACATAATAATTTTAGTTTACTTACATGACCAAATTTGTTTTCAGAGCAATGTGAGATTCATGATTTTTGTTTTTTCTCCATTTTTATTTCATTTGTTTTTTACTTGTATTATAATCTAAATAAAATACACTTTTTATACGAACGTACATAAACATGCATACGAGTACATTATCTTAAAAGATAAAACGTCTATACATTATTGATTCCGGGAAGACACGTTATATCCGCACCGCATGAACCCTCTGCAGTTATTTAGTCTTTAGGCACAGTAAGTCCGATATTATTGCTCACGGGCCAAGCACAAGTATATGTAGTACAAGGGAAGCACGGAGCGACGAGTGACACAGCCTCCTCGTCTCAAAGCTAGCTCACGACTGCCAGCAACGCCGTTTTCGAGCTAATAACGCACGAAATGTGGAATTATGATCAAGTTGTTTAAGAAAATTTAATCAATTTAAATATCCAACGTCAACGTTGGATATTTACTACAGAACACTACAAACTCAAGTTTGTAGTGTTCTGTAGTACATATGTTTGAGTTCAACAATATTTAAATCGAATGAGCCGTTCAGTAGATATAAGCAAAATTAACCGTAAAACGACATTTCGTTACATTTACATAACGGAGAAACTATACGTTACACGAGTTATTCAAACGTTGACAATGTTGTACATGAAATGGTAAATAACACATATTTTTTCGAAAATTTTTGAATGACCCGCTATTGAGATATATCGCTTAGAAATTAACAGTTTTCGGCCACCATCAGCGCCTAGCGCCTTAACTAGTAAAAATCTGTACTAGAAACAGTTGACCATCGACAGGAGGCTAGTAAAAATTCTATGGAATTATCGCTTACTCGCCGGGCGGTGGGATAATGTCCTCGCCAGCAATGTGAACAGCTAGCGATGAACTATAAATATATACTCTCTCTTTTATTTACACGGAAGCGATTATCTTTTGTTCGTTTCTTGGGCTAGAAAATAGCCGATTGCTCATAGCTTACTCGCTCGCGGTGGGACCAGTGCCTAATAAATTGTCTTTCTTCATAAGTTATTTTTTTTTTAGTTGTTTTTTTTTTTTCATTTTGAGGTTACATGGAATTTTTAATTAAATGCATTTGCCTTTTATTATAGAAAATTGTCTCCCATAGAAAAATCTTTGTCAGAGGTTAGATTAGAGAGTCTTCCTGACTATCTTAGCTAAAATACAGTTAATTAATGTAGCTTCTTGGTAAGATGAAATTCTGAAAAGCATAAAACGGGTTGTGAAAATGGACATTGTGGCATTGTAACGGTCGATTGAAGATTGTCATATTATGTTGTTCAAAAAGTTACAAAGTATGTTGAAATAAAAACGCGAAAACTTATATATGATCAGTGATCACATATTTTACTATGATTGTATTTTATTTTATTAGGATAAATAAATTTATTTTATATTGCTACGGATAAATAAATTAATATATTTATATTGCTACAAAATTTGCACTAATTTAAAAATAACACAAGATTGTACACGGCTACTTTATTTCAGGACCATTCAATATTTAATTTTGAAGTAGGTAAATTTGGGATTAAACTTGGGATTAGATTAGACTTTTCATCGCTAGGAGAAAATGTAGTAACATATGGCTAGTTTATTCTCTACCTGGCCTTTTCACGACTTTTAAACGCCTTCAACTAGCACCCAAATAGAAGACCGAATTCATTGCTTTTAATATTAAAGAGGATACTTTCTCGTGATCATGTTTTAAGTAGATATACAGATCACTTACTTACTTGCTGTCTCACTCACACAACGGAGCGTGTCGGTGTTATGAACCGATTAAGTAAATATTTTCGGAAATAATCGCTTCGAAAGTGATAAAAATTGTGTCCCCCCCTTGTAACTTTTGAACCTTAAGTCCAAAAACAATTGAGAATATGCGCCTTATCACTTCTACGAAAATTGTTTTGAACATTATCGGTTCAGCCATTTTTGAGTTATCTCCAAAAAAACTTCTTCCATAGGTATCAGATATGACCTTTTGGTGTTAGTTTGGTTCTTATTCCATTGAAGGAACCCTACATTATGCGTGGTCCGACACGCACTTGGCCAGTTTTTTTAGACATGTTTTTAAATTCGGAGTCTAGTAAGATAGTCCATGTTAGAAATACAAGGAGCTACAAAAAACAAACCAACTCAATTAAAACGAGAATGAAAGGAAAGGAAGCCGGCATCGTTAAAGTTAATTCATTTAAGAGTGACGAGATAGAAGGAACACTCAGTTGTTTAATGCTGGGGGGTTGTACGGTCCGAGGGCCGTTGCGGGTCTGACGAGTGCCTTAATAAGAGGCCTTTTACAAGCGCTAACAAGTGAAATATGGGTATAGACAGGCCTTCTTGGTTCTTATGGATTGTGCCCGTTTGTAATAATGAATGGAAATCTTAATTTTGCTTATTTATTTTTTAAATGTTTGTACCTACTCACATACTAATAGATCAAGAGTAGGCCGTAGGCAACCCTACCTCATCGAGTAGCAGAATTCGGCTTATGTAGGGCATTGCATGATGAAATGATATGTATTTTAGTACCTGGTAACCTGAGCCAAAGTAGAGCATGTTGTACAATCAGCAAAATATGACCTTATATTTTTTGACAAAAACTACTTCATTGACTAGCAAGTGGGCACGTTGCCTATTCGTAAGTGCTCATCGGGAAGTGCCAAAAAATTATGGCAGCAACACGACAACCTGACATTTAGGTTCTTTTTTCTTTAAAAGTTGATGCACTCTTTCGAAGTTTTATCTTCTAAATTCTAATAATTTTTAATAAGGTAGAATCATGAAGTTGCCAGTTTTGGGCAATGCAACCTCTTATTTTTTGGCACTGGTTGATAAACAGTATCCTATACGAGTATATCGCGTAGTACTGCATTTAAACCATTCCGTGAACTCATTTGCACGTCGTACTTGCGTTAGTCGATTTTCACCTTACCTATAAGACATAAAACTTGGCTGAATAACAAAAGCTCCAGGTTTAAGGTCGGCTACCATTTTTTGTTATTAACAGGCTTTCGAATGGCATAAGGTTCAATTTGCTACTCGATGAGGTAGATTTTATAATGATATTTAAGCTGATTGCACAGAATGCTCCAAGTTTAGTTTAGCCTACCAAGTAACTAACATAAGCCGAATTCTGCTAAGCCATCAACCAAATGAACCAACTAAGACGAAATTTGGTATGAAAATAGTTTGAGGATAGTTCCCAAGTAACACATCAAAGCAGTATAACAGCCGTCTTACAGCATATCTGTATGCTTTTAGCATTTTGAGTTCGTTTTATAGTAGCATTAGTAGTATAGTATAGTAGTTTATAGTGCTGATATAAGTCTTAAATGGGCACAAATTACCCAGCTTGAGATCCTATACAGGTCATTTAATAGCATTACAGGCGCCTTATGTCTGCGCTATTAGCATTATCGTTGTCATGGAAAGTGCTAATCGCATTAAAGAAGCATCAGTACGCTCTATTAAGTTGCCAACCGCATTAAGGAAGAATTAATACGGCCAAAAAACTTGCTAATCGCAGTAAAGAAGCATTAGTACTCTCGATTAAGTTGCCAATCGCAATACAAAAGCATTATACTAACCTAAGAGTGTAGTAAAATAAACCTTACGTCAATGCAAAAACGTCTCTAATACCGACGGAACAAATATTATAATACAATGAACGTTGTGATTTAACTACTTTGTCTCACAATATAAAATGGACGAAGACGGTACAAAAAACTGAATGAATGACACATCATATTTATTTGCATCGTAAAAAAATTTATAAAAGTTTTTGACTCTTTTACGTTATTATATCCTTCAAATATTAGTGCGCAATGTAGTTTACTGTAAATGTGTATATAAGTTTCATTGAAAATTTTCATGCGCCTTTGATTTATTGTGGTTTTGCTATAAAATATTATAAAAAGATATGCGTCAAATAAACGATACAATTGTGTAATCCTCGTATAGAACGAGTTTTGCATTATTAACATAATAGTGTTGGTGGAGCAGTCTTAAATTAAGTTATTTCATTATTATATAGGTATTTTCCTTGTATAAATAGGTCCCCATGATTTTATTTTTAGGTTATAAATTATTTACAAAATGGCGTTGGTCTATATAGACGGAGAGCTAGCCACGTCAGATATAGCAACCAAACCCCTCTAGTCAGTTTGGTATACTATGCTTATTTCTAGATCTGGACATCTGGCAGCTTTAAAGTGGTGGAGGTCAAAGAATGCAAACCATTTCAAGAAAACAAATCCTAGAGATCTGGGTTTGATGCAATATTATGAGAAACTATACAAATACTATACAATATTAAGAGAAATTATACAAAAGTTTATGTTGGGGGAAAGTAGTGCCAAACGATATATAATATAGTTCATAGTTTGTCGCCTACTGTTTTTGTTTCCGTAATAATACACAATATTTTTTGGTCTAACGTTTTTTATCGATTTTTGACCAGTTTTGAGTCGATATTCCAACATATTCACTACAGATAGAATTATAAGGCAAATGACAATCGGTTCTTGAATCTTTTATCTCCATTCTGTATAGCTGGATCTTGAAATAAATGAGCCGTTATTTTTTTATGATATTTTTAAAATATGGTCTAAAAAAAAACTTTTATCGATATTCGAATGGTGTAAAGAATCTTACATATACGTAATCTACATATTAAGGTTCCTCTTTGATGTCTCTAAAAACAGTAGAGAGATTTTAATTTTTAACTAATTAACACAAAATTTATGACCAAAAAACCACTTTTTTAGCCTAAACCGGTTCGACTTTGATGTCAAATATCTCGAAGACAATGAATATTGAAGTAAATATAGGATACTATATTGTTTAAAGCCGTTAATGATAATATGATAAGCTATATAAATCATTAGAAAACTAAGGGAATCAGATCTAAGGTCGTTGGCGCCAGGGAGCATCTTAAAATATAGGCCCTGTCCTTTATAACTGAGACAACTTCGGCAGTTTTTACCTAGTTTGGTATTACTATTTTCCAATTAATACATTTTGCTAGTCTGTCACTGTGACCTCCACTCCACCCATTAAAAGCTGCCAGATGCCAGGATCTAGCAATAAGAATAGTATAGCAATCTAACCAGACGGGATTTGTTGCTCTCATTATTGTGTCATATCTGACGTGGCTAGCTCTTAGTCCAATAGCAGCTCAGTGACCCTTAAAAAAAGCTTATTAATGCCTACAGCATTACACGTGAATAATTATGCTATTAAACAACATTAAACATTATATACTACTTAAAATTGCTATTGTAGACCCTAAGGCACTAAAACAGCTAAAAGCTGTATAGGGGCTGTTCATAAATTAGGTCATCTGATTTTTGATGATTTTTACCCCCCCCCCCCCTAAAATCATCCAACCCTCCCCCTGACAAATAAAGTGACGTCATTAAAAAAAAATGCATTTTTAGCTTAATTGTAAAATAAAAAACTATTTAGTAGATAATATTTTATAGCATTAAAAGTTTATAGAAACACGAATTTCATTCCTTTTTTATACATTGAAGCACTTTTTAAAGATGCGAGAGATTATGTGATCTTTGGAATGACCGCCCCCCCCCCTCCTACGTCATGCTACCATCATCTGATGTCCGGACCCCCCCCCCCCATTTGACATGACGTAATTTATGAACAGCCCCTTATAGTGAATGACTTGTCTTTATAATGGTTTATATTATTGCTATTATACAGCATTAGGAATGTATTACCTACTTATAAGTGCTATTGTACACCCTAAGGCATTAAAAATAGCTGAAAGCTGTATAGCGAATTTACGTGGCATTATAATGGCTAATATTCATGCTCCTAAACAGCATTCAGCATTTATTTATGCTATTGTAGAACCTAAGGCACTAAACCACACCGAAGCATTAGTGTAGCAAACCAAAACGCAACTGTACAGCTGAATGCTGTACAGTTGCATTTTGGTTCGCTGCACTAAAACTAAAGGCTTTAAAAAAGCATTTACATATGCCATTATACAGCGTAAAGCATCATATAATGCTATTGTAGAACCTAAAGCACTAAAAACAGCTGAAAGCTGTATACCGGATTTACGTGGCATTATAATGGCTAATATTCATGCTCTTAAACAGCATTCAGCATTTATTTATGCTATTGTAGAACCTAAGGCACTAAACTACACCGAAGCATTAGTGTAGCAAACCAAAACGCAACTGTACAGCTGAATGCTGTACAGTTGCATTTTGGTTCGCTGCACTAAAACTAAAGGCTTTAAAAAAGCATTTACATATGCCATTATACAGCGTAAAGCATCATATAATGCTTGTAGAACCTAAAGCACTAAAAACAGCTGAAAGCTGTATACCGGATTTACGTGGCATTATAATGGCTAATATTTATGCTCATAAACAGCATTAAGCATTTATTTATGCTATTGTAGAACCTAAGGCACTAAACCACACCGAAGCATTAGTGTAGCAAACCAAAACGCAACTGTACTGCATTCAGCTGTACAGTTGCATTTTGGTTCGCTGCACTAAAACTACAGGCTTTAAAAAAGCATTTACATATGCCATCATACAACCATTATACAGCTTAAAGCATTATATAATACTATTGTAGAAACTAAAGCACTTAAGTGCTTTTAAACAGCTGAAAGCTGTCCATTTGCGTTGTGGTTTGCTGCACTAAAGCTAAAGGTTTTACAAAAATTCAAAATTCTTTATTCATTTAAGAATACATGGTTTTGATACAGGTGATGGGGCCTCCCGGTAAGCAAAAAAATGCCTGTGTTGGGAGACACCGCTCTTCCCTACAGGTTTTGTACAACAATCTTAAAGTTAGTTTTACATTTTCTATCATAAAGATATATGTATATATTATGATTGCATTAGTTAGGTACATAAGTATTGAAATAAGTAGTTACAGTTTAGTACTTTATGTGTAAGTTGCTTGTGTGTGTGTGTTGTGAGTGTGTGTGCACGCGCGAGTGTGTGTGTATGTGTGTGTGCGTGTGTGTGTGTGTGTGTGTGTGTGTGTGTGTGTATGTATGTGTGCGCGCGCGCGTGTATGTAAAGATTTATTTTTTAGAATGGTGGACGCAAAAAAGTTTCCATAGACTCATACGATTTTGGCTTAAGGCTGGAAACTTCTGTATTGATATTTTAAGCCACTTAGTAATGAATGAGTACTTTATATTCATAATATGGTTTTGAATGAATATCGATATCTTTATTGATTTGATTATAGATGTAAGAAGACTTGGCATTAAACTGGGAACTTGCAAAGTAAGTACGAGATATTGGAGCCAGACCTACGTATATTATTTTTCTTTTATTTTTGTAGTTGGGGTTAAAAGGTATTAATTTATGCTTTTTAAGTGTACAGTGCAAGACATATAATTTCCTAACCGACAGTAGCTCACTCATCTCGTATAACAATTCGGTGGAAAATCTAATGTTTTTGAAATACATGACCTTTATTAAAGCACGTTGGGAGCGTTCAAGATATATAAAACGACTTTTCGCTGCATTTCCCCAGACTGGTATACAGTATACTAGAACCGACTGCACCAGAGATATATATATTTCGTTTAATATGTTACGAGAGTTAGAGTGAAAGGTTTTAGATTTTCCAGGTGCAATATGTCTCAGTGCCCTGAAGATCCAGATCAGTTTTCTTACTCTGGCATTGACCTGGTCAAGGTGACTGTACCAGTTCATGTGCATGTCTAAATTTACACCCAGATATTTAATCTCAGTTACTTTTTCGATAATCGTACAGTTACAAGTAGGAGAATTGAACTGTTGACATGAGTGAATTTTAAGATCCATTTGGAAACTAGGCTGCGTGGAGTTTGTAATGCTAAAGCACATGTATTTGGTCTTCTCAGTGTTTAATGTAAGTAAGTTTATCCTAAGCCAATTTGAAATCCGAGCCATACCCATTTCCGCACTGATCTTTAACTCTTCCCAAGACTTACCAGTAAAAACAACAGCGGTGTCGTCTGCGTATGAGACAATTTTAGCGTTGGGGATAGCCATTTCACAGAGGTCATTGATATATATTAGAAATAAAGTTGGGCCTAAAACGCTTCCCTGAGGTACGCCGTATTGTACATTTTCATCTTCGCTTATGTAGTCCCCCAGTTTTGCTTGTTGTTTTCTGCCCCAGAGATAATTTTTGAAAAGTAGAAGCGGTATACCCCTTACACCTTTCTTTTCTAACTTTTGCACAAGGATGGGAAGAGAGACTGTGTCGAAGGCCTTTTTCAGGTCTAAGAACACAGCTAAGTTTTTTTTTGTTTTGTCAAGATCTTCTACGACCACTGAGCTAAGTGAAATTATTGCGTCTTCAGTAGATTTTCCGTGTCTAAAACCGAACTGTGATGCTGACAAAAGATTAAATTTATCTAAATATTTCAGTAGCCTATTATTTAACAAATTCTCCAAGATTTTTGAAATTACCGGTAGAACTGAAATTGACATATAGTTGTTGACTCTATTTCTGTCTCCACTCTTGTACACAGGCGTAATTATGGATTTTTTGATAGATTTAGGGAAGATTCCCAGCTTAAAACTGAGGTTCACCAGGTGAGTTATTATAGGAACCACTTCTTTTGCAGCGTATTTTAAAAATTTCGTGGATATATTGTCCCAGTCAGGGGCGCTATTAGATTTTAAACTAGTCAATGTAATATAAACTTCATCTTCGCTAGTGGGCAGCAATACTAATGATCCAGACTGTACAGGCAGATCATTGAGGAACATTTTTAAGTCACCTTGTGAATTAGAAATGCTTTCTGCAAGTTCTTTTTCGATGTTTGCAAAATAACTATTTATGTAGTTAGCTGATTCAATACAAGTGGGCTTAATGTTTAAAAGTTCAGTATGAATTTTATGCGATTTGTTAGTATACGTAAGTGATTTTATATTTTTCCAAAGCAATTTGTTGTTGTTTACCGATTTTTCTAGAAGCTCTCGTTCATATTTTCTTTTAAGTTTTTTTATAAGTTTACAAGGGCTGCTATTTATATATCCGGAAACCGGGATTACAATCTTCTTAAATAGCATATTTGACCTCCATGGTAAAATTTGAACTTTTTTAAGTACTAGCCGGTATATTTTTTCTTTCTTATTAACGCTCGTGTTTTGTTTTTGACGGGTTTTAAATGTCATCTCGCAGCAAGAATGGAACTCACTCGTGAAAATATTCGTGCTATGATTTATTATGATTTTCGGCGTGGTTTAACGCAACAACAGTGCATAGATAAACTAACTTCAACTTTTGGTGATGAAGCCCCATCTAAAACTACTGTGTATCACTGGTTTAGTGAGTTCAATCGTGGACGTAGTATGCTTACGGACGAAGTTAAGGCAGGTCGCCCGAAATCGGTCGTTGTACAACAAAATATCGAGGCTGTGCGAAAACTTATAATGGACGACCGACATGTTACGTACCGCGAGATAGAGGCGACTCTGGGTATTTCTATGACCAGCATTAATAGCATATTACATAATTATTTGGCTGTAAAAAAAAATTGTTCGCGTTGGATACCCCACAACTTAACAAAAGAGCAAAAAGATGCTCGCGTCGAATGGTGCAATAAAATGTTAAAAAAATATAACCGTGGTGACTCAAAAGCCGTTTATAACATCTATACAGGTGACGAATCCTGGATCTATGCATACGATCCCGAAACGAAGCAACAATCAACGGTATGGGTGTTTCAAAATGAGCCGAACCCTACGAAAGTTACTCGTGCAAAAAGTACATTGAAACAAATGGTGGCCTGCTTCTTCGGTATTAATGGCCATGTAGCTACAGTGCCACTAGAAAACAGTAGAAAGGTTAATTCAGAGTGGTACACGACCATTTGCTTACCGGAAGTATTTGAACAAATTCGTAAAAGTAACCAGCGACGAAGAATCATTCTTCATCATGACAATGCCAGCTGTCATACGTCACGCGAAACAACTCTATTTTTGGAGGGTCAAAATGTGGAATTAACGGGTCATCCGCCGTACAGCCCTGACTTGGCACCCAACGATTTTTATTTATTTCCAAATATAAAGAATAAATTACGCGGTCAACGATTTTCGACCGCTGAAGATGCTGTCGACGCATTCAAACAACACGTTATGGAGGTACCTCAGGCGGAGTGGCAGAAGTGCTTTAAAAATTGGTTCACGCGAATGCAAAAGTGCATAGATCATCAAGGGGAATACTTTGAAAAACAATAAAACCATTTTCAGCCGTGTACGTTTGTTTGTTTTTTTGTTTCCGGATATATAAGTAGCAACCCTCGTATTACAGAAATTTCTGTAGCGCACATATGTTACTTTTACGATTTCGTTGTAAGGATCATTGCGTAGATTTTTTTGCAACCTATTTCGATTTCGTATGCAACGTAATATCCCATTTGTGATCCAGGGTTTTATGATACGATTTTTACTAGGTAATATGGTAATTTTAGTGTTATGCTTAATAGATTCACTTAGTACATAAATCAGGCGATCGGTCACAATGTCAGGGTTATCACAGAAGATTAATTCTGGTAAGTTCTTTTGCTGTAGATATTTTAAGGCATTTTCAAAGTTTATGGTTGTTTTAGTATTATTATAAGTGGGATGGTTTTTTGATTTTGCGATTGATAAGAATGTTGTATATGGTAGTTTTTATGATGGCTATAGTAGGACTAAATTTAATTTAATTTAAGTTTAATATAAAATGGTCTAAACAGGTTTTGTCTCTAGTTGGTCTGGTGTAGCCTGTTAACAATCCAAATACAGATAGAGTATTAAGGTAATTAGTTCGGTTTTTATACTCATACAATGGTTCTGAAGCTTTCGTTCTTAAATTAATATTTATGTCACCGGCGATTATTAGATTGCCGCTCGTGTTACATGATTCTAGATAGTTTTTTATTGACTCTACAAAAGGATCTGCGTTAGTATTCGAAGGAGATCGATATATACATAGTACTGTATTATTAAGAACATCTACTCGAAGACAAGACGCTTGAGATAAAAATATCTCATGTATATTATGTTTTAACGTGTTTTTAATATATACAACCCCTAATATAGTTTTTGGACCCGGGGTATGTCCTTAAACTACGTCCGGACTTGGGTATGTCCTTAAACTATGCCAAAAAGAGAGGTATGGGCACTGCGAATGGCATCTCGCTTAGTGTGGTAGGGCACGTTCAGTGAATGTCATCTCGCTCAAATCTGGAGCAGAGCCCGACTGGGGAAGTACCTCCACCTTACAGAAAACCACAGCCAAATAGCACTAGACCCTACTCATAGTGTTGTGTTCCTGCTGGTGAGTAAGGTTGCCAAAGAGCTCAAAGAGGACCCAGTGTGTTGACGATGAGGGACCCTCTTGTTCCTTTAGCCGTCAACACAGTGAATCCTCCTTTTTGTAAAGGGTCGGCAACGCGCATGTGACTCCTGTGGAGTTACAGGCGTCCATAGGTTACGGTAGCTGCTTACCATCAGGCAGGCCGTATGCTTGTTTGCCACCGTCGTAGTATAAAAAAAAAAAAAAAAAAAATATACAACCACCCCATCATTTTGGTTAAGCTGGCATGTAGTAAAATACGAGACATAATCTTGGAGCTGGGGCAGCGGTTTATTAGTGTTTAGCCTACATTCTGTAAAAGTGATTATATCAGGTTTATGTGTTAATCCAGACAGAGTTAAAGTGAAGTCGTCAAAGTTACAGTAGATACTACGTATATTTTGGGACAGTATTGTGAGATCGTTCTTGTTTATATGCATTTTTTTCGATAGTTCCTCGATGTTATCGCATTCAATAATACGGGCTATTTCAATATCGTCTATTTCAGTTAAAGTATGTAGTGTATCACACATAATTATATTTTAGACAGAAACACATGATTAATAATATATTATTATACGTATGACAGTTAAATATGAGGAAACGAGAGACATAAAATAACAGAGACCGTAAAAAATGAGTGGCAATTGAATATCTTTGTAGGCGGCAGGAAGTCAGTTTGTTTTTTATTGTGTGTTTGAAAAATATATTTTTTAGTTTGTGTGTGTGTAAGTGAAAAAGTGTGTACAGGTGTGAACAATTAATTTTAAGTAAAAGCGTTAAACTTAACATAACATACAACGAGCAGAATGTAAATAGACTTAAGATATTACTATTTCCATGTACGGTTAGTCAGCTCTTAAGTAAACCATATACCTGTTCTTCTGAGTTGATTTGTATTATTGGCGATTCATCAGTCTTTCGTATATATACCTTGCCATAAGACGTCCAGCAGTACTTAAATCCTTTAGACTTTTTAAGGTCTCGCGCAAGGAAATGGAGGCGAGAGCCTTTTGCTGTAAGGTGTTCCGAGATGAATACGGGCGTATCCATGGTTTTAAAGCCTAGATGACGAGCACAGAGCTTCGTAGAGGGCTTATTATTAAGCGATTTCGCCGCTTTTATGAGGTTTATAGCTAGCTTTATTAAAGCAGAATTCGTTTCAACCACGATAGGCGTGTTTCGTTGTTCGCGTGTCTTCCCTCTTACCCTGTAGATATCCTTAATATCCTTCTTGCTCAGGTCGCATTCTAGACTTTTTGATAGACAAAAAACCATATCCAGTAGGTCCTGCTTCGTTTAATTAGGTTTCCGAGGTTCATTTTTTAACTCTATATTTGTTTTGCGGGTCCCAATTTGCATCTCCTCCAATTTATTCTCGAGGAACAAAATGTACACGCCGTCGTCCTTAACCTGTCTCTCTATAAGGTCTTAAGTCGGCTATGGAGGCCTCTATACTCACATTTGTGTCCTTGATCTCTTTCAGCGTGTTTGAGATTTCTCTCAGTTCAGCCGTCTGCTGATTTCTGTAAGACGTAATCAATTGCCGCATTTCATGCTTGAAGTCTTCCAGCCCGCCTGTAGCTATGTAGCTGAGCTCGTTTGCATGTCGAACTGGATGACGTTGTGTGACGTAGTCGGGGGATGAAAGTTCCTTTTGTTCCCCGTCAAGGCAGATTGACATGTCGTTTCCGCTGGTCATTTTAAAGTTGAGCTACTAGGATACCAGAGTCTGTTAGGCGAAAACCGCACGGAGCGCGTAGAGGCAGCTTAGCTGGTGTGTGTGAATGACGTATTAGTGACGCGCGCTCAAGCCGTACCGCACGGAGCGCGCCGAGTGGTTGTAGATAAGCGCAGATGTAGAGGTGTGCGTGTATGCAGGCTCGGTGCGTATGCGCTGTACTGAGGATGACTCACTTGAATACGCTGCGTAGTACCAGGCGCAGCACTTATGTAGATACCTCCTTGGTGATTATGTGCTCCTAGTTTTTAACGTTGAATTAATTTCACTACTTTGTAATTAATTATTTAAAAATAAAAGATTTACGGATTCGGGGCAGGTCTACACCTTTCGGTGGTCCGAGGGGAAGAGGACAAAAGCATTTAGATATGCCATTATACAATCGTTACACAGCTCAAAGCATCATATAATGCGTCAAGTTGCTCGGTGAACGTATATAAGAGTTTATACGGTCCTTAAGTTCTAAATAAGTTAACTATTCATATGTTATAACTTATAATGCTTCCTGTGTTACTTGGGTTTTTATCCAGAAATCCTTCCCCCTTAGGTGCATAAGGTATCAAAATGATACCTTGTCTTTTCTTCGCACCAAAATTCATATTTTTTGATCATCACGGTCTATTGACCGAAGTTAGTTACCTTTGCTCCAATACTTATAATAGAATAAAAAACAGCTGGCATATAGTGCATCCATTTTAAAACTATACGTCAAAAATGTTAATAGTGCGGTTACTTTTTGCGACAGTGAAATGTGCAAGTTGTAATTTTTGTTTATCTAGTGAATACCGTAATATTTTGAATAGGAAATAATTCTAAATGTAAGGTTAGTATCTATATTTATCTTACATAATATGCATTTGTGTTAGATTTCTATTCTTTGAAAAAATTTTTTCGAGTTGGAATCAAAAATGATACTCCATGCAGTCTTCTCTATTTTTCTACTCGCGCGGTTTATGAATTTTTTTGTGTTTCTTGGTATTTTACTATTAATTAATATTTGGCATGTAATTTGGGTGTGAAGGTAGGTATATGAGTTTTTATTTTTTCTACAACATGGTTCGTCATAGAGCATTAATATAAAAGATAGGGATATAATATAATAGAGATAATAACAAGGAAGTCTTTTTTTAGTGCTTACTCCATGGAGTATCAAATATGAACCAAGGGGATTTTTTATTAATAAAAAAACATTAAAATTTGACTATGATTTTTTCCTATTTTTCCCATCATTGACGTAATCACATACATATATTTTTCTTGCAAATAAAACCTAAAACATGCACCTGGGTTAGGGGGTGAAAATGAAAATAAAGAGAAATTTACTATGAAAGCGCGAATTGAAATACGCAGACAATGCCACAGTCATAGCTTAGTCAAGAATGATGTTGCTAACAACACATATATCTACTTTACATCGCAACAAGAGCTTCAAACTAGTTCAAACAAAATAACAAATTAATGCTTTTAATTATTCCATTTTAATTCGCAAGCGCTCACGCTGAAGTCGCAATGACGAACTACAATTACAATTTAATGGAACTAAATTACAAAGTAACAAAGAAAATTAACCTTAATCGTCGCAGTACTTGTGTCACTTAGTATTACTGTTCGAAGTACAGTCAGCACAAGAAGACTACGAAGAAAAGTACTAACTTTAAACTTACAGATTTTAGACTTTCTGGACGTGGACTTTCTTATGTCATGATTATGATGCTCCATATGCCCCATTATGATACAATTTGTGATATAAGACTAAGGGCCGCCGGTTGCACTAAATCGTCTATTAACGTCAACGTCATTGTTAAAAAAATCTTATATGACAGTTTTCTTTGCGATGACAGCTCCGCCGCCATATTTAACGTTGATCAGTTGTTAGTTATGCGTGGCGCAATCCACCCTTTTAGAGTATCTATTTGTAGTAACGGGACTTAACCGCGTATATAATTTTAAAATTACCTTCGACGTTTCGAGGACGACAGTCTTTCTTTGGGACCACGGGGACAATGTCGTCCTATGGAGGCCTATCCTTGAAAGCAAGACAATCTTAACTCCGATGACTAAAAGCGTAATATATTGTAAGCGAAAAGTTAGAATTAGAAAATACGATGTTTAAATATTATTATTTTTTGTAAAACTTGTAATAAGATTGTTAAAGCAAAAAAAAGCGACACACCGGCCGTGGGTTATATTACACGAACCATTTCGGGCCAATTTCGACCACCCTATAACTCAAAACATATTTTATCTACGCATATGAAATTTCGAGTGTCTGTTGACATCCCCTTAATTGTCTAGAATACAAAATTTCATTATTCTACCTATAGCAGTTCTTGAGATATTGACGTCAGAAAATCGCTATTTTTACTATACACTCACTGACTCACTGACTCACTGACTCATCAAAAACCTAGACCACTTCCAATGGTCGTACTGACTTGAAATTTGGCATGGAGATAGGTCTTAAGGTCAAAGTAAAGGGAAAAATCTGAAAACGGCCAAGTGTGAGTCAGTTTTAAAAATAGCGAAGGTGTAACTTTGTTCTACTATGAAGTCATAATGAACTAAGTGGGTCTATCTTCCAATGGTCGTACCGACCTGAAATTTGGCTCGAACGTTTGTCTTTAGGTCGAAATGAAGTAAAAATCTGAAAACGGCCAAGTGTGAGTCAGTTTCGAAAACAACGAATGTGTAATTTTGTTCTACTATAAGTAGGTATGGAGTGGAAATGAGATAAGACTTATTAAAATTTAGATACATACCAATTTAAGACAATACATGTTTGTCTTAAAGACAAGAACAATAAAATTGTTCACCACTCTGTGTGTGTCTGTTGCGGGAACCGAACCCACGATTTACGAAGGCAAAGCAGGTCACTAGGTACACTAGGTGCGCTAAATCAGTCAAACAAAAATGAAAAGACTATTTTTTCTCGCATAGTCTAAATAATTTCTAATTTTACAACCAATAAAATCACAGATTCAAGAACATGGAAATCATATATACTCTAAGATGGAATTATATATACTACTGCCCATCTCAGCCTCCGATACGCCACGGGATGAGATGGGATGGTGCACTTCTAGGGCTACATAATAGGCCACCAATTATAATACCTACTGGTAGGTAGGTATTACCAAGTTATTAATTATCTATGTAGGTAGCGTACTTATAAACAGAATAAAGTACGTTATTGAAGTATGTAATTATATGTAAGTAGGTACATTTTATAGGTGTAGGGAGCCAGTTTATTTGTAAAAATTCACCTATAAATAAATAGTAAAATAGAATTAGACGCTTAGTATAAAGGGTTATAGTATAAAGTACATACCTAAGTGGAATGAGACATTTCCTAAAGCAAAAGTGATAAAAAAAAATAAAGAACCTACATCTAACAAAAATAAATGAAATCCCATCAAAAACATAAATGTGAAAGGCTGCCAAGTTCGATACTATGGGAATGCTTCGCCTATAAAAGAAGTGAGATCTGAATAAGTACCAAGTTCCATAAAAATACCTCAAATCATAAATAGTTATAGGAATGCACACTTGATTTCCAGCAGTTTTTAAGGTACATTTTGAATAAGTATCACGTTACATAGAAATACCTAAAATTATAATAGTCAGAGAAACGCACACCGGTTTTTTTAGCAGTTTCCTGATAACATTTATTATTTTCAGTACTTTTTAATGATGTAACTTGGCAAGTTTTAATAGAAAATTATATACTTGACACATTGCAGTCCAAAGGTGTCGATTCATTGCATTGAAAAGGTGTGTGGTGTGTGAAAACTTGCCAAGTAACATCATTAAAAAGTACTGAAAATAATAAATGTTATCAGGAAACTGCTAAAAAAACCGGTGTGCGTTTCTCTGACTATTATAATTTTAGGTATTTCTATGTAACATGATACTTATTCAAAATGTACCTTAAAAACTGCTGGAAATCAAGTGTGCATTCCTATAACTATTTATGATTTGAGGTATTTTTATGGAACTTGGTACTTATTCAGATCTCACTTCTTTTATAGGCGAAGCATTCCCATAGTATCGAACTTGGCAGCCTTTCACATTTATGTTTTTGATGGGTTATACATATACCGATAAGCTTGCATGTTTAAAATGGATGTTTTTTCGCCGTTCACACAAAAATGGGTAAATAGATTTAGATGTGGCACACAGGTATAATAAACCTGAAAAGACATGACAGAATACTTTTAGTTTCGGAAGTCATTCGCTAAGGAGGTAAAATGAGGGTTCAAAGTATGCGATTACTAAACGGAGGGGTGGAGCGAGAGGGTCAAGTCTTTTAATAGTTTTCCATAAAAAATATTGGCGAGTGTACAGGCTACGGTGGTTAAGCGAAGTTCATTAAGCCACGAGATAAAGGAGACCTAAAGTGCTTCAGTCTCATAGTTTCTTTAGACGAAAGTGTTCTTAAGACCTTCGTTTTCACGGTCACTTTTCTGTAGTGTATTTGTTTTTATTTCGCATGAGAAAAACTTATACCTACTAAACTAGTAGTTCGCCTCGAACTGAGAACATTTTCACAGATTTCCTTGCAAACGAGTTGATTAATATAAAAGGACCTTGATGATGATTGTCTCGCGCATTCTAGCTCCATAACCCCTTGATCGATCCTGCTCATATACGAACTCTCAAATTATCTTGATGTCTGCTACAATGGCAACAAATTTCATAAAGATCAGAAAAAGGTTACTACAGTTATCGCGGAACTATTCACAATCTAGCCATCGAAATGTAGGTACCTACGTGTAGGTAGTCAGCTGACAGTTCCGTTGTGTCCGAAGTTGTCTGTAAGAACTTCACTTCGCCTACTCTCCGCTCGTTCGATAAAAACCGGTTTGTAATCCCTGGTGCTAGGGAATGGAAACCGATTTTTAGAACTGACCTTTCGTTCTCAACTATGGCCGCTACCGCCGACGCCGCCGTTCGAAGTCGCGGACAGCTAGTAGGATTAAGTACACAGTTTTACATGTTTTACGGCCTCTTTTAAACCTCTCTCTTACGTAATGGTTCGCCAGTTTCCGACTTACATTAGTGTTTATAACGTAACTATTCCTAAACTAGAGCACTGAAGGTTTTAAAGTGCCTATATATCAAGTAGTTTCTCTTTATGTTTAGTCTCGCTCAAATCTGGAGCAGAGCCTGACTGGGGAAGTACCTCCACCTTACAGAAAACCACAGCCAAATAGTACTAGACCCTACTCATAGCGTCGTGTTCCTGCTGGTGAGTAAGGTTGCCAAAGAGCTCAAAGAGGACCCTGTTGACGATGAGGGCCCTTCTTGTTCCTTTAGCCATCGACACAGTGAATCCTCCTTTTTGTAAAGGGTCGGCGACGCACATGCCCCTCCTTTGGAGTTGCAGGCGGCCATAGGTTACGGTAGCTGCTTACCATCAGGCGGGCCGTATGCTTGTTTGCCACCGTCGTGGTATTAAAAAAAAGTTGTTAGAAATACTTAAAATCACTGTAATTTTAATACCTAATACGCTGAGCGTATTTTAACGAACCACGATTTTACTTGTTACTAGGTAACCTGCTTGGTAGTAGCACTCAGTAGCCATTATCTCGGCTTTTGCGGCTCCTTTGGTAAGTATAGGTACAATGTACTTGTTATAGACAGAAGCCGAGTAGAGTAGATTGATGATAATCGGATCGCAAGGCGAAACGGTTCAAGTTAAGCATCTTTGACAAATTCATAAGATCGTAGGTAGCCAATAAGCGAGCTTTAGCTGTCCAATATGTCTACACTGTCTACACTGCAGCGCAAGTCCTTATAATTAATAGAGTATATTATAGCTATGCCTGGATCCTATTCATAAGAATAGTATTGAAAACTAACTAGAGTAGTCACATTTTCCGGAGCTAGCTCTGCGTCCATAAAAGGTCATCTTAAAACAAAGGGACATAAACAGGATGCGAGCAAAAAATGGCAGACACTAAGTAGTTGCATCTGTGAAGTTCTTGAACAGCTGGAGAGAGATCTGGCATAATATGGCATCGAGCTTCCAAGGGGCTTAAGCAGCGCGCGTTCATGGAGACCACTCGCATGCGTGTTAATCTTTTTAACATGGACGCCGCTTTGGACACGCTGCCTGCCAGTCGCTCCGTTTCAGCTTCAATTTTTTCACAGTACACCCTTATACACGGTGCCCGTGAGCATTGCGATAGACTTTAACAGTGTATTCATGATCATATTTAGAGAAATAAATGTCCTATAAAGTTTTCCGGAATTCGCCATATTTTCAGAGTACATACTACTTACAAAAAATAAAATTTTTAATTGTTACTCAGTGTAAAATGCTTTTTTGATGGCGATGTCACCAGTATGGGACATAGTCTAGATATGTCTTATTGGCAGATATCAAAGACCTAAGAAACACTACGAGAACTAATTTTAACGAGAAAAAAATAAGCAAGTTATTTTATCCGTTTACTTTTTTCCAACGACATTTACTTTTTATGTAGAACAGCATTCCAAAAAAGAAAAATAAAAGAAAAAAAAAATTCTTTTGCGTTTTTTCAAGTAAAGTCACGTAATGTTTTTTCCTTCTTTTGACCTCAGCAATGCGAGGTTAAAATCTCTCGCAATGCTCACGGGCAAAATAAAAAAATATTTTGCTTCTGTTAATTTTTTGTTAGGCAACATTATATTTTCTTTCTTTAAATAAAACAGCTGGTAGCTTGACGGTAAGACGTCCGATATTCGACCCGGTCTCGGGTTCAACCCCGGTTCGTACTACTGAGTTTTTCGGAACTTATGTACGAAATATAATTTGATATTTACCAGTCGCTTTTCGGTGAAAGAAAAATATCATAAGGAAACCAGATCCAATCCCAATTAGGCCAAGCTTTTCCTCTGGTAGTTCAAACAGCAGTCATTTTCATGGGTTTAGATTGCCAAGCGAACGTCAGGCTCAATTGAACGGTTGCAAAAACCTGGACTAGGAGGATGAGGACTTAATTTCGTCTTAGTGGAGCGAATTGTGTTAGGTTCTCCAGCTAGGTACTTGTATTCACTTGTAACCATCTTGTAACACAAGTGCCTGAATAAATCCTTCGGTTCCGTTCCCCAACTCCGTATATAGCCTACTCCGGTCCCGGAAACTGCACTCCCCGGAGAGACCGCGTAAATTAGATCGCCGCGATCCTTTCCAGAATGAACACAAGTAATTGCTAATTAGCCAGCTGTGCTCTAAACCTTACGTATAATAAAAGGGGTATCGTTTAATCGTTCCGAAATATTCTGATTTTATCAGCTGAGAAACACGTTACATCCATTCTATAATTATCTACAGCAACTATAATCCCTAATTTCTGTTACAACTTAATTGAACAACAACAAATAGATGTAAAAAAAAAACACTTCTTACATAAATATTCCAGTTTTTTATTTTATTTTATCGTATGGCTACATGTCACTGGATATAGATAGGCATTTCTTTCCTTGGTAGTAGTAGTGGAAAAGCAGATGGTAAAGAAAATCCAGTGAGTGCTGCGAGGTCCAGATGGGACAGTGCAGCTGCCGAGTTTGTTACTCTTTTAGCACCACCCAGGGATCACGTGTAAGGTTGTCTAAGGTGTTTCCTACGGACGCAGAGTAACATTGATCCCTGAATATTTCAGTTATCAGCCACTAGAGCCACATCATTTTAATTCATATTGTGTGTTTTTAGGGTTCCGTAGTCAACTAGGAACCCTTATAGTTTCGCCATGTCTGCCCGTCCGTCCGTCCGTCCGTCCGTCCGTCCGCGGATAATCTCAGTGACCGTTAGCACTAGAAAGCTGAAATTTGGTACTAATATGTATATCTATCACGCCGACAAAGTGGTAAAATAAAAAGTGCAATTTTTTTATTATTAGGGTACCTCCCCTATACGTAAAGTGGGGAGTGATTTTTTTTTTCATTTCAACCCTAACGTGTGATATATTGTTGGATAGGTATTTAAAAATGAATAGGGGTTTACTAAAATCATTTTTCGATAATGTAAATATTTTCGGAAATAATCGCTCCAGAAGTAAAAAAATATGCGTCCCCCCGCTCTAACTTTTGAACCATAAGTTTTAAAAATATGAAAAAAATCTCAAAAGTAGAACTTTATAAAAACTTTCTAGGAAAATTATTTTGAACTTGATAGGATGAATAGTTTTTGAAAAAAAATTACAAAATAATTTCTGAACTAAGTTTGTAATTTAACCGTATAAGCAGGTGTTTATTGTACCTGTAATTTCTACAAAATTACAATGAAATGACGTGCTTTCAAATAAAGTAAAAACGGTGAAAATCGGTTCACGCAATAAAGAATTATTCCATAAAAATCATCTTCCATACTTTAAGCTCGCGCGCAATAGTTTACTTAATTTGCCGATAGATGTCGCTGTACGTGGAACTCTCATATCATATCCTACATGGCGGTGTTATTAACTCTTAAGTGGGGACACTTACTGTGACGGACGGAAAACTACGGAACCCTACACTGAGCGTAGCCCGACACGCTCTTGGCCGGTTTTTTTTAATTTAATTTAAATACTAAGACAGTGCTTATTCACACCCTCATATCATACTCGTATCACATAAGCATGAGACGATAGTAACGGAATCACACTAATTCATTCAAATATTACATTAATCTGATTATTCATTTGGGTTGTTCGTCAAGAGCCGTGTTAAATAGTTATTATATTCACCACGTCTTAGACTCGACCATAAGGTCCCGCTGAATAAGTTGAGATAACATTAATCCCTTCCATTCATCCCATAGGGCTTAGCACGCTCATACAAACTATCATTAATCTGCTCTGTGACCTTTTGTCATAAATATAATTACTTATATGTCGGGTTTTAGTCAAATTCAGCAGGGGTCTTTTTGCATTATGCTGGATAACGACCACATTCACTAGCGAATTAGTATAAGTTAAGTTGTATCGCAGTACAAAAGTAACATAAGTTAACATGGATTTATTTATTCGAACCTTTCATTTTGATCTCTATTTTGATCGAATACTGACATGTTAACATAACAATGGTTTGTAATGATATAAAAAACCAAATGCTAGAAATCAAACTCGTTAAATTCACGTGAAATAGGGTATACATTTGTTATAAAAGTATGATTATATTCGGTTTAAAACTGGCAAAATATGATACGTTTTTTTATTTTGTCAAACAAAAAGAAGACAGATAAGGTGCATCAAAGTTCGGAAGTGAGGGCCCGTGACGACTTCACGTGTTGCCAAAAAGTACAGCACTGTGTGACATTAGACCTACCTAACTATAAAGGGCTACATATTTATCACACTTTATTTTACTGAGAAAAGAAAAAATATACTTTTTTTTTAGATAAAATCGACGGATTAATTAAACGAAATTAAATTTTAAGACAAAGCCTACATTTCACCTATATTCACTTGGAACCCCACAAGCCATTGAATCAGGACCGTTCTACTAATTACATTCCGCCAATGATCGGGTGTCATCGGACACATAATCGGGCAGCCGACCGTGCTGATAGCATTCACGCGCCACGCCTGATGATTACATTACTTAGCGGCTACTGATCTGACTCTAATCGGACACTGATACCAAACTATTTAATAAGCGACAGGTTGTGGCGACGGAATTTAGCTCGGATCAAGTCGCATTAACTCGTTGGAAGCGCAAGCTCAGTAAGGGTATTCCAGTGTAGTAAATAAAGTCTGGTGCGGAAAGGTCCTAGATTTTCTCTCGGCTACCTTCCCTACTCTACCCGAAAATTCTAAAGCTACAAGTGCAGCAGTCAGGATGAAAAAAATGCGGTGAAAAGTAATTCCACCACGCTTCACTACGCTCGCTCGTTATACTCGTAGATTGAGAGCTAGCAACGTCAGATATGACACAATAATGAGAGCGACGAACCCCTTCTCGTTAGTTTGCTATGTTATGCTTATTTCTAGATCCGGACATCTGGCCACTGTAAAGTGTTGGAGGTCAAAGAATGCAATCCACTTTAAGGCTCCTTATTCTCTAAAAGGTCGAAAAACTCTATTAATGAAAAAAGCCGCATAAAATGCTATTTATAAGATAGTTTGAAGTATTAATTATAACAAAAAATACTTTTGAATCATATTTAATTATTATTAAGTACCCAAAAATATGATTCTTACAGAAAGTGTTCTGTGAAATGTGATTTATAGAACCGTTTTCCCCCGAAGGGTAAAAAACGGATATTTAGGTTTCTGCCGTAGCTTAAACCACATATGAGATTACACCCCTGTAACTCAGCCCTAATCGAGTGAATTCCTCGACTAGTAGCGCCATCTGTCGCGCCACTCAGGTACCAATGTCGCCCGGTGCTAGCGCCAGGCTGATTTCTCCTCAGTACGTTAAGTAAGCCGGCAAGACCCTTAAGGTGTGGTTTAAGCTAGGGCAGAAACCTAAATATCCGTTTTTTACCCTTCGGGGGAAAAACAGTTCTATTTAGGTATTCGTTGCCTTCGCTTAAACCACATATGAGACGTGTTTAAACCTCTGCCGGCGCTGGCCCGGGTTACTGTGATGATTAGACGTTAGCCAACAAAAATTTCGGAACAAAATGTGTACACAAGAGATACTTGTTGCTATACGTTGTTATTTTGCGCAGTAACTTAACTAGCATTATCTTTTTTTTTAATTTTTTTTTATATCTATTGTGAAAATATCCTTATCTGCCGTAATTGGCAGTTTAACTATTTATTTTAATGACAGAGTTTGATTAACATTTCCATTTTTCCATTAGGAATATTTCTAGTAACCCTAAAACAATCGATCCCGTATTCGTATTTTTGTGATTTTAGTTAAGCGAGCTTCGATATTCCTATCTGGAAATATTGCGTTGATAACCTCAGGTAAGATTTCCGTCAAACGGGTCATTAAGTTATGAATGATGTAAAGAGTTATTAGATTCTGCTATTTGATCACTGATTTGTATGATGTACTTTTTATTATTTATCGTAACATGGCCAGATTGAAAGTTCTTCCAAAAATCTGTTTTAGAAATCGTTCTTGATTGAGAAAACCTGTCTCACATGTGAAATTTTTTGTATTATTCGGGCCTTAACGGTCATTTTAAAGTCTAATTATGTACTGTTACATACGCTGCTTTATCTGTACACATATTATAAACTCCCTGTGATGTCTTCAAAGACCGCATGCTACGACCGGCATTGCGGCATTGATCAGACCTATTAGGTAGCGATCATTTGTTAGTAAAACCGAATGGGAAATTCAGGTAATTTTGCGATATCCTTAGGAAAGACAATGTCTTTAATTACATCCAGACCTTTTAGATGTCAATTGGAGTTTTGAGTGAGTATTATAAGAATGCTAAATGTTGACGACAGCAACTATGAATTTTAGAACTAAAATGGTATTGCTAAATTGACAATACTCCACCGGAAATCGACCGGACATACTAGTAAGCTAAGCAAGCTCCGAATTAGTTTATATGATTTTCAATATAATGTTTATAGGTTTGAGAGAAGGACGAAGGTGAAACAACCATACCGATAAGAATATTAATTAAAAATGATGCTATCGTCTTCAAGGGCTGTAGGTATATTACTATGACTATAATGTTATTTGTATGTATTTCACGTTTAAATACCTATACCATTTACTCGTTGACCTTACGTCTACCAACTAAATACATCTCTATCTCTCTTGATTATGTAGTTATTTTCTGTAGCCGGAATGAAGATCATTGGGTTCACAAGGATTGTCCGGGTCTGTAATTTGAGCTTGTACACTCTCTGTGGCGGCGATCTGATTCACAAAGCCAAAGCAAGAGGTTTTTTGCCTTGCTTGTGTAAGATGTTTATGTTTTATTATCGAATATCCTTTGTGTTACGTCGCTAAAATATTATCTAAGTTGCATAGTATAGATAGTGAATACGATGATACACAACGAGAAGTCTAAACTGTTTAGGGTAGGACCTTGAAGTTTAAAACTTATAATTTTTGGATGTTTTGGAGGTCCATTAAGAGATAACTTTTTCAAATTCAACATCTAACGGCGTGAAGAAGAGATTCAACAATTTTGAATTTTTTAGCGGGTAAAACCATTGGCAGTGGCTAGTATTATAATATTAAGGTTAACATTAAAAGAACCATTGTTTACTCCCAGAGATTGTAAAACCCTTAATGATTCTAATCTAAAATTCTAGACTCTAATGAGCCGATGAGGCGACATATTCGCATTTAGTTTTAGTGCAACCAAAAGTCACGTATTGACGGGTCATACCTACTCGTACTGAGTATTATATAAGTGTATTCTCTTCTGAGTATTCTCTTATACCTTTGCATTCTTAAGTCTACAAATATATTACTTGAACTGAGGATATGATTGTATTTTCTAATGCCTTCTTGCTTAACTTTAAAAGCAGCTGCATTTCAATCGTCCATATGTATAACTAGCCTTTTCCCGCGGCTTCGCCAGCGTACTATAAGTACTACAAAAGGATACGATACCCATGCTGATTTTCAGACTTTGTGACCACATTTGCCCCTTTTGGGGGTTGAATTTCAAAAAACCTGAAACACGTGTTTACTCAATTATCGTTAGAAATACTCCTGTGAAGTTTCGAATAAAATAGTCTAACAAATCTTATTTCGCCATACAAATTTTGGACCCCCATTTACCCCCTTAGGGGGTGAATTTTGAAAAATCCTTTCTTAGTGCTCCCCTAGACCTTATAAGGAACCTATGTGCCAAATTTGAAATCTCTAGACCCAGCGGTTTGGGCTGTGCGTTGATATGTCAGTCAGTCAGTCAGTCTGTCAGTTTCTTCTTTTATATATATAGATAACCACGACACGATACATCATTTTTGGAATGCTCTCAGCTCTTTATTGGTTACGCTGCCAATATTGTTTACAGTATACCTTAGTATGCTAAACTAAGTCTGCTGCATCTTGCTCGCATTTCTACAGAAATACAGAGTTTATTCGTAAAAATTGTAAAAACACATTTTACACGTCATTAAAATTACATACAATAAGTGAGTATACCATAACTTATTATCATTATTACATGTTAAATTATATAAATTAACAAATTTGTAGGTAGCTACCTAGTAGGTAGAACCTGTTTTCGAACGCTGCTGGGTCAATGATTCACCTGCGCAATCATGAAGTCATCGATACGATAATATGCTGACATTCAGTTTGGCCAATAAGCTTTACACTGGCGACACATAACTGTCGTCGATTTTAAGAACATGTTGAATTCATTCTGGACCCTTATTCGACAAGCAATGACAAACTGTGACACGTGGATAGCCTTGCGAGATCATTATGTACTCGTTTGACATGTGTACTAGAATGTGTCAAAGTGGTCTCATTATCGAATGTCTGTTTTCAGTTGTATAAAACTGGCGACCATATTGTAGTCTTATGTCACTACGAAAGGATGCTGAACTTGGTATCAAAGACACTGACTGGTCTTTGATGTGCTTTTTATATCATATCATACATATTTAACAGCGTCCGTTGCTTGAAAGTGGTAGGGGCCTAGTGCCTTTAAGCCTTCTCGCACAGACATAAGCTAACTCACTTTCCTTTTTAATAAGTTTAAGCATGATCGACTGTACTCTTATTATGTACTTATGCAATCTTATTAAATAAACGTCTCTTATTATTATTATTATTATTTAAAACCTCGACAGGGTTAATGTATTTATATGAGTATTATTACCCTAACAGTGCATTAGGTTTACCTACCAGTGACGACACGTCCAAAATATTCGTAGACACGCCGTGGCAAATTTGGTTATCTTATTGTTCATAGCCCACAGAAAAGTCGCGAAATGAAACTAGGCAAGCCGTCGGGAATCGAGTTTTATGGGCGCTTCGCCACCGCTACCTACTTGACTATCTGACGGCATGTTAGTGTTGAAGAATCTTTATATGGGTCCCCAAACGGGTAGCCCCTTGAAGTATGTTAACAATTTCATCCAATTTTGCCTAAATCACCATGCTAATAAGTTGTGATTTTTTCCGTAAGCACTTAGTTACTGAAATCCTTGGGGCGTCCTCATCTGACAAGCACTCGAATAGACAACCTATCTTCTTTCACAAACAGGCATTTGCAATTCTTGTTTATGAAAAGGCCACCTAGGTTTACGTCGTCGCTATTCACCTGATTTGCCCCGCAGTACAAATTTCTTTAAGGATTTTGAAGCGGGATCGTTACATTTGACTTAGATCTGGAGTATGGTTAAAATCCCTCGAGATCCCATTTTTTATTCATTTATCACTTCCTTCTTTGTTTACTCTTACCCCTCAAAGGAGACTTCCGATCCTCTATAGAGAGACCTAAGCCCTCCTACGTATAAACCTGCAACGCGACTAGCAAGCTCTGCTGCTATAAGTAAGGAGTATTTAAAACCGAGTTAAGCCTAGCCAGACATTTAAGGGGTCAGAATAACCAACTTCCATTAGGTTAGCTTTTAAGCTCGCTGGCATCGAAATCGATGAGGAGGACTATATATAATATATTTAGGGAAAAGTTTGGTAAGTTTCCACTGTTACTAAATATTTTAAGTTTGTTGTCATTCCTAAGTAGGAGTTAATTCTATCGAAATGGAATCTTGTAAACTTATCTTTATACCTAACCTGATCAACTATATTTCTAATGCCTCTGTTGTTATACTAATTACAAGTCTATTGAACCGCTGCCATTATAGTTTCGTGGCATGTGTCTATCGTACTTTGAAATCTTTTAAACTAGAACTTCTAGAAGTCGCACTGAAAACTCACACGTTTTTACGTTTTGTGATGCGAATGAAGTGATATGAATGGAAAGTTTTTAACAGCACGGCTTGCTTAGTTAGTGGCATTATGTAAATAATTTTGTTTACACAGCTACATACTTATTAATGAGGATGTCTTAGTTTTATTTAATCAAAATTGTAGCTTTTTAGATTTCTTGGATGTTTTTATTTGTTTCGGTGTTAATTTACTCGTTAAATAATTTGTTGCTTGACAAACAACAATCCTTCTTTGAGTCAAACGTTTATTTGGTAACTAATAATCAATGTTTGTGAGGTGTTTCAGTATGCCTGAGGACACAATCAGAATTTGACTCATATGTGCCTCCAAGGAGCAGTCGTTTGCTGTTACGATTGATATGAGGTAATGCCGGTTATTCAGCTCAGCTAACAATTCTACGGCATTACTACAAATTTATTGTTTTGATGTTATACGACAGAGACAAAACGGTTGTGCTATTCCTTTTCTAAATAATACCTACTGCGGTTAGCGGAGGAGAGAGTTCTAGGCTCCTACGGTTAAGGTTGTTTTTCCTTGCCTCCCCCTTTCTTTTTAAAGGTAAAGGATCTGGTTGCGTGTTTACAAAACCTTGTCGGTTTTGACTTCTACAGGAATCTTGATCTAAATAGCTTATTTTGCGTTTATTCGCATTGATTTATAGTATAAACTGTATTTGGCAATATTTTTAAATCATTATAGGCTTACGTGTACCCACTTTCTGGGTTAAATCAAACTGTCCCCACACCTATTTATTGATGACTGTGGACAACTTTTGTACAAGCAAGTCTACAAGAGACCACGTGTCTTCCATTCTTCCTAACAGATGTACCAGACAGTTATTTTACACATGAACCATGCTTTAGCGATTGAAAGAATTTGCTTATTCTATTTTTCGTATCCGAGGTACGAGGACAGAGGAACGACATTTGAACTTCGTTTAATAAATCGATATTATATCGTTCAATATCGTGACCGATGTCAAAATAATTTTGACTGTGCAAACGTTGGCGTCGTCTATTAAAGGAGCAGATCAGCCAATAAGATGGCAGTTTTTTAAACTGTATCCATATAGATGTACATAGCCCGTGGAGCGACAGTTACAAAACGATGCATGGACATTACATGACGTCTCAAGGGACGACGCCATATCATGATACAGGTCGATGCAAGCCATCTGAGACGATACAATGTCATCTCCCAGAATGATAGACATGAGTACTCCGACATTGGCGACATTGTATCATGTCCAGGACGACACAATGTTGTCTTACAGGACGATGCATATTGCATCACGGGACGATGCAAGTCGTGTCCAGGGATTAAGTAGTGTAGTCTTACAGGCTGGCACAATGTCATCGCAAGGGACGACGCAGTGTCGTCACAAGAGACGACGCAATTTCGTCCCACAGGACAACGCAAATAAGACGGGATGATGCATGACGCGCGTTTTCTCACAGGACGACACTATGTCGTCTCCCAGAACCACGCATGTCGGCTCACGGGATAACGCCTGTCGTCTCACGGGATGACGCCTATCGTCTCACGGGACGACGCCTGTCGTCTCACGGGACGACGCCTGTCGTCTCACGGGACGACGCCTGTCGTCTCACGGGACGGCGCCAGTCGTCTCACGGGACGACGCCTGTCGTCTCACGGGGCGACGCCTGTCCTCTCATGGGACGACGCATGTCGTCTCACGGGACTACGCATGTCGTCTCACGGGACGACGCCTGTCGTCTCACGGGACGACGCCTGTCGTGTCATGGGACGACGCATGTGCCTATTGGAGGTCACTGCGTCTCGTCGCTGGGCCACGGGCACCGAGCGGAATGTCACAATGTCTGAAGTAGCAACAATAATTATAGAATTTGCTTTTATTTATTTATTTACATCTTTGTGCAATTTGCACAAAATAAATTCCAAAGAAACTGTGCAATCATTACACAATTTGTGTTTGCAATTTACTTTTCTATATTTTTTAAACTTGATTGAGCACGTGTTGCTCGGCTGAGTTACAAAAGCGTACTGAGGACAAATCAGCCTGGCGCTAGCACCGGGCGACATTAGTACCTGAGTGGCGCGACAGATGGCGCTACTAGTCGAGGAATTCACTCGATTAGGGCTGAGTTACAGGGGTGTAATCTCATATGTGGTTTAAGCGAAGGCAACGAATACCTAAATAGGTAATTAAAAAAAATCATACCGAGTTAAAATTTACCACTATAGTAATGATTATTTTAAATCGTGTTAGAAATATAGTTTAACTTTGCTATGGTAATTTTTACTATTTTTAGGGCAAAATATTTATAGGGTTTTCGTGAAAAAAATGAAATGCAACCATGTTTTCATCAAAAAACTGGCATATAATGGCAAAAAAAAGAAGATATTTTGTCTATTATCCAAGATGAATCTTCGATTTTTATTTCCATGGTCGTCTCAGACATGACATACTCAATTGAATTTTATTCAAATTTAATAAGATTTGTTACCCTTTTTTGCGTAATTTGGAAATGAACGGTACATCTAACTGGAAAATCCGGAAAGGCCTTTCAAGACAAGCAATTTTTTTTATATTTTACTCGTTAAAAATGTAATATTTGCTCCGATGGCCGCCTAGATAAAAGAAATGAACTATTATATGCATCAATAGTTGATTTAAAAAAACGTATTTTCGCCATAGCCTTCGAAGAAAATGAAGCATTTCGTGGAATGCGCGCGTTTTGGGAATAAGGCCTCTTAAGAATATAAATTCTAGAGTTCTGGTTTTATGAAAAATTTCCTAAATAATTAGATTACACCATTGCCAAAATTTTCTGACGGGGGAAAGTAGTCCAAATCGACGTATAATGTAATTCATAGTATGTCGCCTACTGTTTCTGTTTCCGAAATAATACGCAATGTTTCTGGTTCTTTAGTTAAAATACATATGGGCCCCGTCCTCTATAAATAAGACAACTTCGGTAGTTTTTACCTATGTATTTTATTATATTTTTTTCCAATTGTAATTTTTTTGCTAGTCTGTTACTCTGACCTAAAAGGCTGCCAGATGCCCGTCTAGCAAAAATGATCATATTGCAATCTAACTAGACGGGTTTTGTTACTCTCATTATTGTGTTATATCTGACGTGACCAGCTATTAGTCCATTAGATTATCAAACGCATTGAGGTCATCTCGCTATCGTCTGTAAAATAAACAAAACTGAATTATTTTGAGGTCCAACAACAACTAAATGACATTCAAACTTAATATATTTCGCTCGAAATCGAATTGCTGGAAATGTTGTCTCTAACTGTGAAATCATGTAAATTAAGGGAGAAATGCTAAATAAAATGCTTAGAAAGGAAATTAGATATGTAAGTGGTTTCGTCACGGTGCGGTTCATCCGGATTTCAGATTTAATAGAACATGAAGCATGAAGAACAGATTAAGTCTGTTTTGTTTTCATTATGTAGCTGGTTTAGCCAAAATTAAACTTTAAAGTTAATTGCAAAATAGTTTTATAGTGCGCATATACCTAAATTCTAGCTTGGCTTTGGCTAAAATTATATTTGAATTAGCTTTTGCCCGCGGCTTCGCTCGCGTTAAATTCGGGATAACACGGTTCCCCTTTCCTGATTGCCCCCCGTAATGCT